>JANRMT010062806.1:92350840-92370995 GCA_026402145.1 Polypterus bichir lapradei
TTTTTTTTCTCCCTAAATAATAAAAACCATCATTTAAAAACTGCATTTTGTGTTTACTTGTGTTATATTTGACTAATGGTTAAATGTGTTTGATGATCAGAAACATTTTGTGTGACAAACATGCAAAAGAATAAGAAATCAGGAAGGGGGCTAATAGTTTTTCACACCACTGTATGTTTATAATACTGTGCTTTCTTCAGTGTTATGCAGTCTTTTAGCTACTTTCAGCTGATATCATAACTAATTTCAATACATTGAGGCATATAAGCAGATCCTTTCAGTACAACAGATAAAGCAAATACTTATTTCATTTAATATTTACATCTTTTTGTGGTTAATTATCCCCTTCCATGCAAATATTGTATGCTTGTACAAGCACTGTTCAATAAAACTCCTCATTGCTCTACGAACAAAAATATTTGAAAGTCTGAGAAGCTGGCAACCTCTCATCTATTCTGTGCGTATTTGGGCTGCTTACTCTTGGCATAGAATGCTAAACAAAAGCTTGAATCTGCTTTCCAGTTAAGCTTAGATCTGACTTGAACTGGCCTTTTTGCATCTGATCTCAATCAGTTTCTTCATAAATCAAGAGTAAAAATAAATGCTGCTTTTGCACTTCATGTATGATCCCACAAAACCTGAAGACTGACCCTGTTGCACTGATTTAAGTGTATTCTACAGCTGTATAAGTAGAATTTTAAGAAAGATTGTGATTTTAATTGAATTCAGAAATTAAGTGCAGCATGCTGAGCATACATTGAATTATTCTTAATTCATATGAATCAAAATAAATCAACTGAAGTAGCATGTCTGCTTTTAAAGATCTTTTTAGCTGTAAACAGCATTTGGTCAATTATGGAAAAATCATTAGAAAAATTATTAGAAGACACAGAAACTTTTCTTCCAAGAGATTATACAAAAAGAGAAGGTAGTCTTGATTTATTATTATACATGTAATGTGAAGAAGAAATGAAGAAGAAGCCCACTTTATTAAAGAATCAGGCAATTTAGATTCATCACTTGTGTCTTCCAGATATTCTTTAATGTATAATATATGCACTTTAGTTGTCATTGGCAACATCGGATCTGACCTGGTCTTTGAACACATCTCACCTGGTAAAGAAGGCCCAACAAAGACTCTTCTTCCTCAGGAAGTTGAGACGTGCTGGATTCTCCTCGCAGCTTCTCACAAACTTCTACAGATCCACTATAGAAAGTATTGTTTGTCGCAGTATGACAGTGTGGTACGGCAGCTGCACAGGACAGGAAGGACTTGGCACGAGTGGTGAGAACAGTACAGGGGATCGTAGGAAGTCCTCTCCTAGACCTGGACTTTGGCCCTCTTCTGCACCCTTCCAGTATATACAAATATATAGCTGCAGATCTCACCCATCTGGGAAATGGACTGTTTGTACCACTGCCTTCAGGAAAGCGGTACAGAAACATAAAAACATGCACCAGCAGACTGAAAGACAGCTTTTTCCCCAGAGCTGTGAAGTCCATCTGCCCCTGCTGATACACACACATACATCTACATCTACCCCTAACCTGCCCCCCTGTAGACATGCACACGCACTTTCCCTCATAATCCTCCCCTGCAGACCCACGCACAGAGATCACTGGTCTCTGCAGGTGTACTACCTCAGGAAAAGTCTGGACTTGATGATGTTTTATTGCTGCTGTCTTTTATACTTATTATGTTTATTTTATTATTTATAGTGTATTGTGTATTTTAAGTATTCTGCCTTGAAGTCGAGTCCTACCAACAAAAAATGTTGTTATGTGTATGCATAATGACAATAAAGAATTCTACATTATTCTCTTTAAAATTATTGTAATGAAATACAGGTATTATGAGGAAATTAAGGTGTTTTATTTGTATACTCTATATCTATTTTTGTCTTGTCTTTACCTGTCCTTTCCTGTCTTGTCTCATCCTGCATTACCCTGTCATAATCTGAATACTATTTATGCAGCTTGAAGATCCTATCACTTTATGCAGATAAGTTGTGTTAAAATAACAGTCTTCTTCTCTGAGAATATAAAGTCTCAGGTTGTCCTTCAGGTTAAATACACAATTTCATCCACTGTGTAACATTCGTGTTTATGATAGCAGTACAGAATAAACTGCATAATTTAAAGTGTGGAAAATAAAATCTAATTTCTTAAGTTCATTTAAACAGTTCCAAAAATAATTCTTTAAATATATATACATACATACAGTATATGTGTTTGAAACCACTTAAATCTAATTCAGGGTCAGTGGGGCCAGAACCTATACCAGCAGCATTAGACAATAAGTGGGAATAAACCCTGGATAATTTTTAATTCTGCTTTGTTTAGATATTTTTTTTTTTTTAGTAAAATTTAATTAAAGTAAATGTTTTACCATAATCGGTGACAATATAAGATGCCTTTAGCCAGAGTTGTTTGTTACAAATGGAAAAAAAACTTTGGTCAACAGTTATTTTCAGAAACGTATGCCAAAGGTTTTGCCCAAATGGTATAATGTATTGACTTTTAAGTATAATAGTTGTTATTGCTTTTAGGAAAGCATTTCACTCTTAAGAAGGTACATAGAGCCTCTGGAGATCTTATGTGGCATGACAACTGCACTTTCTGTAACTGTGTGGTAATGTATTAAGACACAGTTATACACTGTTAACTATGTAAGTGTATGTGTGTATTCCTCCTGTAGACATTAATCATTCCCTGCTGTTTATTTCCCTGCTGTAATTCCTATTTAAAGGAAGAAAATTTTTATGTTGCTTTTGTAGCATGTTTTGCCGGTTTTGTCCTTGTAATATAAATATTTTCATATAGGTAAGATGAGAATATCTTCTTTCAAATATTCTAAATATCAGGACCCAGTGATGATAAGACATATACTGTATGTTTTTTAAAGCAGTATGAGTCAAGTGATATTCTTGACTTGGAAAGCCTGATAGGCTCATATAAAGCTTCCCTACATTAACAGACAATTTTAGAAGAGTCAATTCAAAACAGACTCGTAGAGCACCTTTGTTATCTATGGCTGAAATCTCACCTTTCTACCTAAAATGTGTTTTAATCTAAAGAATTAACGCATCATTTTACAGCTTAAATATTGCCTATTTATAGATTTTCTGATTTATTTTTTTCTGTGGCTTTTTAACCATGAAAAATAATATTCAGATACTGTGTCATCTGTAAACTATTTGCTTTTTTAATCCTTGAATGGCTGGTTTTAAAACATCATGAATTGTCAACAAAGGCACTACTGAATTGCATGTGAAGTTCAATCTGAGCCATAATAAGCAGTGATCAAAGAGGAAGGAAATGCAACTGAATGAGCAATATTTACAAAAACAAATTAAACATGTTCTGTGGCTTCAGATTAGCGGCACTTCAGGGCAGGGCCTTCTCTGCACATTGCTGTGGCCAACATTCCGTTCTTCCCGCCACATGTCATTCGGATTCTGGTCAGCACTATACGTCTGACCAGGTCTTTTGCAACCAGAATACAAGATATCTGGTCCCCAGATGTGCATTTTGGTCATCTCTCTGCAGGCCCAACAGGCTTCTGAGCTCCACCCAGAGAAACTTAACACCATGTATAATGACTACAGCTGTTTTCTACCTTCCACAAACTCTCGGGCAACGCTGCCCCCTTATGGCCAGTCTGTAAATGTGAGAATGCAGACTGCCTAATGACTCTCTCTTGCCATTCTATTTTTAAAGTAGTCTGTGTTAGTAGCTCTAACTTTGCTCCTTTTTCTTTGTCCATGTAGAAGTTTCTTACTAACTGCATGATAAGCAAAGCTTAATGTACAGTATGTAATGTACACTTCAAGAATAGTTTTTTTGGCACAAGGAACTAAAATAAGATATTTTTATTGTTGACATTTTAAATAGATTCTGCAATTTCTGAAGTCTGGTAGTGAAAAGCAGATTTGTAAAACTCATAAGATTCTGTACTGTTTTTACTGTTCTGTAGTTTGCCTGAAAATCTTGTTGTGGAAGCCAATCAGTCTTAAGATTCTGAACTATTCCCTGTTGATATATACTTAAAGAAATGTAAGAATTTTTTTAGAGAGGCATCCACTACCTCATTGGTTTAATCTAGGCAGGGAGAGGCAATGGCTTATTTCCATACTACAGGTACTTTTACTGAGGTTTTTTGTTTTTTTTTGTTTGTTTTTTTTAAAGCATTATTTGTTTTTCTCAGTTCTGTCATCTGCGGAATGACATTTCTCTGACATATCATAAGATGACAGCACACATCTTTTTTGCTTAATAGGTTGCATTGCTAAATATTTTGCAATATCCATCCATTTTCCAACCCGTTGAATCCGAACACAGGGTCACGGGGGTCTGCTGGAGCCAATCTTTTCATGTTATCCAACATGCCTCTTAGCCCTCATTCTCTCTTCCTCCATCTTGGTTAACCTTCTCACATAGTCATCAACTGCCTTTCACTTCACATGCCCAAACCACCTTGGTATATTTCTACTCCGCACATCTATCACCTCCTCACCAAGTCTTTCTCTTAATGCATCATTCGTCATCCTCTCACTCTTTGACACTCCACACATCCATCTGATCTTTCTCATATCTGTGCTTTTTAACTTTGCTTCATGTCCTGCCTTTACTCTCTTATGTCTTGTTCTTGTAGAGAATACTATTTCTCACTCAACTTTCATAAAATTCTCCATTCAATACTAGAGGAGCTGCTTGAGCGGCTGTAGCTGGTGTTTTAAAGATATTAATATGTGCAGTTTATTTCTGTAGATAAGCAACTTGTTTGTCACAATTAATGAGCCAAGCCTTCAAGGAGGTTTTTGCTTATGTACCAGTTCAAGATCAAGTGTGTACATATCAAGTGTGTACATATCACATTGAAATTGTTACTTGCATGTCTCCTCAGAATAATGATACAATCCTGACAAAAAGACACACTGAATGGCATACACAAAGTGCAGCCTGTATACTGCACTGTATACACTTATATATAATACTATATAATATACAAAATGAAACACCAACAATATTTCAAAACTTGCATGGTAAACAGTCCATTTTGACTTTATTCATATTTTCTTAGTATAATTTTATATATCCTTTGAAAAACATTTTAAGGCTCTATGCTGAATGAAACTAAACTCTTTTCCAAAGTTTGAAACAAGGAAGTACTTCTCTGCATTGAATTGAGAACATGTTTATTTGTTGCAGGAAGGTTGTTTGATATTTCTGTGTCTTGGAAGGAAGCCCATCTGATGTATACTAAGTAAGAGCAGTAAGTGTCCCCAAATGCTTTCCCAGAAGGGTCCAGTTGCCCCTCTGACTTAGTTCTCCATGGCATTTTTTTTAACTGTTCAATCTCCAAAACAGGGTTTGTTTGTTTATACTGTATGTGTTTTTAAAACTATGGATTCAGAGAGCAAATAGAAAGTGTTTATATTATCACATTTGTGCAAAGCGTTTAACAGAAAATAAAATTATTCTGCCTGATTTAATCTTAAAAAACCCAGAAGATGTGGTATGTGGCTGATGCTGAAGTTATGAGTCAGAATCACATAGAAAGAGCAACACTGAGTTTACACATCTTCAGTGAACAGCATCAAGTGATGGAGGGCAGTAGTTGAACAGCAGGGGAGCTGAATAAGGGCTGTAGGAATGTAGTATATTCAGAACAAAATAATTTATTGTGTTATAATAGCGATAGTTTTTCAATGATGCCTAGTGACAACAGGATACATTCCAGTTCTACTGATAGTGAAGCATATGAAGGTGACGGTTTTGAATAAACTATAAACTCTGGTGCCAACTTCTGAATGTGCATAATGTAATTTAAACAGTTTTGCATAACTTTCAAAGCTGACATTCACATCTCCAGGGCGCAAGGCATATTTATCCAGTACAGATGATCTTTTTTAGTATGTTAATATGTGATGGTTGTTACAAGCTGCTGGCTTCTTTTGACTTATTGTATATAATAATTCAAAAGCCTGACATTGAAATGTACTGATTAACAAAACCTTTATCTGAAATATCTTCTGGACCATCCCGGACATGGATCACGAGTGGAAAACCTGTTGGCTTACTTACCAGATGTTTGCATTTTGTTGACCACAGTTTACCTATCACTTTGCACAGTGCTGATAAATCTTTTCTGAAAATAAAATCATCCTGAATAATTGAATACATGAGCAAAATATTGTTGTTGACAAATTACTTGTGGTTTGGAAAGGTCATTTGATAATAAAGTGACAACAAACTGGACCCTATAGAAACACCCAGTTGGCAGGGTCTCTGCTGAACGACAGGTAAATTTTGTTGGAAGCTGAACTAAAGTGTCCAGAGGTTGAAGACTGGTGAATTAGTAAACCTACTGATGTGTTTTTATTTTTATTGATTTTTAATTTTTGTTTTCATTTTTTCTTAGTTTTTCTTTAAAAGCTAAAAAATAACTGACATTGTGAAAATAACCAAGAGCCAAAATGATCATTTAAACATGTTTTCTTTCCTCTCTGTTTTTCTGTCCGTCTCTCACAATAGATAGGTTAAGGCTTGCACTCTCCTTCTTTTTCATATTTGACATGGCACACTTTACTCTGATGTCTATTGTCTATGATAATCTTTTTGTACCTGTCTTTCTCTATCACTCATAATATCTGATGCTGCAGTTGTGGTTTTTTTCATACCCTTGCACTATTGCTGTTCTTGTGTGAAGAACACAATTTCTAAACATTGAAATTATGTAATATTTTTCCATACTTCCCTCAGAATATCTGGGGGGACCGAACAATGATTCAAGCCCAGGGCCCCTTCATCCTAAGTCTGCCCTGACTGCATTGGTTGTTTTAAAACAAGTGAGCCTTGCCTGTTTATCATTTTTTTTATAAAAAGAAAAATGGTATGGAAAAAGCAATGTATTATCCATCAATCCATCCATTATCCAACCCGCTATATTCTAACTACAGGGTCACGGGGGGGTCTGCTGGAGCCAGAATATTTAAATATGTATTGTTGCAATAAGAACATATTTTTTTTTTCTTGCTCAGGAACAGGAATCAATTCTGTAGTGCTGATGTTTAAAGTGCACCATCTATGGGAAAATAGAGGCTATACCCTTTATTTGTACTTGCGTAACCAAATGCATTTTTTCTTCTAATGGTACACCACAAATGTTAGCATTGCTGCAAATATTCCTATATCAAATGCTCTGTTCATGATTAACTTGAACATTTGCTTTTAACAGTTTTACAACGAAGAAAGGGCTTAATATGAAACATGCAATTTACAGACATTGTCATAATAAAATCAAGTGCAGTGGCACACTGCAGAGTAAGACTGTCTCTTTAAACTCCAGCTGACAGGAGCACTTAAAGGCTAAGTTCTACTGAATTTAAAATTCTCAAACTAATTTAACTAACAGTGTTGGTTGAACATTACTTTTTAAAGTAACTTAATTAGATTACTCATTACTTACAAAAAATGAACTAATTATATTATATCGTTACTTATTCTAAAATGTAATACATTACAAACAGTGCGTTACTTTTGCATTATTTTTTCTTCTTTTGTGGGGAAAAAAGCGCAAATTTCACTGGCTAGCATTTGTTACTAAATCCTAAGCCCATTGATATTATTAATAGGTCTCTGCACACTCTTTTCTGCTTGGTTGTTTGATTGAGCCCAACAAAGGACCAGCATACTGTCCACCACATTTGCATCTTGCCTTATACCTACTGGTGCTGTGATAATCACTGGCTTCATGTGACCCTAATCTGAGTAAATTAAATTTACCCCTCAGCATATGCAGGATTTAATGTATACTTGTAACTTTTGTTCAGTTCTTGACCACATACCACACACATGCTTAACCTCTTCCTCTAGCTGTCACTTGATGCTGGAGCATGTGCATATTGTTTCTGAAAAAACAAAATACTTCTGTGAAAAAAGACTTTCAGGAATAAATCTTGGCAGTAACACAGTAGCACATATCTTTTTGTTTGTATCACAGGTATTTTATAATAAAACTAGCCAAAGCCCGCCGTAGCATACGGCTGAGTAAGAATAAGAACAGAAAACGGTGAGAAAGGAATTCACCATAACAAAGGCTTAGGAAACCACCGTCGTAGTATAAAGAAAATATCAAGGAGCAAAACCAATGCCAATGGTTGAGAGAGTACCTTCCTGTAGCAGGCTACGGAAAATATAGACATATATAGATAGACGCCGCATTCACTGTGTTGCCCAGTCGACATGATAAGTCAGCGCGTCCGCCCTATTGCGAGTGGTAAAAGTGCCATTTAAACTAATACAGGAAGACGTGGAAACCGGGTTTTCTGATGAAAAAACAATAACGTTTTAAACAGTATCATTTACATACAACAGATTTTGGCGAATTGTTTACATGCAATTATTTATATCCATTTATACACTAAATGCGTGCGCATCCCATGGTCTTAGGGTTGGTGGGTGTGGCTCTCTGTCTTGCATGCGCTCTCTGTCTTGCTTGCCCTTAGTTAGAGTTGGCGGGCGGGGCTCTGTGAGTTGGCGATCGTGGCACTCTGTCTTGCATGCGGTGTAAAGTCAACGTGGCTCAGAGGTGCATGTGGACTTTTTCACAAACAAAAGCGACTGAGGCTGTGTTTGGTGAGTTGTTGCGTGCCTCGATAGCGACGCTGGACTTGGGAGGACGCTTACAGTTGGCGTACGTGGCTCTGTCGTGCGTATCCCATGACGTGGTAGGAGGGTTAGAGCTGGTGGGCAGGGCTCTATCGAGCGTATCCCATGGTCTTAGAGTTGGCGGGCGGGGCTCTGTCTTGCTTGCGCTCACCGTCTTGCTTGCGCTCAGTGTCTTGCGTGCCCTTAGTGAATTATATATATAAATAAGTATTGCATTACGGTACTCATTACTTTAGAATGGAGTCTGACTACAGAACATGTTACATTTAAGGCATTACCCCTAACACTTGTAACTAGGGACAGTGCAGGTGCTAAGGAACCTCAGCTAAAATTATTTATTACATTAGCACATGCATTTCCAGGGCCTTTGTTTGATATAATCCTGATTGGCCAATGTTTGTCATTACATAAGTTGCATCAAAGCTTAGTAAGCAAAACAAAATAGGCCTTATAGGATGATTTTTCCCCAAATTTTAATTACATTTATTTAATTACAAGGTGCCTTTTCATTATTTGAGAATTGAACACACATTTTACTTCTGAAAGTTTAACAATAAATATTATCAGTTTTACATTTTGGCAAAATATAATCGTTATGTAACATCAAGAATTTTAAATGCATATTTGTATAAACTCAAGCACTGTTTTAAATACGGAACATTCTGAGCTCAGTTACTTGTACATCAAGACCTAAATTTAGACAAAATGCATTTATGTATATTGCATGCTGTAATCTGGTATTCCCAGCCTTACAGCAAATAAATTGCAACAATTTCAGTGCATTGCAGAATGTAATCTACATAGTTAATATATTAAATCTTAGAAAAACTACAATTTTTCATATCATGGTACACCTATGTCAATCAAGGCAACATTGCGCCTTTCAGTAATCAGGCCTAGAATAGATTCATAGATAGCCTAGAACACACACTTAGACGCACTTTACATCCAATTATATAAATTACTCATCCTAACTACTTCTACATGGAATGTACTGCATGTCAGACTTGGTGACTGCAGTTCTTGAACTCTCTAAAAACTTTAGGTGATGACATGTTTGTCTTTTTGTGCAGTGTATTATTCTTCACTACTACTATGTATAATGTTATGATGATGTCAATTTATGCAAGTAGAAATTGCTAGGAATGTCAAATTACCCGACTGTGTGACAACTTTCCAGCACACTTCCAAAGAATCACATGCTCAGTACTTTTTCTGAGAGCCAATAATGTTCTGCCTAAATGAGTTTGTGCTATATATCCAGGTGAACATTCATTGGTTGTCAGCTCTCACCCCACGACTTAAGACAAAATCAAACCTCTTTGATGTTATCCTGACGAGTCACGGACTAGTTGGAGTGAGTCATTACAAATATCTGACTACGTGATTATCCTTCATGGGAGAGTACCACTGACTGCTGCTGACTGCCTCCAACTCACTAAAATGATGTAAATGACTGGTATGATTGAAAAAATCATTGGAAAAGTCACCTAACATGACACAGACTTTAGAAGATAACTGGAATTCCCAGAAAGGTACACATAAATGTAGAAAACATGAAATCATATACTGAGGTAACTTTACCTGATATTGCAGCTACGTACCAAGCACTAGCATTACCTGAAATATTAATGGGATAGATAAAATATGATTTTTGTGTATTTTTCAGTACAGGATACACCCTCCGAAAGACATTCAGGTTAAAATTCATTGTGATCTTATGCTAAATCTTTTCTTCTTGTCTTTCAGAATCAAAGGACTTTGAAGACCAGTCATGATGCTGTGATGATGAAGGTTGATGAACTTAATGCCCAGCTGAAACAGGAAAGACTTAAGTGTCTTGAGTTAGAGAACCAGCTGCAGGCTAGGTCATTTTCACAGAAACAAGCTGAAGAGGTAAAGCAAACACTATACGATTTCAGTTGCCATGAAGTACATTCAAAGCAAGTAATGACATTAGCAGGTAGAATCAATACTGTTAAGATGAACATCCTTCCTAAGCTTCTTTTTCTATTTCAAATCATCCCCATATACGGTAACAAACTTTTTTTAAATAAATTAGATTCAATCATATCCTCATTTATATGGAATTCTAAACACCCACTCATCCAAAGGGTCACTCTACAACAACCTAAAGCAGAATGGTGCATGGCAGTACCTGTCTTTGATTTTTATTACTGGGTGGCAAATATACAGGCCTTAAAGACCTGGGCAAGCCTGGTCTACAGTAGAATTAAAATCTTGCAGTACTTATTTATGTTCCCTTCTCTGCTTTGCTCTGTACCCCAGTAAATAAAAATTATCAGTACAATAAATGATTTGCTCTTCATTAACTCAAATTATGGAGCCAACGTAGGAAGCACTTTAAGACAGAGAAGCTGTTATCTGTTACACCTCTACATGAC
Organism: Polypterus bichir lapradei; assembly: GCA_026402145.1. NCBI lineage: Eukaryota > Metazoa > Chordata > Cladistia > Polypteriformes > Polypteridae > Polypterus > Polypterus bichir. Next base: position 92,361,919 of record JANRMT010062806.1, read on the forward strand.
AACCACTGTTTTCCTCTCAAACATAAACAGTTTTTAATGCTTGGAAAATACATTTAGAGACTTGCACATCGATAATGTTTTTGTATCCTATGAGCAATTAAGCCTAAAATTTCACTTATCACCACAATTTTTCCACTACTTTAAAGCTAGAAACTTTACTAAACTGAACTAACTGAATTTTCCTCACCTCCCACCTATTTCTATTCCCAATGAAATATTGATCAGTCTTGAAGACTCAGATAGCATCTCCACAATTTAAAAAAAACATTTTGAAGTCCCTTCCCTTCAAAGATTTCGGGGCACAATGAGGAAAGGATCTTTGATTTAACATTTCAGAAAAGGAGTGTAAGGCAGCCATGCACAGGATACACTGTAGCCCCATATGTGCAAAGCCCTCAATTATTCAACCTAAAATCTTCGATCAAACAAATTTATCTTGATTAAAACTGTCCAAAATGTTTATAGGGCAAAATTCAACCTGTGAACATTGCAAGCTAGCACCAGCCTCACTGCATCACTTGTTTTGGGCGTGCACCAAATTAATATTGTTTTGGATAAAACTCTTTAAATACCTGTCAGATAGCCTTGGTGTCACAATCACTCATACCCCATTAACAGCAGTGTTTGGTGTACTCCCAGAAGGGCTTCAATTGGAGAAGGGCAAACAAATTGCCTTTAACTCAACTACTAACATGTAGACTTATGTTGCTCAATTGGAAGAATCCCAACCCACCCTCTTTAAGTCAGTGGGTATCTGGTGTCCTACACTATCTGAAATTGGGAAAAATCAAACTCTCACTCAGAGGATCTGCTCATGTGGCAGGACCTATCCATAATCAATAACATTTTAGAATAAAATAAGCTTCTACATTGGGGAAAAGGATAGTCTTCCTTCCTTGCTGCTTGAAAGATTTACTTTGTTGGCTGGCTCTCCTCTCTTTCTTTAGGGCAGGGGTTGAATTTTGGTTTTGTTAGGTTTGATTGTTATTTGCTTTTAATTAAAATTAATTAAAAAAAAATGAATAAAAAAAGTAAGCACTTGAACAGAAATGTTACTAAACACTAGTCAGGGAATATTGTTTTGCTTTGTATTGTATCTAACTTAATGCATTTTTAAATGCTTGTTTTTGGTTTTTCTGTATCCAATATGTATTTGTAGACTTATTTATATTTGGTAGAATCACATATAATATAAAGAGGAATACTGTATCTGTTTCGGTCTGGGTAAGGCAAGGGAGTTTGGGATGTGGGATGGGCTTTTAACTTGAGAGTATGTAAGACAAGCTTACCACGATCAAAGGATCATTCAATCCAAAAACAATATTTTTTATGTTACTTACCCCATGTAGTTTGTAGTGGTGGCAGAGGAAAACGGGGAAAGACTTTTTGAATGGAAGACATGACTCCTGACCATTGAATGAGAAACGAGTCTTCAAATTAAAAAGTCTTTCCCATGAAGATTTAGTTTTCTGTTTATGATTTGCACTGTTTTTTTTTCCCAGAAGAAATAATTTAACAATGTTTTGCATGTTTAGGCATACATCTGGATAACTGACATGCAGATTATGCAACAAGAGTAACTTGGTTTTGTCTTTTTTCCATGGCCATTTTTTTTTTTACATTTACCATTGTATAGCATTGGTCGCTATTTGGCTTGTATTATATCACAAAGTGTTTTGTCACCATCATACATGAAAACATAAGATTAAACATTTTTCTTTGCCATCACTACAAAATTAATCGGGGTAAATTATAAAAATATTTTTGGGAGGAGTATGCCTTTAATACAAAAAGTCTATCCATACATTTTAGGAGTTTGTTAGCAAGAGTGATGCAAAATTGTTTAGTGATTTCAAAATAATTACAATTATTGTGCTGTGAGTTTGTTTTAATTTTTCTTTTTTAGCTCCAAATTCGGATTAATGACCTAGAAAAAGAACGAGATCTTCTAAAGGAAAATTATGATAAATTTTTTAATGGGTAAGTCAAAACTGTTTACACATATATCAAAGGTAAAAGTCTACTTCCACAACTTTTAGATTCACACCAAATTCTTATCATGTCCATCAAGTAGACCCCAAGTCTCTTAGCATTACTGTGTGCTAGGCAGAACCAGCCATTCTGGGTATCCAATCCACTCCATCACAGAGCACATTCACATTTAAACATTGTAACCACAAGGGGGTGCCAGAAAGCCCCATAGCACAGACACAGAAGTTCAGCACTCAATTTATAAATAAAATAAAGGATTTTGTTCCACAAGGCACTTTTAAACATAATCTTCTTTCCAGTAATAAGCCACCAAATCACCATAAATCAATACAATTCTTATTCCTTCTCTCATCCACTGAGTGTTGCCCACTGCCTCCCAACTCTGACCCGTTCATGTGTAGCAGCAGGCTCCTTTTTAAGCTGTGACCTGGGAATGCTTCCGGTCTGGGAAGCACTTCCAGGCCATAAAGAAAGTAAGGAGGACCTCCACCAACAGCACCCTTTAACGATACCCAGGGGCCCCGATACTGCTACACTTCCAGATTCCAACTCCCAAGCATCCCTGCTGGTGTTCCGACTGGTTTCTTATGTGAGGACCACTGCCACCAATCATATGTGGGATTGAACTGCTCCCAACTCCCGGCTATCTCTGGTCCTTCCATTAATTTACACCAGCCGGGTACAAAGTTAGTTATTTGTTCCATCAGCCAATCCGTCTGTGTTGTCATGCTGGCCTGACATCTGGTTAGTGGCTTCTTCTCTTTACTGGCCGGGATGCCCGTTCTCCTCTCACAACATATATACCCACACTCAAAATAAACTAATGTAAAGTCCATATAGAAGTAGGTGACAGCAGTACAAATCAGTGCTAGTTTTAATAATCAAATATTTGCATATTGTAATCTTTTTAGTTAGCGAATAAAAGGTGTCATTTTGCTTGACTTTTCATTGCATCCATAATGGCTAACACTGTACAGCACCCTACTACTATAACCAAATACAAAAACAAATTAAGTTTTTTTTTCCATTTTTTTTCATTCATTTTTTAATTAATTAATTTATTTCAAATGCCCTTGTAGAAGTATAAGTGGTTTGACTGTAGATGTACAGTGGTGGGTAAAGGAGAAGAAATAGACACAGACAGAAGCTGGTCAATGGTCAGTCTAACTCAGATGTTAGGAAGATATTTCATCATAAACAGAACCATAGATACTTGGAACAAGCTGCCAAATACTTTACTATAAAATAGCACATTAGGACTTTCCAATGTCACCTTCCTACACAGAGTGTCCTTTTCTCATGGCTTTTTTCCTTATTTTTTCAACAATAGACTAGCCATCCTAATTCTTATAGGGGTATCAATCAGATTACCCACAGAGGAAATGAGAAAAGAAATGGATATCATTTTCAGTAAGGCTAGGTAGATTTTCTTAACAAGTCTCCTGGCTCACTTTTTCTTTTTGATAATCAGGATGGGAAGAAATTGTGTCATAATTAGAAATTCAGGAGCAACTGCTGATCCCAGTTATCTCTCTCTCTTTAAGCACATTGACAATGACATTAGGTTTATTTTGTTTTGGTTTTTTTTGTTTACTTTTTTGTTTCTATTATGCAATTGATCAGAAAAGTATGATTAAAAATATATGATTGAAAGAGTTAAATTGTTAAGTGAATTGGCATTAGTCACAAAGCTCATCTAAATGAAAGAACACAACAAACTGTCTATCTGTAGCAATTATGGTTGCTGTACCATGAATAAAAATGCAAATAATGGTGTAATGCAATATGCTAAAATAAGGAGAAAAAATGTTTTTTGGAATAAAACACTCGGATATAATACGTATGCAATAACTGTTTCAAACAGTTGCTGCCTGACAGACTGCCAAGGCTGTCAGAAATGTCTTGCTCGTCAAAATGTTTTAATACAAATAATTTTAGCCACTCACTTTGCTTTGTTGCTTTATCCATTGACGTTGATAGTTTGGCAGGATTCCAAAAAATGTCACAGTCCACATAAAAGTAGTTTATGGTAAAGACTATTATGATTTGGATATCAAATTCTAAGAGTAGAGAAAAATTATACACTGCCTGTTATCAGAAAAATAGATGAAGACATGTGTTGCCAATAATGCCTTATCAGTATTACAATCTGTACTTTGAATGGTTTGTACAGATGTACAACAGATGTACAATTTGTACAGATGTACTATATAGAGTACACAGCATGATTGCATATTGTTATGTAGATCATTGTGTGTGTCACTCCTTATTTTTGTATTTGTTCTGCTACATATATGATATGTTAAGTGCAGATAAAGGTGTTGGCACAACAGTGATAAGAAGGGTGAGAGGTGTGTGTAAGAAATTTCAGAAGCTATGCTTTGTTTTCACATGTAAAGGAAGCTCTCTGACATTAACGGGCAAAGTTTATTACAACAGGGCGTGGAATAGTATGCTTTATGGGAGTCAGACCTGGCTTATGAAAGCAGAACATGATGCCAAGCTATAAAGGATGGAGAATGATATTGTTTCGAAGGATGTGTGGACTATCATGGAATGAGAAGGAGATGAAGATTAAACATGGAGTAGATAGTCATTTTGCTGAGATAAAACAGACTACGGTGGTCTGGGAATTTGTAGGGAAAATCAGAGGATGATTAGATGAAGAGGTGCACCAAGATGAAGGTGGAGATGATTAATCCAAGGGGGAAACCAGAGAAAATTAGGTTATAATGAAGATAAGGTTAAAGGTTGTGTCAAATTTTTACCTTAAAGGATACCCAGGATTGCAGGGAGTGAATGAAAATATTTGAGGGGTAATTAGCTAACCTGTGTAAAAATGGAAAATAGCTGATAATTACCGTATATCAAACATTTCCCAATGCTATTAAAATTTTAATTTAAGTACTGAAGAAACTGAAAAATAGTTCTAGAAATAAATCTCTTCATATCAATGACAGAAAACAGTAGAGGAAATACATGCATTAGATGGATGTGAGTGAAAATCTTCACCATACTGTTCTAAAATATTTTTGCATTGGGCTGTAGTGTGTTCTGTACACCTTTTTTGTGTTAAATTATTTCTGTTCCAATCCGTTGTAGCAATACTTTCAGGACCATGTGGCCTTCTGATTGTGTGCTTTTATAAGGCAATTATGATTATCCCAGTAATGCTCAAAACAAAACACTGAAAGTTTCTTTTGAAACTTAATGTTCATTTGCCCTTTTCCACCTATTGTTACAAGTATCTGCGACCCCCTAAATATGGGCATTTTTAAGACTGGGGTGATCAGTGATTAAGCAACATTCACCCCCAAATTTTAAAAATATAAAAAGAAATTGTATTCATTCCCAATAACAGATGCAGTCTATATTTAAACCTGTGTTTAAAGCTGACTACACAAATTCACCCCTCACAACCCTGCTAAAGATTAAGCGGGCTTAATAAAGGTATGGTATGGTACAGTATATATGTTTTATAAGCATGCATTTTACATATGTGTATAGTATAATGCATATGCAATATTTGTATTTGTCAAGATTTTATTGATTATGTTACAAATTTAAATTATTGTTATTTGTGATTTCCAATAATTGAATTTGGTTGAATTGGCCGATTCCAGTTTAAAGCTTAACATAACATTTTATATATCACTTTTAAACACTAAAATTACTTTTTTTATATACATTCGAAAGTCTTGTTAGTGCTTGAAAGAAATAATGTATTTGATAGCTTATGAAAAGTTTATATTTCAGGTTGTGTTTAAAAGAATAAAGCAAGTTACTACAACCACATTTTTAAGAATGTTTCTTCGCTTTAAGAGTAAGAAATTATTAAATGTGGTCAATCCAGTGCTAGGTACATGAGATGAACTACCATGCAGCAAAATTAGAAATAGATGTTTACCTGTATCAGTCACTTTTCAATGACCACAAACCCCTAGCTTTGAAAATAAAGTTCAACAAGAACCAAATACATGATTAAGAGTTAAGAATCGATAAACTGAGTCTGTCCACAACTTCAAAAATCGGGTGTAGTTTAAAACATTTTCTCAGATTTTTGTTTCTCCATGTACTCTGCCTTGCTTTTTATCCCAGAACCATGCAAGATAGGTTGAGTGGCGACTTTAATTAGTCTGAAAGTATAAGTATATGAATGTGCCCTATGTCCCTTACTATGTCATTCAGAAAATAAAAAAAATGTGTTACTTCAGATATAACAGAAATCCCTGGTTCTTAACAAAACATTACAATGGACTATGTAAACATATTTGTGTAAAAGTTTTAGTTGCTTTTACAGTAAGGCCATGTATGCAGTTGTCCTCTTATTTAAAAGTGATACCTGATTAAGTAACACCTTTCAGTACTTTAAATGCTAGTGTGACCAGGTTTCCTTTTTCGACAGCAGGCTTATTCCAGTGGAGCTAAGCTACCTTAGTGCTGACAAATGTTTTAGTATCTAGTTTCACAACCTTGTACTTGGTAACGGACTAAGAGTCAACTCTTAGGTAAGAAAGGGTTATATTCTACAACTTCATGGCAAGATTGGGAATGCATTCTTTCATCCATTTTATAACCTACTTTTCCAACATAGTATGCCTGTCCCAGGAGCATAGATGAAAGGCAAAAAGCAGCCTGAGACATAGTGATAATCCATCACAGGGCACATACACGCTTACTCACCCGCATTTACAGACTGAAGTAAAAATTACAGGTAACCTAGCATACGTATGTTTGATTGTAGGAAGAGAAACTGTGATCTGAAGAAAATCTAATTAAGGCAGGGGAGAATGTGTAAAATTTTCATAGACATTTAAATCCAGGATTCTAGAGCTGTGAGGCAGCAGGGCTAAAGGAGCACATACTTTAAAAAATAAACCCAGTCACAGAAAGAGTAAAACATCATTATTGTTTTAGGTGGGCTTTTGGAAGAATAAAGTAATGTTGTCTGTCTGTCATATTTGTTTAATTTTTTTGTTTAGTTACAAAAGAAAGAAAGAAATCTTTTTTGACCAGAATGGTCTTCTTTTACCCATATCCCTACTATATTATTTAGTTACTGTGAGACTTGCCAGTATTGTTTTGGATAAGCACATATATATGCAGGATATCTAACAAAATTCAGTAGTTCTTCAGATAATGCAATTAAAGTAAACAGTACACACAAAGTATCTGAATTTTCAAAGTTAAATTATTAACACTATATATCATCAGTGGTCTGCTTTCACCCAGTTACAATATGCTAGACTGAACAGCAACTGTGTAAAAGATTTATGAGTAGTACTTTTAGGCTTTGTCCACGTTGTTGTTTCAGTGAGATCTTTATAGTGTTCAGTGAATGAAACTTGATTCAAACTGAGTGTTTGTCATTCTTATACACAAAAATGCATTCAGTCTTACAGAAGCAACAGCAGTGGTTTAGTTAGCATGAAATGGGAATGAAAGATCATCTTATCTAGTTATTCAGATTGTCAGTTTTGTACACCCATGTAGCTAACTATTTCAACTAAAAGACCTTGCATCAGGCTCTCCTTAAGTGGGTAGTTAAATCTGAGCTTAGAGTGTTGTTACTCTTGGTATAGCACACTAGAAATACCTTTGTAAAATTAATTAATTTTTGCACAAGTTGAATTGGTGTATTGTTGGTTTTCGGAAGGCTAGTTTCTTATTCTAATAAATCTCTGCACCTTTTGACCTTATTAATATAACAGTGGAGCTATGATACCAGCAGTTGTTGTAGGAAGGTTCTAAGGTTCATTGGGAATGATTAGGATCCAAAGAGATCAACACCACTGCAGAACCAGCTAATCATATGACAGATCATTATAGCACCATTTTAAGACCAGTTTTCGCCATTAACAGGGATGTGGCCCTATAATCTCTTTTCAGCTAACTCTTTAATACCAAGGGCCTATATAAACCACTGATCATTCACTATAGACACATGTGTCTAGACTCTAGACTAGTGCTAAAGTCCAACAAGCCTGGGCTTCCAATTATTGGCATTGGATTATGTTCAGCAGTAACTTATTCTTTTTTGGGAGTGATGCTCATTGAACATTTGCTCATGGAGATAATATGAACAGTGCTGAAAACTGGACAACATTCTTGAATGGTACGCTGATATTCATCACCTTTACAGCTAGTTACCCCTACTGTTTGCTTAGGACAGTTACACTGAAGACTTTTTGGTACTGTTTTCTAAAAAGAACATTTTTTGAAAGAAGTAAGCAGCCTTCTTCATGGAAAAACCTATGTGACGTTGGTGCCCTTACTTCTCTCCATGGGACATTGTCCAGTAGAATATGTATGGGATATTGTGGGATGTTAAATACCTATGGAATATCATGAAATAATCACATGAAAAATGCATAAATCATGCATTTAAATGAGTCTGTAAATTGTGAAAAATGCATAATTAAATAAAATCATGTAATTATTATAAAATACAATGTCATCATTTTATATCATTTTATTGCAGATTTTTTTTTTATTCCTGTTTTTATTTCACAATGTAAATTTTCCAAAAGGCACATTTGCAAATACCAGTGTTTTTTATTTCAAAACTAGCTGTCCCCCGCAGCTGCGCCCACATAGTAGTGAAACAAGACAAATTTTAAAAATCAATAGACGTTGGCTCTGTATCTGTTCGTGTTCAGGTCTGACAGGAGAGCGTGCCCCGCGTGGGGAGAAAAACATGTGGCTATGATATCTCTGGCAATCAGCAGCTACACTTTAAAACACATGTAGCTCTGATCTCTCTCAAAACGTCAAATGTTGCTCCTCAACAATCTGTAGATGATTATGTCTGTTGAAACAACAGGTATTGCTAGCTAAGCAGAGGCAAGGTATACTCCAACACATAGCAAGAGGTAGACTGACTCGAACAGAGACTGCCGTGTGAGTAAGGAGGGCCCACAGCCACTCTCTCGGATTCGTGCAAATAAATCAGTACCCCAAGCGGACTATGATACTTAGCGCAGTAAGAGAAGTCACAAAATCAACCGGAATGTTCAGGCAAGTTTATAGGAAAAAAACCAGATCTAAATCCGATAAGTAATTCTAAAGCAGACCGACAGACAGAC
>JANRMT010062806.1:92371395-92397845 GCA_026402145.1 Polypterus bichir lapradei
ATATATATATATATATAATATATATATATATATATATAGCATATATATAAACGTCTACGCATGGAATTGTGTGTCTCTGTCCAGTCCAGAAGTGAGAGGTGGAGTCGGGTTAAGGGTTCCACCTCCGAGGAAATGCAAGCAAGGCCAGCATGTTGGCAAAACGAAATGTCCAAAGAGAGAGTCACTCACTTATCTGCTATTACAGAAGTGAGGAGAGCACGTCGGCAAAACGAAACCTCTGAAGAAAGACAGTAGCTTAGCTGCCAATGCACAAACTATGTGAGCACGTCGGCAAAACGAGAGAGATGCCCAGAGTAGTTCCTTTCAATCACCTGACATCTCTACATTTCAATTATTTTTCTGATGATTTCAATAGTTTCTAGGACTTACACAACTAGTATATTATATGTATCTTTTCATGATGGTTGCATCATTTATCAAACAAGACAAAGATCAACAGGTGGAACCTGATCCTATTTGTTTATCCTTTGCTGTTGATTATTCTACCTGATTGTAGGTTTCAGGTTAAAGATGATTGATGGCATTACTTGCATTCCAACTGGCAAAGGCCTGGCAGTTGGCAGAAGGCTGATGAGAGGAGGGATAAATAAGTCTTTCAAAGCACAGTTTATTATCTTTAATAAACACGTCCATTTTTCAGTTCAGTTACAATACGTTAAAATTATTTCTGTAAATTGTGTCTGCAAAACAACTATCACACCTGTTACTTTGTCAATGTTCTTGCCAGTTTGAATATAAGTTTGGCAATCTACCACCTACAATCAGGAAAAAGTAGTCTACAGGAAATGACTAAAAAATAGGAATAGGTTCAGGCTTTTGGTCGAAACCATCATGAACAGGTGCATTCTGAAATAATTAATGCTGACATTAAAAGGGTCATTTGGAAATATGCTGTTCGCAAAAGTCTTCTTGGTAAATAAAAACAGAATTTAAAAATAAGCCAATTTTGAAATGCAACCCACAATAACTAAATGTAAGATAGCTACATTGCTGAACTGAAATATATCATTTTGGCAATATTATTCCATATACACCCCTTTTAGAACAAATTCCACAATGTTTGGCTGAATGTGCTATAGGAAAAAATTTGGAATCACAACACATAGCGACTTGCACCAGTTTCATCTGTACTAATACTGTTCTGTACTGTTCAAATGACTACCACATATGGCTTCTTTCTGAATGGAAAAAAGTTCCTTACAGTGTCATGAATTTATTAATGTATTGATTTTCTGAAGTTTTCTGATTGAACCCAGCTTTGATAGAGACCTATCCCTTTAATATTAGGAGCAAGACAAAACCCAAAATCTAATAGGACCCCTCCCTGTCCATCACATTATATTTATTCATACGCTTATATTTCATGTCACAGGGAAAGCTGAAAATTTCAAATGAACCTAAGTTGTACATCATTTAATGAAAGAGGTTTTATAACTTGGTCAGCACAGCTAGTCATTTTTGAGATGAAATTTACAAAATCCCAGAAGAATACAGAACATATAAAACAAAGATTTAAATAGCAGGAATTATTTAAATTATGTATTAAGCAGCCAGCACTGGTACAATAGATATCAAAATTCTATACATTCTGATTGAAGTGTATTTAGTTTGCTGATGTAAACACATACATTACAAAACATTATGTCTCACCTTTTCTATCTTTAAATATTGAAGCTAATCTTTCAGCTAAATGAAATGAATCATTTTTACAAATTTATATTGACGTAGAACTGGTGAGAATTTGCTAAGCACTCTATATATTTTTAGCAGGTTATAAAAAAGCTATTTTGTGTTCTATAAATAAGATTTTGGTAATATATTGATGGTTTAGATGTAAAAATCTCCAGACCATTTCTGTCTGGTGATGTTGTGGCTTTTTTTAATGTATTTTGTTTTCAATTTGAGGAGAGAACTCATATACTTTTGACCTGTTAATGATTAATGTTTTGGTTGTCTATAGTCACTTAGTTTCCTGCTTTTCCTCATACAGAAAGACAAAGACAACTTTGTTGCAAATATTAATTCAGTCAAATATTGATTAATTTTATATCCAGACTTAAAGTCCTTGTCATATTGTGATAGAACCTTACAAGTCTGAATAGCCAACGTAAGTTCCCACCCACGTATTACCACGTCTTGGTTCCAGTGAGGCTGGGAAAAGTTCAGGTGGGCGTTAGCAGTTTTCTTCATTCTCCAGGAAGTTTGTGTAAGTGGAAAGGGTGGTTTTGTTAGCAGCCTGTTGCTTTAGCTTTTTTGGAGCTCCGAGCTCCCCTGGAATATGTAACTGAATTCCTTTCCTTGTCCCACAAACGCAGGCAGCTGCCAGGATTTCTGGCTATGAAACTCTAAATTAAGGCCAGTCCTTACATTTATCCCACAAACTCTTTCATGTTCCTTAACCACAGCCTGAGTGAGGCGCCTTGGTTTCAACAGCAGCAGACCAGCATGTGTTTGCCTAATTCCTAAGACATGATGACAGCAGTCTTTAAGCCACTAAAAGCTTTTTCTTTCTTTTTTAATCTCTTCAATTATTTTTTGTTGATCACCTCAAATTCTCCTTATCCCTGCCCCCACTTTGCCCATACATTTTCTTACACCTTTTTTGTCACTCACTCTTTTAATTTCTCCATTTTTCAGTTCTTTTATTTCAGCCCAGGAGCAACAATGGAAACTTAAAGAGTTGCAGTTGAAACAGCAAATTGCACAACTGGAAATTTCAATCAGATCGGATCTTATGGACAAAAATAGCATCCTGGACAAAATCAAGACCGAAAGAGGTATTCAAATCCCTTATCTGAAGTTACTAATGTGGTTTGCATAAAAATAATTTTGGAAGTTTCAAATTTTTGCTGAATGCCAACAGAAAGAAAATAACCAGTCAGGTAAATATAACTCCCATGTCAGCAAACTCTGAACCTACACTGTGCTTGGCTGATTTTTTTGTTAGCCAAATGTTCTTTAATTATGTCTTTAAACTCTGTACTGTGTCTCTTTAATGTAAGTAAATAATACACAGTTGAGATCATTGTACTGTATTACAGACAATTGCTGCCCATTAGTGACATTACAGCTGATGTATGACTTCTTGCAAACCACATTTTGTTGGGAATTCAACTTCTCAAGGCAGCCAATCAAAGCGAATTCAAGAATATTTCAGTTAATCTATTGGGAGATTTATCCAAGTGACTTAATCAATTTCAAAACTGCCTGAACTATGCAAACCTCTTAAGTGTGTTGTTTCTTTTTTCATTTATATTTTATTCTTGAAAACTTTCATTACTTTTATTGCATTTCTTATAATTTTTAATAGTGAAAACACATACAGTACATACTGTCATCAACCTAGTAGGCAATGTAATGTTCAATATCTAGATCAAATTTTTTATAGTGTCAGGAAAAGTATACATTTAATAAAAAACCTCTATATGTATTGAACAATCAATGAAAAGACTTACAAGTATGGAATGTTCATTTTCTGTGCCCTTGACAAGCCTGTAGAAGTCTGCAAAAAAGGTGCTGTTCTCCTCTCAACAGCGGTCACCACGACAGACTGATGCAGAGCCCGCATTACTGCGGTTCCGCCTGTCAATCTCACGCTCCATTCAATCAAATAAAGGGCCAATTCATTAACAGATGTCCAAATTCCATCCTGATATAATCATCTTTGATCACACTGAGAAAAGTAATCTTTATTGGTTTAGAATTGCTTTGATTATTCTTAAAGAAGTAATCTCTTGAATATTACATATGTTCTTGATTCAGAGGGGTATACCCTATACCAAGCTAAATATCACAAATAGGATGCACCTGGTTATTCTTTTCTTTTTTTAAAGACTGACAGATAAAAGCTGTGTATAGTAGTCAAAATACAGTTCCACAATTTTAATAAGGTCCATTGAATATTTTTTTTTACAAAATAATATTGTATCATCCTTTTTAATTGTTTCTGCCCATTGTAGGATTTAGTTGTAAATGTTTACCCAGATTTGAAGATTATGAGGTCTTTTTGAACTGCTTTTTCAACCTTGTTGAAATCTGTCGTAATGGCATTTACAAACTTCAAAATGTATTATGTTCATCAGAATGAAGCCATTAATGTACATTAGAAAAAATAATGGTCCTAGAACAGGTGGAAGTCTGTCCTTATGATATTACCTCAGTACCTTACTTCTACTATCTAGTTTAAAATATAGTTTCTTATGTTACATCTGATGTCTTTTAGAATCAAAATTAAACTTTTGATGCCGAACAATGTCAAAAAGTGTTTGATGTATTGATGTATTTGATCCACCCATCCATCCATCCTCTTCTACTTATCTGAAATTGGGTGGTGGGGGCTGCAGCTTGAGCAGAGATACCCAGACTTCCCTCTCCTCTGCCACTTCTAGCTCTTCTGGGGGAATCCTGAGGCGTTCCCAGGCCAGCCGAGAGACATAGTCCCTCCAGCGTATCCTGGGTCTTCCCCGGGGCCTCCTCCCGGCTAGACATGCCCGGAACACCTAACCAGGGAGGCGTCCAGGAGGCATCCTGATCAGATGCCCGAGCCACCTCATCTGACTCCTCTCGATGCGGAAGAACAGCGGCTCTTCTCTGAGCCTGTCCCGGATGACTGAGCTTCTCACCCTATCTTTAAGGGAAAGCCCAGACACCCTGCAGAGGAAACTCATTTCAGCCGCTTATATTCGCAATCTCGTTCTTACGGTCACTACCCAGAGCTCTTGACCATTGGTAAGGGTAGGAATGTAGATCAACTGGTAAATTGAGAGCTTTGCTTTATGGCTAAGCTCCTTTTTCACCACGACAGACCGATGCAGAGCCCGCATCACTGCGGATCCGCCTGTCGATCTCACGCTCCACTCTTCCCTCACTCGTGGACAAGACCCCGAGATACTTGAACTCCTCCACTTGGGGCAGGATCTCACTCCCAACCCTGAGAGGGCACTCCACCCTTTTCCGGCTGAGGACCATGGTCTCGGATTTGGAAGTGCTGATTCCCATCCCAGCCGTTTCACACTCAGCTGCAAACTGATCTAGAGAGAGCTGAAGATAACGGCCTGATGAAGCAAACAGGACAACATCATCTGCAAAAAGCAGTAACCACATTCCTGAGTCCACCAAACCGGACCCCTTCAACGCCCTGACTGTGCCTAGAAATTCTGTCCATAAAAGTTATGAACAGAATTGGTGACAAAGGGCAGCCCTGGCGGACTCCAACTCTCACTGGAAATGGGTTCGACTTACTGCCGGCAATGCGGACCAAGCTGTGACACCGATCATACAGGGACCGAACAGCCCTTATCAGGGGGTCCAGTACCCCATACTCTCGGAGTACCCCCCACAAGATTCCCCAAGGGACACGGTCGAACGCCTTTTCCAGGTCCACAAAACACATGTAGACTGGTTGGGCAAACTCCCATGCACCCTCCAGGACCCTGCTAAGGGTGTTAGCTGGTCCACTTTTCCGCAACCAGGACGAAAACCACACTGTTCCTCCTGAATCCGAGGTTCGACTATCCGACGAACCCTTCTCTTCAGAACCCCCGAATAGACTATTCCAGGCAGGCTGAGGAGTGTGATCCCTCTGTAGTTGGAACACACCCTCCGGTCTCCCTTCTTAAAGAGGGGGACCACCACCCCAGTCTGCCAATCCAGAGGCACTGTCCCTGATGTCTATGCGATGTTGCAGAGGCGTATCAACCAAGACAGTCCTACAACATCCAGAGCCTTGAGGAACTGCGGGCGTCTCTCATCCACCCCCGGGGCCCTGCCACTAAGGAGTTTTTTGACCACCTTAGTGACCTCAGTCCCAGAGATGTGGGAGCCCACCTCCGAGTCCCCAGGCTCTGCTTCCTCATTGGAAGGCATGTTAATGGGATTGAGGAGGTCTTCGAAGTACTCCCCCCCACCGACCAACAACGTCCCGAGTCAAGGTCAGCGGCGCACCATCCCCACCATATACAGCATTGACACTGCACTGCTTCCCCCTCCCGAGACGCAGGATGGTGGACCAGAATCTCCTCAAAGCCGTCCGAAAGTCGTTCTTCATGGTCCCCCAAACTCCTCCCACGCCCAAGTTTTTCCTCGGCAACCACCAAAGTCGCATTCCGCTTGGCCTGCCGGTACCTATCAGCTGCCTCCAGAGTCCCACAGGACAAAAGGGTCCTGTAGGACTCCTTCTTCAGCTTGACAGCATCCCTCACTGCCGGTGTCCACCAACGGGTTCGGGGATTGACACCACAACAGGCACTGACCACCTTACGGCCACAGCTCCAGTCAGCCGCCTCAACAATAGAGGCACGGAACATGGCCCATTTGGACTCAATGTCCCCCACCTCCCTCGGGACATGGTTGAAGCTACTTTTGACAGGGGACTCTGCCAGACGTTCCCAGCAGACCCTCACAACACGTTTTGGCCTACCAGGCCTGACCGGCATCCTCTCCTACCATCGAAGCCAACTCGCCACCAGGTGGTGATCAGTTGACAGCTCCGCTCCTCTATTTACCCAAGTGTCCAAGACATGTGGCCGCAGGTCCGGCGACACAACCTCAAAGTCAATCATCGAACTGAGGCCTAGAGTGTCCTGGTGCCAAGTGCACATATGAACACCCATATGCTTGAACATGATGTTCGTTATGGACAATCTGTGACGAGCACAGAAGTCCAATAACAAAACACCACTCTGGTTCAGATCGGGGGGGGCCATTCCTCCCAATCATGCCCTTCCAGGTCTCACTGTCATTACCCACGTGAGCATTGAAGTCTCCCAGCAGAACGAGGGAGTCCCCAGAAGGTATGCCCAGTAGCACCCCCTCCAGGGACTCCAAAAAGTGTGGGTACTCCAAACTGCTGTTCGGTGCATACGCGCAAACAACAGTTAGGACCCGTCCCCCCACCCGAAGGCGGAGGGAGGCTACCCTCTCGTCTAGCCCACACCCGCTTGGCACCTCTCACCGTATTTGTTGTATTTGATGCATTTTTTTTAATGTGCTTTACTTTTTTGTATGGGCATTCCAATTAATAGATCTCCCTATGTCTTATACTGGTTGAAGCCTTTTGTGGCATGGATAGCAACTCAAAGCTTTTCTTAATAATGGATAATGACGTTAGCACCTGCATAAGGTGGGAGCTTGAACCATACCATTATGGTGAAATTCTCTTGAATTTTAATTGATAGTTTTCAGTTCGGGTTAAGCTTGCAGACTTAGGTGGTCTTTGCAAAAAAAAAAGATTAGTTTGATATTTGAGTGTATTTAGTGTTGTCCTCTAGATTTAAAGTAAGTCTACCATGAGCTTCCCAGTTGAGGTTGTTTATTCACCTATGCTGAGATTTGATTTACCATAACCTCATCAATTTCATCCAGAAGACCTAGAAAGCTTCACCTACATCCTTCACTTTTTCATCTGCTAAAGATAGTGCCTTATGTGTTCTTTTTGTACCAGTCAGTCATATCTGAAGACCATCCTGCAACTTTTTCAACCCAAAAGTTTCTCTTAATGTTGTTGTCTTTCAATGGGTCCTTGGGTTTCTGCCTTGTCAAAAATCAGCAACGTTTTGGGTTTAGCTTTTTCCCTATTCTGACTTCATTAACTACCTTTTGAGATGGAGGAGCTCTTCCAGTGGGTGACGGTTGATTTCATCCAGAAGAGAGTCCTCTAGCAATTCCCAACATACCCTCATCTATTTTGGGCTTTCTGATGTATACAGCAAGTTTTCTGTCATACTCGGCCAGCTTGACACCAAGTAATAATCAGATGACAGCTCAGTACCTCTCTCTCTCCACATGAATATTGTAGGACTAAGACTACAAAGTCAGTTACCTTTTAGCTACAATAATGGTATATAGTAGGTAGAATTATATCTTCAAGCTAAAAGTGTGCACTTCTGCATTATCTGAGACATTGTTGTGACTGGGACATATGAATTCGATCTTCAGCTAATGAGTCAGCTCACAATAATTTAAACACTTCACCAGACTGTGCAAAATATAGCCTAATTCAATTCAAATTTGGATATTGTATATCTTTCTCAACTCTTACTTTCCAAAATGTTCACAAGTCAAGACCAAAATATCCAGCTAAGTTGTCTCATCAGGCACCTGCATCACTGAGTCACAAGCTTTTGGAATGCCCAATGCTCAAAACTTACTGAAATAAAATATCCAACAATTGTAGACTTAACCCTAATCCACATACCATAATACATTGGGAAAAGGAAATATTATTTTACTTAAAATTACATAATTTCATATTAACTTTAAAATGAAGAGTCTAAAGGTACTTTAGAATCTGGCTGGCATTTTTCATGGTATCTTCAAATTATTTATCATACTTACCCTTTCATAACTTTGTTTGCTTCAAGATCTTCAAGCCATTCATTTAAAGCTATTCAAGCTTTGCTCTGAAGATGGGTAGGATGAGCAGATATTTTGTCTCTTCTGCATTCACTGTACAATTGTTTGTCTGACTGATTTCACACTTACGCATTGTCATGCCATCTTAAAAAATGCACATTTAAAACGGGGAAAAAATACCTCATAGTGAGTAAATGGAACTCTTTCAAGGACAAAATTAAATATCTCTCAAAAGCCCAAACACTCTGTATAGTTGTTTGGTATATACAAATAAAAAAATTGTTTCAGATAGTTTTCTTGTGCAATCTGAAGTCGCTTTATAAAATATATTTTCTTATTTAAACTTGTAGAAGAGCAGCCTTGTAGGCTGATCAACCATAAGGTAAAGGGTTGGGATCCAGAAAAGTGACTAGCAAGACTTGGACAGACTGAGGCATACAAACCTTGGCAATGGAAGCTGCCTCTTGAAACCTTGAGAGAGGAAGGATCCATGAACCTTATGCAGAAGGCTAAAATATACAGGCTGTATGTACTGTATAGTTGGACCCATATCTAAAATAACATTAGCTGTTCAACCAGATTTCTCGATCAAGTGTGGTATGTTATCTAATTCAGAGCTGCCAGATAAAAAAACTCTCACGACATGTGATATAATAATTTTCATAGGCCCTGGCTTGTTGTCTGATAGTTGGAGTTTATTTTTTTGGAGTTGTATTATTTACATGAAAAGGTCTTCAGAATTTTCTTTGAAGAAAGATACTTTCAAATGAGTAACTTCTATTTTATACCACCACTCTCTACAAAATTGTTTTGCTTGTAAATGATTAAGGAAAAAAATTGATATTTTTTTATTAATAATAGTTTTTTGCATTTATATAGTGCTTTTTGGATCCCTAGCCTCAGAGCCACCACTGCATATGGTGCATTAATGCATATGAAATCTGATTACATTAAGAGCCATATATAGCATGTTTAAGTCTGTTGTGAGGAAAATAGTCTGCTTTGCATTACTTTAATTAGTGTCTTTTTAAAACAATTACTTTTTTCAATTTTGAATAAAAATCTGGGAAGGATGTGGGTATAAATTTACACTGAAGACTTCACAGAAGTATTACAAGATTAGATTTGTGCAATTTTATTACTTCGGCCTGCAAATGTCATATCTTAATTTGGCTTTACAAAAGGCAGTTATTGCTGATTTTAATTGAAATGCAGTTTTACCATTATAAAAGAATTGTAAAGCAATTATTGCCTACTAAATTTCTAATTTACAGATGGCAAACAGAGAATATTAGATTAGGTTTTTCTACTTAACTGCTTACCCAGAGGTGTAGAGAAGTATAGCTTTGTGGTTAATAATGAAAAAATAGCCACATAGAAATTAAATGTAATTCTGTTCTAAATTAAATATATTATTCAAGGTTATATTGAGGTTAGCAATAGATGACCTTTCACTAATAAAGTTGAATATAGTTTGCTGTGACTGTGGAATGTGACTGATTAATCAGACAGATTTACATACAATAATATGTATTTCTGGTAGTGATACCTAATGCACCCTATATTAAAGACCAGCTTTCTAAATGACAAAATACTAAAAAAATGAAGAATGGAGCTGTATATGTCTTGTTAGCATGCAAATTTGTTTGACTGTGCCAAGCATTTCACTTTATATATACTAAACACATGTTTTTAGAATAAAATAAAAGATATTTATTCTTACAAAGCACCTCTTCACAATCCTCTCCAGCAATCAGCCACAATAACAAGACAAATTAAACAATTCTTCCTCCTCTCCTACCTCCATTGAGAGTTGCCAGCTGCCTCCCGGATCTTGACTTCCCAATGTGAGGCAGTGGCTTCCTTTTAAGTTTAGTCATGCTGTGTCTTTGAGGAAGCACTTCTAGTCCATAGAAAAAGTAGGGAGGTCCTTACCGACAGCATCCTCTGTTGATACCCAGGGATCCAGACAGGGCTTCACTTCCTGACTCCAACTCCCAAGCACCCCTGCTGGTGTCCCAACTAGGCTACCATATGAGGACCACTGCCTCCTAGCGTATGCGCAGTGGAACAACTCCCAGTCCTCGACTTTTATAAGTCCATCCATTAACCATACCACCTGAGTACAAATTTCATTTTATGCCATGGCTGAAGCATTGAGTGACATCAGCACATAGCACTCTTTTTCTGTTCATCTATAGAATATAATTACCCAGAAGCTTCTGTCTTTCTTATGTTCCACTGTTTAAATGTAGTTGTTCAAAGAAAAAGGTTTGCAAAGCTCTTTGAGATAGTATTTATTATAGAAAGAAAGGCTGTTTGGTGGGATAGATTTCTGAACAGATTTTAATGGTCCCTCCCATGTCAAAAAAAGTCCACACAAATTTGCTAGAGGTTCAGGGTTCATTTAAGGAAATGTAATGTTCTGCATGATGATATTTATATAGAACTGACCCTAAAATGCCATATAACTTGGGAGGTAATTTGTATGTGGTTACGTGCTGGGTATTTAAATAGGAGCTAAAGGGTTGCTGAAATTGATTCAATAACAGATGTTCACCTTTCTGACTTCTGAATCAATAAAAGTGTTGCTTCTCACTCAATCAGTCACTCACTCACTGAAGTCACAGCCAGGCAAACACAGGATAACACACAGATATTTTTTATCCTCTCTCCTAGTTTCAAATCACTGGCTTAAAACATACATCCATTCTGAAACTTGCTTAATCCAAGGCAGAGTAGCCCTGGGCTAGAGCCAGCATTGACTTACCAATCAGATCAAACTGCTTATTACTCTGGAATATATTCTTAAAGGGGTCAGCTAAGTTATTACCCACAGTTCACATACAGATCTATACACAAAGACATCACATTTAAGACACTAATACATCAACATGAAGTCAGGTTTGCTGTTTCTTTTTGCATACACAGATTTGCACATTTTGCTTAATGTTAAAATGCTATGCAAGTGATCCAATGCAATTGCATACTAGTTACATTTTTTTTATTTATTTTTAAATATCCATACCGGAAGTAGAATTTATTCTGATACACTAGATGAAACAGTTTTTCACCCACTGCTGTAATGGACTAAAGCATTAAAATAATAGCCTTTTTTCAGGTCTTAGCTTTTAGAGTTTATCTAGACCTATTTATTCAAGTCATAAAGAAATAAATTTAATGAAAATGAAAAAAATCAAAGGCTAATTGATTGCTGCAAACAATTACAATCTTTAATTCAAGATAATAAGGAAAAAACATGGTTCTTATTTATTAAAATGTGCATTTGTATTATTATTATTATATTACTCATCAATAACAATTAAAAAAAAATGACAGGATTATGCAGGTTAGACTTGATAGTCTTTTAAAATACATTTTTAAAGATAATTTCAATATTTCACCACAGACAGTTTATGAGCATGTTAATTGAGTTGCTGACGCCATTAGTACTGTAACTAAAGTTTGACCAACACAATGGAAGCAAATCCAACTGAAATCTGATTCTTAGGTAAATTATTACTGTGTAATTTCTACTCATTATGTTTTTTTCAACTACACCACATACATATAACTAAGTGTGGTCTATATGTATGTACAGTATATGCTTGCATGCAAAGTATAGCTGTTTTTCTATATAACACCCGACATGTATGGTTTTACCAGCATGTGGACAGCTGCCCTAAAAAGGAGACTTCCTAGCGTGTACTATAGTTTGTTTCTGTAGTTTGCATTGTAGATATCAGTGGAAGAACAATAATGTTACAGTTCTGTTTATCATAATGTTTAATACAGTACATATATGTAAAATACAGAAAATCAACAAGACTGCATTTTCAAATTGGACCAGGTTTAGTTCCAATTAATCTCCAATGCTGCTGGTATAGGCTCTAATCCTCCACAACTCAGAAGTGAGGATGTTAGGTTGAGCTTTCATTTTGCATGATCTGCATTACACATATTCATTGTAATTGGATGCCATTTTAAAGTACTATATGCTATAATAGATAATAGTGTAAAGAAAAGACAAAACCAAAGGAATGATTTGGGTTACCTGCTGGTAAACCCTATTATTGTTGTGATAAAAATAAATTTAAAAAAAAACAAACAGAAACTAATGCATGCTGAAATTAAGGAACATTTTTTCAGGCTTAAGTCCATAAATCAGGCTGGCAAGTGGAGATGGAACTGACTGTTAAATAGCTATCAGACTGGAAGAGGCAGGATTTGGCAAGGAACTGGAAGTGATCTCATGGATCTGTGACTCTTGGAGCTTTTGGTCTGTAGATGAAAAAGGAGCAGATGTAAATAACAGTGCCTCTTCTCGACCCGGAGTGAAATTATAATCATTACACCAGATCTGAGAATGCTCCCTACTCACATGTGTTTGACAATACATTCATATATCTTTTTAATTGTCTGAGAAATTAAGCCCTGAGTTAACATTCTGGAGCATAGTTGCTGAACATCTAAATACTGAAGTACCAACTTTATGTAGCTTTTCTGCAAGTTCAGGCATTACATTCTCTGAATATCTAAAAATAGATGCACATCATTTGCTTACAGAGCACAAGAACACTTCTTATTTCTAGTTGTTAGGCTCCTAACTATTTTTTGACCTGATGGTCTGTTATATTATGTCTACTCCTCTGATTATTGTGAGTGTAAAAGAAGTGCAGCTGCAAAAACAGAAAATACTGATAGCAGTTCCAAAAAAAAAAAAAAAACTATTAAAATATTCATGAAAATGCAGAAGGCCTTTGCAGTGTTTATTAATGCTTTGTGCTTTTTTTTCCTTGATATTCAAGTCATTTGGAGTTCCATCAGTGACAATGATTATACTGTACAATAAACATGTCTGTTTCATAGCAAGTTAATATTCACAGTAAAATAGTGTAGGCTCTTTTAGTATACCATAGTTAACTAAGCTAACCAGTAAGTGCTGATTGACTCAAATCATTCAATTTGTTTTATCTGCTACACACATGATGCATTTTTCTTTTTTAATCTTTAATGCTTTTTTCTAATTGTTGAAGAGCAGCAAATTATCCAATCAGAATCACTTTTCACACATGATTTAAGACTCATAGTCAACTCTCTCCAAGAAAAAGAAATTTCTATAGGAAAATAGAAAAAAAATACAATATGTCTATAGTTAGGGTTAGCAAAGTATGTAAAATTTCCCCAACAATGGTGAGCCATTGATTAAATACAGTGCTAATTTAGAACTGCCCTACATTGATAATTTTCTGAACTTTTCCCAGGTGAGTATTTGTTTTTCTAGTTTTCATGTCTTAGATTGAAATACTGGCCTTGGTTCCATGTGAGTTTACCCACTTCCCCCTTTCTATGCATGTTTTCGTTGGATACTGTACTGTAGTTACCCACCAATCCCAAAGATATGTAGATTAGAGGAATTGGCCATGTATTATTAATAAATGGTGTGTATATGTGTATGTGCACCCATTAATGGTCTAGTTTAAATATGGTATGTATTTGTCCAGTACCTCCTGAAAAAATCCTAGCCTCTTGCATATGTGTAGCATCTTAAATGCCTTCTGAAAGTAAAGTAATTAAGCCTGTCTGGCTTCCATAGTGGGACTTTTTCCAAGTCATCGAGACTAGGCCAATATTCAAACCCAATGTCTTATTGGTAAGGTAACAGATCTAGCTACCATGGTTCTACCCAGGTTCCTACTGAAAAATGTAAAAATTGATGTTTGGAGGAAAATGTAAAGTATATAAAATGTTAGAATTTGTTCTTATACAAATGAAATAAGGATAAGGAAATTGTTTTAGATTGTACAGATCTGGTGTAGGAATACATTTTTAATTAAAGCATTTTATAAAATTTTTAAATTCATAATAATGTTATAGTTATTCTTATTTACATTCTCTGTAGATGTACAGAATTATTACAGAATTTGAAGTCTTTGTCAAGTAAAAAAAAAAATTGGTCTTGACTAATACACTTTTTTTTTTTTTTTTAATTATAGTGTTGCACTTGTTTACAGCTTATTTACTGGTAATATTCTAATGATAAAAATAGTAATGCAGTTTATGAATGCTATTAATAAGAAATGTACATAGTAGAATTATACTTTTTAGTCATTATTTGTTTCTTTCTTTGTTTTTTGATTTTAGCATTAGCTCAATAGAAACATCCTTCTGTGAAATTTTGCTTAACACTACTTTTGTTTTATTAAAGTAATAAACTTTTGTTAGGACATGTATATAATCTTGATTAAAGATGGGGAAATATACATAATGTATTCATCATTTATCCAGAGACAGATTTAATCAACTAATAGTATACATGCACTTAATACGAGGCAGCATGCTTTAAATTTTACTAAATTACTTTTTAAAATATAGATAACATATTACCAAGACCAGGGACTAATAACTTTTTAAATTGACTGTGGTTTGCATAAAAACTACATATGAAGTGTTTGTTTACGTAAATAATTTGAGATTTTTGTCCTGTCACTATGTTGTTCTTTTATACCTAAATGTTTTGATAAACCTGGTTTCTGTTATTTCTTAGACTTGACATTTTTCAAGTCATTCTTTTTGCACTTCTTTGTGTTATTATATTAGTTAATTTTCCTTTTAACACATTTAAAATAGCAAGGTCAGAATTGGGGAAAATGCTACTGCCGCAGTTTTGGTATAATTCTAAGCTGATGTTTAGTTAGTTGATTGTACATGGTTTTTCTTCATGATTTTGTGCACATATTCAGTTTGCTGGACAAGAATAGTAAATTATAAGTGTGCTGTTGTCTTGTGAAAACTGTTTCAGTATTTACAAGGCCACACATCAGTCTCTCTAGAAATACAATTTCTATGCTATTCAGAAACGTATTGATTACCTACACCTGTACTTCATGTCAACATTTGTGTTTGTGTCTTGCATGTTAAATCGCATGTGTTCTGTGAAAGATTGCCATATTTGTATAAATATTTCCCTGCCTTATACTGATTAATGAAAACGTTCTGTCTGGCTTTACAAACAATCTTGCAATAGAGCAATTAGTTATGGTTAATTAATGGATGGTGGAATATAAACAATATAAAATATGAAAAAATAATACAAAAAACTGCTAGACTTTCCATTAATTTGTTTAGGAGGCTCACTCACCCACTTGCCCACCTTCTACATATTACAACAAAATGATTTGCTTTAATCATGGTCATTTTATATTCCTTATGTGTTGCTCAAAAATGCTAATTTTTATTCATTCAATCTATGTATCATTCATTCTTTATATTTATGAACTTATTTCTTATTTCAATATTTGCTTCCTGGGGCCAGAGACTATCTTTAATTTTTAGTGTATGTTTAATTATTTTAGGATCAGTTACTAAGAAAAGTTTCAAAATTTGAGTAGACATTGTTAATGCAGTAATTATAATTAATGGTTTTATATATCTTCCAGTCAGTTATAGCTTTCCAAAGAATCAGAGGTTCTTTACACAGTATGCTTGTAGGCAAACCTCAGTTACACCAGTTACACAACATGATTTAACTTAAAATTCTTTTCAACATAAATGTTTTTCAGAACAAAATGAAAAACTAGCCCAGGAGAACAGAGACTTGCAATTGCGTTTTCTGGAGCAAAAACAGCAATTAGATGAACTTAAAGGCCGACTGACCTTCTTCACTAAGGTGATTTAATAAAATTTAAGTTTATTTCTATTTCACCCAGTCACTATGAGTGTAAGAATAGCATAAAAAAATCCTGTTAATTTGTGCAAAGCTTGGATCTAATATGCAGTAGGCCATCAAAACAAAGGAAGAAGGCAAGCCAAAAAAAAGAAAATCTGATGTACAGTATCTGTTAACTTATTAATAACATTTTAGTGTAAATCCATGTTAGTTTAGTGTTTCTCTCCATTATTTATTTCCACATGATAATGGCTGTTTTATTGACTTGCTTTAATTTCAGGAGAGTGATATTGATGTGGCAGAACTCAGTGAGGCATTGATGCTTATAAAGGTAACGCAAGAAAGTTTCCTCCTTTTTTAAGTTGAGGGCTACACCCTATTCTTATAACTAGGTGACCTCTCGCTACCCTGATTGCATTGACTGACATTTACAGTGGCTGATTTATTTATGTTCACTTAAGTAGTGAATACTGCTTGTTCATGCATTTGCAAATGTCAGTGCCTTTTTATTATAACAGAAGAATACTTATAGTATTTAGACTTTATTGGCAATAGATATCTCTACTTTTTAATCCCTAAATGCAACTGCTGTGGGGCTTGTTTTGTTTTGGACGTGCTCTGTCTCTAGGTATGTCAGAGGACTGGGACTTTGTGAAGTCGGGTCCAGCCTTACGTGGGGACGCAAAATGGGGGGGTGGGGGGATAAGGGGGGGAGAGAAAGAGAGCAAGCTATATTTAATCTATTATTTTAATCCTTATAATGATAACTACCAACATAACAATAGGCTGCATGGCAATAACTCGTTGGTAAAATTGGAAATTAAGGTTAAATCTGTCTCACTCACAGTTAAGACTACAAAATGACATCAAAAATTCAGAATCAATGTCTCCATGATGGGACAGTTAACTTTGTGAGCTGGAATGTTAAAGGCCTGAATCACGAATTAAAGAGAAAGAAAGTATTCTCTCACCTAACAGGTTTAAACACTAAAATAGTATTTTTACAGGAGACCCACTTACTAAGCAAGGATCAGTTCCGGCAGCAAAAAGGCTCGACTGGCCAAATGTTCCATTCCAGCTTTACAAAGAAAACTAGAGATGCGGGAATTCTCATACATAGAAGAGTCTCATTTGTGGTATCAGATGTAGTATCTGATTCTAAAGGGGGATATGTGATTGTCATGGGCAATTTATTTATCTGTAAAGTGATTCTGATAAATGTTTATGCATCCAGTGTCGATGATAGGGAATTCATGCAAAATGTATTTGCATCCATTCCCAATGTGAACACTCATAAAATTATAATGGTTGGGGACTTTAATTGTGTTTTAAATCCACTCTTAGATATGACTCCTATCACAGGGGGCGATGACATCTAACGCTGCAAAGACAATTACAAAGTTTTTAACTGACCACAACCTATCAGACCCCTGGAGATTTCTAAACCCAAACTCAAGAATATATTCCTTCTACTCACCAGTGCATCATTGCTACTCAAGAATTGATTATTTCTTTATAGATAATAATTTCTTGCCTACGGTTAAATCTTGCAAGTATAATGCTATTGTTATTTCCGACCATGCCCCTTTGATCTTGGAGCTGAAATCGGTAGGCCCCACACACTCATCTCGCAGATGGCGTCTTAACCCATTTCTATTAGCAGACGAGAACTGTACAGAATTTATATCCAAACAAATCAGTTTCTTCCTAGAGACAAATACATCCTCAGAGATCTCTGCAGGAATACTCTGGGGAAACTCTAAAGGCCTTCTTAAGAGGATATATTATTTCATATCTTTCCCACAGAAATAAATTAGAAACCAATAAGGTATCAGAGCTAACCAGCAAAATTACTATAATAGATGAAGAACATGCCAGGTGTCTAAGTGAGGCTCTTCATAGGAAAGGGCAGGCTCTGCATTCAGAGTTCAACTTCTTAACAACCAAAGAAACTGAACAACTCATTTTTAAATCAAGACATCATTACCATGAACACGGAGAGAAAGCTAATAAGCTCTTAGCTCAACAAATCCACAAGCAAGAAGTTTGCAATGCAATCCCAACACGAACGGGGATAAAATCATTGACCATAAAAATATAATGCACACATTCAGAGACTACTATAAATCCTTATATTCTACTGAGTTTAAAGAAGACAACACACAATCTAATGCATTTCTAGATACATTACAGGTACCACAAATAGACACTTTTAATGCAGAGAAATTGGATAAACCTTTGGCGCTGTCAGAATTACTAGATACTATAAAGTCATGTCAAAGCGGGAAAGCAGCAGGCCCTGATGGCTACCCTGTAGAATTTTATAAGAAATTCTCCACTCAGCTAGCTCCCCTCTTATTAGCAACATTTACAGAAGCTAAAGACAATCAAATTCTACCTCAAACATTTCACCAAGCATTAATCACTGTCTTTCCTAAACAAAATAAGGACTTATTACAATATGCATCATACAGACCAATTTCACTTCTGAATAATAATGTTAAGGTACTCTCCAAAGTCATAGCTAGAATAATATCACAAGATCAAACTAGATTTATTAAAGGCCAGCACTTAGCTTCCAATCTTTGACACTTGTTTAATGTAATATAGTATATTCACCATCAAAGTCAAACACCCCAGAGATATTATTATCGTTGGATGCAGAAAAAGCATTCAACATGATTGAATGGAACTACCTTTTCACTACATTAGAGAAATTTGGGTTTGGCGCGAACATTTGTGGATGGATCAAACTATTGTATACCAATCCAGAAGCTTCAGTTTGTATCAACAACATTTGTTCAGACTACTTTAAACTAGAATGTGGTACCAGACAAGGATGCCCCTTTTCACCACTGCTATTTGCAATCGCCATTGAACTACTGGCAGTTCACTGTCGAAATGCTTATCAGATAAACAGGATTATCAGAGAAGGACTTGAACTGAAAATTTCTCTCTATGCAGAGGATATGGTACTGTATATATCAGACCCACAAAATACTGTGCCTGCAGTGTTAACAGCACTTACAGAATTTCAAAAGATCTCTGGTCTCAGAATTAATTTGAATAAAAGTGAATTCTCAAGCATACAATATCAGATTGGACACCTTCCCTTTTATCATTGCAGATCAGTTTAAATACCTAAGGGTAAATATCACAAGTAAATATAAAGCTCTTTATCAACACAATTTTGCTGTCTGTATGGAAAAATTAAGCAAGACTTGCATCGATGGTCAACCCTTCATCTCACTCTAGCTGGAAGAGTCAACGTTGTTAAGATGAATATCCTTTCTAAGCTTCTCTTTTTATTTCAAAACATTCCAATATACATCAATGAATAATTTTTTAAGCAATTAGATTCAACCATAACCTCATTTATTTGGAACTAAAAACATCCACATATCCAAAGAGCGACCCTACAAAGACCTAAGGCAGAAGGTGGCATGGCTCTACCTAACTTTCAGTTTTATTACTGGGCAGCAGACATACAAGCTATAAAATCCTGGACACAAATAGATGAACATACACAGGCCTATTCAGCAATAGAAATAAAATCATGCAGTACTTCTTTATATTCCTTGCTTTGTGCCCCTATAAATGCAAGTTATCGCCAATATACTAATAACCCAATTGTGCTTCACTCACTCAGAATATGGAACCAATGTAGAAAGAATTTTAAGATGGAGAATCTTTTATCTGTGGCACCTCTGCATGAGAACCATCTTTTTCAACCCTCGCAAACATATGCAGTTTTTAATATCTGGAAAACATTTGGGATTAAATTGCTTAAAGATCTTTATATAGACAACATCTTTGCACTCTGTGAACAATAATATTCCAAATTTAGCTTTCCAGCAACACATTTATTTCACTATTTTCAAATTAGAAACTTTGTCAAACAGAACCTGCCCGATTTCCCTCATCTCGCACCTTCCTCTATGCTGAAAAAACTATTGCTCAGTTTGGAGGACTCAGACAGCATTTCTACAATATATAAAATTATTTTACAGTCCCTCCCTTTCAAAGATCCAAGAGGACAATGGGAAAAAGATCTATCACTCAACATACCAGAAAAGGAGTGGAAGGTAGCAATGCAGAGAATTCACTCAAGCACAATATGCGCAAAGCATACAATTATTCAACTTAAAATTATATATTGAGCACCTCTGTCTCGCTTAAAACTGTCCAAAATGTTTCCAGGGCAAGATCCAACTTGCGAACGCTGCAATCAAGTCCCAGCCTCATTGGGTCACATGTTTTGGGCTTGCACCAAATTAACACCATTTTGGACAAAACTTTTTAAGTGCCTTTCAGTTACCTTATCCAAAGATTTTGACCATACATTGTTCTTCTCTCTCTTGTTAAATGTACCCTAGCCTGGAGGAATCTATTAATTTTTTACATTTAAGATTTCTCACTTAAAGATTTACCAATGTTGTTTCTTGTCCTAGTGTGTATATAAACACAGGGAACTCCAGTTTCTGTATTACATCTTGCCTGAAGAAGGGGCCTGAGTTGCCTTGAAAGCTTGCATATTGTAATCTTTTTGGTTAGCCAATAAAAGGTGTTATTTTGCTTGACTTTTCTCTACATTCATAATGGCTAACACGTTACAACACCCTAGTCCTAAGTGCCTTTCAGACAGCCTTGGTGTCACAATCCCTTGTAACCCATTAACAGCTGTGTTTGGTGTTCTTCCAGATGGGCTTAAAGCGGACAAGGACAAACAGACTGTGATTGCCTTCACTAAACTATTGGCACGCAGACTTATTTTGCTAAACTGGAAGAATCCTAACTCTCCTCTTTTAAGTCAGTGGGTAACTGATGTTTTATACTATTTGAAATTGGAAAAAATGAAATTCTCAGTTAGAGGATCTGTGCAGAACTTTTTCAAAACCTGGCAGGATCGAATCAATAATATTTTAGAATAAGCTCTTAAAGCACTGAGGAAATAGATTCTCTTACCATTTTTTTTATCCACCTATTAAAGTCATCAATTTTTGTATTTTAACCAGCTTTAAGTTTTACTCCATTGGCCATGCTCTCTTTCTCGGGGTGGGGGTTGGGTTGATTTGTTTTCAATCCTGTTTTTTATAAGAATTGATCTATCTGTATGGAATGATTACAATAAAATCAATAAAATAAATAAATAACATAAGCATGCTATAGGGCACAGAATGTATGGAATTTATTTTGGCTCGTAACCTATTTCATTATTACGACAAAAATTAATCATGCTAAACCTGAAGATGATGTATAAAGGAACCTAACTCTCTCAACTTTTCTAACCAATCCTTGCCATTGCACATGTATTCACCTTCTATCCTGAAAGCATGCAAAATGAAATAAAAGAATATTTAAATCATAACAACTTAAAAAACAGTTAGATACTTAAGTCTTCTAACATTCATTAGTGATTTTGAAAGAAGTGCAGAATATTCTATAGTCAGCTCAACAGTGTATTTAAATAAGATGAGTTAAATAAATTTGCCTATTTGTCTTTTTAAATACTGAAAATAAGTAACTGTATACATAATATAAACATCTTAAAATGATATTTCAGCTTAACACTGAATCTCAAATTGCTTTCCAATTTTGTTAAATCACAAACCGATAAAATAGTATGCAGCTGATTACTCTGGTTTGATTTTTAAATTTATTTCAGGTTGAATTTTAGTATATAATCTAGGAAGCATATGATTTGTAGTGAGCTATTTATTTTGCTGGAACCCATCATTTGGAGGTGAATATCTGAGTACTAAAGTGTCTTAAGGCATGTTGATGGATAAGAAGCAAGCCTGTGTGTACAATTAATCATTTAATACATTTGTTTTCTTTTTTTAATATTTTGCAGTCATGCAAGTATCTACAAATACATTATATCTGTACCAAAACCATCAGAATGTTTAGTTATACAATAATATACATTTCTGACCATACTGACCATTCCTGCCGTGTGAGGAATCCTGCCCTGAGCTGGATCCTGTTTACCTTACCATTCTGACAGAAGAGGCTATGATTGGCTGTAGCAGTGTAGCTATATTAAGCATGTTGAGAAATGAATGAATTAAAAAAATGAAAATGTTTTTATTAGGTATGGTGCATTCGTTGACCAGCAATATACTTTCTACTTTTTCAAGTGCACATGGCAAGAGGCTGTGTGGTGCCCCTTTGGCAATGCAAACACAATATATCTTTTCAACTACCAGTTGCATGTTTAATGTGATGTAGTCCTGTGATCTGTTGTAAACTTACTTCGCCAACAAGGGGAATGTAAGTAATCATCATTGTTAGACATGTAAAACTATTAAAATCCGGGCAGAAGCACCTGTGCGACTAGCAAGCCAAACTCGAGCTCCTATGGGCAGCATTTCCGCTATCTGGACAAACTAACTGTAGTATGACAAAAAAGGAATCAATATACACTTCTATAGTAGGTATCATTTCTGTGGTATCATGTAACTGCTACATAAAAAATGTAGAAATTCAGTGGTGTAAAAAAAGATATACCGTATATATTTCAGGCCCGTAAAAGTCAAAAGAATCAGGATCTTGACTTTTTGAAGAAAGTGGATGATGAGAAGAAGCAGGTTACTGAGCAAACTGTACGGCAGCTGCAAGCAGCACATGCAGAAACTGTCCAAGAACTAGAAAAGACACGTAACATGTTGATCATGCAGCATAAGATTAACAAGGACTATCAGGTAACAAATAGATATTGATAGCATGTTGTCTGTCTTTGTGTAATGACTGTATAGTGTGAATCATTTATTATGGCAAAATCAATTATTGCATATATAGAGTAAGACAACTCTTTCAAATTGACATGACTTTACTTGAACTGACCAGTGCTTTAAACCCTTTTTTTTTAGGAGCACTGATTTTTGCCCCTTTGTTTTCCTTCCATAACAGAAAAGATCTTAATTTAACTGTACCCTTTTGTTTCTGTCCCTCTTGATTTCAAAATTAGTTATATTGCTTCCTCTAAAAACAGCACCAGCAGACATTTTTAATTGAATTTAAAAGCTACCTGTAGCTTAATGTTGTAAGATTTTAAACAATGAAAATAAATGTAATTGTTAAAGTGTGTTAATGAGAGGATTAAAACAAAATTGAGAAAACATAGATGTTTTATTATTGGACCGCATGTTTATGTGTATGAAATTGATAATGCTTTTTTTATACAGACTATAGTGTTATTGCCCACACTGATAATAAGCTTTGCTCAGTTAGGTTCCAGAAAATAAATGATAATTTGCTTTCAATTTACAGACTAGGGCCTCCCTAAATATCAGCTATAATATTACCTAGGTCAGGGGTGGCGAACTCTAGGCCTCGAGTGCCACAGTGGCTGCAGGTTTTCATTCTTACCATCTTCTTAATTAGTGACCAGTTTTTGCTGCTGATTACTTCTAATTGACTTAACTCAAGCCCCATAGTTGTTTCTTGCTCTTTAATTAGCAGCCAAACAATAATGAGACACAAAATAAGCCATCACATGACCAGCTCCTCTGTGCCCATTACACAATATCTGAAATTAAAGAGAGGTGATGGTCTTGGTAAGGCTGATCTTTCAGGTCACCAAAACATTTTGACAGTGCTCTTAGAAAGAACAGAAAAACAACAGTTTTCGAAATGTGTGCTATGGCAGAATGAGAGCAGCAACAAGCCATGGAATTAAATAACGGGTTTAATTAACAGAAAAAATTGGGTTCTCATTAAGAAAGTGATTGGAGTGAAATTGGTTGGAGTCTGAAGCCCCAGTTTAGCTGGTCATCTGTTAGCTCGTTTCACATGTCATTTCTGCTTGGCTGTCATTTAATGAAGAAATGAATCAATTCATAGGGCTGAACTCTTCTAACAGGGCTATTAAAGTGATGGGAAAACAGTTAATTAGCAGTGAAAACTGGTCACTGATTAGGAAAAGGGTTAGAATGAAAACTTGTAGCCACTGTGGCACTCCAGGCCTGGAGTTCGCCCCCCCTGACCTAGGTGATGAGGGTCTATTGTAATGAAAAATGTCAAAATATCCTCCCTGTCTTACACAATGTTGTGCCAGTGTGTTTGGTAGTATTACTGTATGTTTAAAATGAAAGATAGATAGCAACCTATAAATCATCAGTGGGAAGGCACTTCCAGGAAGTAAATAAAAAAGATAAAATCATGTTGTAAAAAGGACACACTCTGACAGTGGAATAATTTAATATCTTGGATGAGCCAAAAATAACTTGCTAAGTTTCTCCTGCACCTTTAAATATTAGTTGGGGTGTGTAGATGCAGGAGAACCAACAGCTACAAGAGGGAACTCTAGGTGTATTGTCCTTATGGGCTTTTGCACAGAATATATGGTCTTGGAAGTAGGTCCTGGGTTTAAGCCAGAAGTGGTCTCAGGTTGGGGCTATACATTTCTCTCTTTCCTGTAGTCAACTGTAGTCAAATGCAAGGACTCAACTGGTGGGCGGAAGGATGACTAGAATGAAAGAAAGAGATAATAATAGAGAAAAGAGAAAGAAATATGTATTTGGGATATAAGAGGAGTGTTTACTTTGAGGTAGTACATCAAGGTAGGAAAGTATACTAGTCAACCTTGTCCGGTATAGGAGAGAAGATCCTGTGTAGGCAGTATCAGAAGGGTAACACATTATTTGTTTGCCTTTAATTATTTGTGCTTAGTGTTAATTCTTTTGTTATCCCTCCAGTGTGTGCTTAATTTTATAATAAGCATACTTTTTTATACTCCTTTGGCATCTTTAGTGCCATTTTGGCTTGGAGAGAGCTCCCACTGTTCACAATATCAATTACACTGTGTTTCATTTTTGATATTCAATTTTAAAAATTATGTTGAAACTTTAATGATTTTCATGCTGCTATTTTTCATTAGGTCTATGCAACATGTTAAGTGATTTCTTATGAAACAATGCTACTTAAAGCGAAATGGTATTCTTACTTAGGATAGTAATGTCTAGCTGGTATGAGCCAGAAGAACACTATGCAATCTGCTTTCTCTGACTTGCCAAACAATAAATAAATTTGCAATTTAATGAAGCATATTTAACATTTAATACAGGTTTTTTGTACATTTAAATGAGGTAAACCATTTCTGCAATAATTACCACACTTGTGGGTCTCTTTTCCTATTAAAATATTTCTGCAGTGAACATCCAGCAGTGCATTAATTAGGAGCCCAAATATCATAATGTATTTCAAAATAGAATGTGTGTCATGCTTTATATTCTGGGGAATGCTGGAGACTAGTTAAATACTAACTGTTTTTGAATAAATAATAATCCATTAGGAACAAAAAATGAAAAAATGAATTTTGCTCAGTTCATCTGGCACTGATTAATACTTTATGGCATATAAT
Source organism: Polypterus bichir lapradei (assembly GCA_026402145.1). NCBI lineage: Eukaryota > Metazoa > Chordata > Cladistia > Polypteriformes > Polypteridae > Polypterus > Polypterus bichir. The sequence continues at coordinate 92,396,802 of JANRMT010062806.1, forward strand.
TAAACTTTCTGAATATTTGAACTGAACATGGCCTATGCATATTGCTATTTGTTCACTTAACACATTCCCTTTCATTGGAAAAACAATCTCTTTAAAAGGGAATTTCTTGAAATTACTTCCATATGTCTTCTGTAGAAAACGTATGGCTGGTGTAAGGTGACAGAAGATAACAGGCATGCTGCATATTAGAGTAAAACAAGCTGTATAATGCTTTTCAGCATTAATATTTTACCTTCATGTAATGTTCAGTTATACAGATTAAAGTAATACTCCTCCCAAAAATTTTTTTTTATATGTTACCCCCTGAAGTTTGTAGTGATGGCCAAGAAAAATATTGTAATCTTATCTTTTCATGCAGAATGAGAGAAAAAAGTTAATGATATAATAACCCCCAGTGGTGACCCATGCTGCACAAAGGTAAATAATGTTGAAAACATCCATTGAAAAAAAGAAAACACTTTTCATGATACTGTTGTGGCATAATCCATATTTCCTTTATCCAGTCTTACACTCAAAATGTGCCAAAAACATGCATTTTTTCCTAAAATAATATTAACAGTCACTTCTGGTAAGGGCAGTGTTAATTTTTGTTTTTTGTAAATTATGATAAGTGATAATTATTGATGAGCATAACAACTTGTGCAAAATTGAGTTTACATAAATTTTCATGAAAATCTGTAGTGAGAAGTCAGGCCTCTTCTTCAGTTGCCTTGAAAGCTTGTAATCTTTTTAGTTTGCCAATAAAAGGTGTCATTTTGCTTGATTTCTCACTACATCCATAATGGATAACACGGTACAACACCCTAATACTACATGAAAATTTGCAAAACAAATACCACAAGTAAAATTCACATCATTAGCACATATACAGTGGTGTTTAAAAAAAACTATTTGCCCCCTTCCTGATTTCTTATTCTTTTGCATGTTTGTCACACAAAATGTTTCTGATCATCAAACACATTTAACCATTAGTCAAATATAACACAAGTAAACACAAAATGCAGTTTTTAAATGATGGTTTTTATTATTTAGGGAGAAAAAAAA
>JANRMT010062806.1:92397855-92466120 GCA_026402145.1 Polypterus bichir lapradei
TTTTTTTTCTCCCTAAATAATAAAAACCATCATTTAAAAACTGCATTTTGTGTTTACTTGTGTTATATTTGACTAATGGTTAAATGTGTTTGATGATTAGAAACATTTTGTGTGACAAACATGCAAAAGAATAAGAAATCAGGAAGGGGGCAAATAGTTTTTCACACCACTGTATTTTCATTTCATCTGCCACCTTTTACTCCATTTGCAAAACCATGGCAAAATTTATTCTGGTAAAGAACTTAGAATGGACGGCATAGGTAGGAAGCATTACCTGCAAGCACTTCAGGGATTGTTCTCCACTACAAAACTCCTGTAGCTTGCATATATGCTTGGATTGGATTGATTATGGAGTTGAGGAAAGTCAGCACAGATAATGTTGCTTGTGTACCCAAGTGATCAGTAAGAGACAGAAATGGCATCATGAGTTTGCAGGCAGGCAGCGAACAAGGATGAGGGTATTTGGAGGGAGCCTTTGAAGATTAATGTAGTGTTGTTGATTGATTAACAAGTAAGAATTGTGGGAGCCATTTTAAAAAAACTATTTTAATAAGAAACCAAATGCTTTTAGATGCCTTAAATTAAGGTGCTTAGTGTGTAGGTCATCAAAATGGTGTTTGAAATGTGAACGTTTTCTTTCAAAGCCCTTCATTGTTTTGCTATTTACAAATACCCATTCTCACACATGTTTGGTGAACCACATAGGCTTTCCTTAATGACACACTAATAAAAAATATAAAAAAAGGAAAAAAAAATTCTAGATTGATTGCCTTTCTCTTCAATACTGGCGTTTGTGGTTACATAGACATGTGTTTCCTCCACTGACTGTTTTAGTTGGCATTATAGATATCAAGTAAATCCAGCTAGCTTAGATCAGCTCTTTTATCAGCTTGAGAGTATATTTACTTATTTTAGCATCTTTAAATTAAAAAACAAGGATTAATTGCTTGATCAATTGCTTGACACACTAGTGGTAATGTATTACAGCCATCTGTAGTCTTATACTGGCACAAACGTTTAATGAATTTATCATTGACAATATTGTTCCAATAGGAAAGATATGTTTATGTACTTAATTATCAAAATATCAAATTAAATTGTACCAGCCTATCCTTCCAGTAAGTTGTCATAACAGCTGCCAAAAGTGGCTTTAATAGGGCTTGCGCTGGTTCCATATTAAACCAGCTTAAACCACAATGCAAATACTTATAAACCGAATGAACTACTATGGTATGCCTTGTTTCATTTTGATTCATTTAGTGTCAGGGATATTAAACTGACAAATGGAAGATTTAGATGGGGTTCTTTATGTACACTCACCCTTTTGACATCTGTTTGGTAACATTTGTGAGGAGCAGGTGTATTGTCATTTCAATCAACATACAAAAAAATGCAACTACAGATTTTTCATGAATTATTGTGGATGGAGCATATCCATGACTAATATGTATGGCCAGCAACTTAAAAACCGTGTCTTAAGCAGACTTCCTAATTATAAACAGCATTATTTTGCTCATTTACTCTCCTAGCTGTCAATAGAGAAATTTAGGTTTTATTTTATGTATTTATTTTTTTTTAATCTTTGCTTTTTTTTTTTGTTTGTTTTTTTGTAAACATCACCATTAGGTGTATGCCTAAAAAAGGTAATATTCTATGAAATGCCAGCTGCACCAGTTGTTTATACTTCTAAAAAGCCAAGCTGGATGCATCTAGTCAAATAGTATACGTTCTTGTTCTGCTTGGCAGATCTTTGGGTACTGAATGATGATGAACATATTGACTTTAACATTTCTCCAGGCAACTGTTGCTTGTGTGTACACATAGAACTTGTGTCTACTGTACTGCAAAGTAGAGAGTGATTCCCATTTAGAGACCATTCATCAGCTTTTCTATTATTTGTCTCATGTATCCTCAAATTTGTGTTGCTTTATGCTGCTAATTACTCCTATTAATGATTCACAATAGTCTCAAGAGCATGTGAGTGCAGTTTAAGTTGCTATTATATAGTTATCTCCTTTGCATGGAGTTTACACTACATATTATGTTTATTTTTTGTTTTTTCTTTATTTTTTTCTTCTTGCTAATTTGACTGAATTTTAGAGGACTGAGCACTCTATTCCCTTTTCTTGTTGAGCTTCCTAATATCATTCTCACTATCACTTTTTCTATTTTTAAATATTCATGCTAACACTAAAATATACCTCTTTAATAATTATCATTGAAACAGATTACTAAGATATGTCATGATGTAATGCAGCTATAGATAACTTGAATAATATAACTTCCTGTTGTTAGTAGACTTCTTTATGCTTTCAAAATATATACACAGATCATAGCTTTTATTGTATTACCACCTGTACTTATTTATAGGTATACACACAGTATTTACAACTATTTATTTTTATTTGGACACTAAACATTATAACAAAACACATGTCAATAAGATAAATAAAAATAACATATGATTGAAGATAAGGTAATTCAAGTTTATTGTCATGGGCACATAATAAATATTGTACACAGTACAATAAAATTCTTACTTGCATGTCTCCTATGGACTGTTTACAATAATACAGTACTGGGAAACGATACACACACAAAAAAAGTATAGATAATGTGCAACATATATACATTTATATATAATATACTAGGGGCTTCGTCCCCTGCTCACTTTGCACGCCAACCCACCTGGCCTACATTTTGACCAAACAACAAATCTTTTAATTCTCGCCGATACGCCTCTTCATTGGGAAGAAACACTACTTTTCCCTGATGGCAACACGAATTAGACGATCTACAAGTCTCCGATTTACAGTTTAAATCCGAACAATATATTCAATCTCTTTTCGCTGTTCCATTATTTCACTGAGTAATAATTTCCGTTTGTTTGCTCTAATGTGATTTTTACTATCATTTTTTTGAGACTTTCAAATTTTAGTACTTTCATTATCTCTAACCTGCTCTGCATGTGTATCCAGCAACGTTTTTGAATTCTTTACAATGTTCTACTTTGTCATCTACACTTTGTCTTTTATTTCCGGCCCCGAACGTGGTTAAATCTCTTGGCACAAAATCTCGTCTCATGGGACATGAAGGTATCTCTCTGAAAAAGTCATATCTCGTCTCAGGCTAAAAAGTCTCGTCTCGTCCCAGGATTTTTGCAATTATTTGTTAATATTCTGTATATATTAACTGTTTTGTTACTGTATTTTTTCTTAAGATTGATTGTTTAGCAACCTTACAACTATATAAACAGGATATGTTCATGGATCCACTGGTGTGAGTGTCAATGATCCTTTTTCAGAAAGGATTGAGAAAAGTAGCTGTTCAGGATAGCTGAGCGTCTTTATTATTACTTTTCACTTTCTAATGCAGTGAGTGTTGCATATTTCTTGAACAGAAGGCAGCTGATTATTAGTAATATTCTGTGTCACCTTTTCAGTGGGTAAAGTAAAAAAAGTTAGACACAAGCCCATCATGTTTACTTCTATTCTGTGAGTCAGATTTAACAATATTCCCTTAAGACTGTATTAGTTTTCTTTTAGATCATGTTTGCAACTTTGTCTGTTTTGATTGCTTCAATTTTCCACTTTCCTGGTGATAAATAGTTGTCATATTTCAGAAATTGCTATGTCCATAAGTTGCTTCTAGGTAAAAGTGGGATTAGGATAAATTTAAATAACCTGAATTACATTTTCTTTCCTTTAACTTTCTGGGTCATCCTCTATTTCCTGAATGAGGCATTTGTAATACTATGTTTTAATGCAGTATGTAAAGGTGATTTTAATTAAGTAATAATTCTTAAGAATAAAATTTATGAGTCAATAAATGGCTACTGGCATCTCTATAAACATGATAGCAAAACGTGTGCCATTTGTTCAACTCAATAAACAGCAGGTTACCTGGCTAATGCACACAGTTCAATGTACTATGACTAAAACCTGCTAGTGAAATTACCCTAAAAAGTTGACCTATGTTCTAATAGACTTACCTAACTATTTATTCTGAATCTAAACCATTTTATGTTTGCTAAATGATTACATCACTTAATTTTGTTAAGCAATTAATATACTCTTGTGAGTAAATGATATGGTATACACCGATTAATATTTTTCCCATCTTCCCCAGTCATAATAGGATTTTATCACTTAAACACCTGATTCTCCCTGACACATTTTCTTGTGATCTCTATTCCATAAGTTTTTGTATTTCACATTTTACCATACACTGTCTTATTCTGATAATGTATTTCAACGTTTATGTAAATTTTGACATTCAAACAAATTCTACTTTGAACTTTAATCCCATAGATAACAGACAGGTTTCTACTAGTAATATTAATTTTATTAAGTAGGCGGTGTGACTAATTCATGTGTAATTTTCCCTGCAGAGATAGATCTTTTGCCTGGAGTTTGTACTGTTCCTTCCAATATCTGTTGTGTGCTCCCTGATGATCCTTCAGCTCTTTATTAATGTTGTCCATTTGGACCATTTTAGGCACCATTAGAAATGTGTCTCCCTTTTACATTAGTGTAAGATGTACTTCTGATTAAGATCACATAGAATTTATTCAGTTGACTTCCAATATGACTCAGAGTCCTGTCACGTGCAAAAGTTCGCTGATGACACTGCTATTGTGGGCTGCATCAGGAGTGGGCAGGAGGAGGAGTACAGGAAGCTAATCAAAGACTTTGTTAAATGGTGCGATTCAAACCACTTACATCTTAACACCAGCAAAACCAAGGAGCTGGTGGGGGATTTTAGGAGGCCCAGGCCCCTCATGGACCCTGTGATCATCAGAGGTGGCTGTGTGCAGAGGGTGCAGACCTATAAATATCTGGGAGTGCAGCTGGATGACAAATTGGACTGGACTGCCAATACTGATGCTCTATGTAAGAAAGGTCAGAGCAGACTATACGTTCTGAGAAGGTTGGCATCCTTCAACATCTGCAGTAAGATGCTGCAGATGTTCTACCAGACGGTTGTGGCAAGTGCCCTCTTCTACGCGGTGGTGTGCTGGGGTGGCAGCATAAAGATGAAAGACGCCTCACGCCTGGACGAACTTGTTAAGAAGGCAGGCTCTATTGTAGGAGTAAATTTGGACAGTTTAACATCTGTGGCAGAGTGACGGGCATTAAGCAAACTCCTGTCAATCATGAATAATCCACTGCATCCTCTGAACAGTGTCATCTCCAGGCAGAGGAGTAGCTTTAGTGACAGACTTTTGTCACTGTCCTGCTCCACTGAATCGTTCCTCCCCCACACTATGCGACTCTTCAATTCCACCCGGGGGAGTAAATGCTAACATATATATATTTTTTTTTTTCTTCATTTTTTCATTTTTATCACTATTTAATTTAATATTGTTTCTTTGTATCAGTATACTGCTGCTGGATTATGTAAATTTCCCCTTGGGATTAATAAAGTATCTATCTATCTATCTATTGTTATTTTCTTGTCAGCAGTATGAGTTCTTGTTAGTACAGCTAACAGTTTTCAAATTTACTTTCAATTTTCACAACAAGAATTGTAAAATGTTACATCTATTGATATTTTCCAGACATTGTTATTATTATGAATTAGTAATACAACATTCTTTTTGGAAAAAGAATGTTTGTCACACAACAAAATGATGAATATCAGCAAAGTCTTTTAGAAGCATTTACTGACCTTCAGGTTCTGTAATTTTTGTCTATGCATTACCACTAAATGGAAAATCCAGTTCTCTAAAGCTGATCAGAAGAAACATCTGTGACTTTGATATGCTCATAAAGTTATTATAGCACCCCTCTGAAAAGAAAAAGTAGCCCTTATGTGGCAAACGCCAGCTAATCCGTGAAACATTTGTTTTGTTGCCTGGATACTCATTATATAAAATGGGCAGTGCATTTAAAAAAAAAAAAAATCCTCAGAAAAAAAAAAAAAAACTATAAAGGGGTAATTTTATGGTTATAGACTGTTAGTAATTTGGCTGTGCTACTACATTATTAGACAAACTGAAGCAGGACAATTATATTCATTGTCACGGTTAAGTACACACATTGCTGTAAATAAGAAAGAAAAAAAACAATTAGTGAAATGCCTTAAAGTGTAAATAACAAAGTCCTAAGAAGCAACATCTCTCTTCGAGCTGTGGAGAACTGTATCTACATTACAGAGTATTTACAGCTTTGTGAAAAATAAACTCTAAAGTATGTTGACATAAACCATGGACTTTTCTGATGTCTTAAGCAATGAAATATTAAGCAATAATACAACAGAGAAGTGTAGCCAACAGCTGCATTCCTAAAGTGACATTACCTACAGCTGCCCATCTATTAATTGAGACTAATTTGTCTTAAGCAAGACCAATTTTGTCATGAAGTAAACTATTTAAAGAAAACTGACATGCAAGACAAGCATAGTGCTGATCTATTGTAGGTCTGTGTCAAGGCCCTTTATCACCACTTTTTAGTTTGAATTATTTTGTTGTAATCTCACTGTTTGAATTGTTGCCAGTTGTAGGGATTGTCTACTGTATATTTAGGATTTCAATTTGTAAGGGTATCTTTAAAAAGTACATGTTGTAGTTTGGAGTATGCACTTTTAAGTATTTACTTGCATTATAGAATAATTGACATTTGAGTGCTTAGTACAAATCTAGGGGAAAAAAATGACAAACTTTGGCTGAGATTTCAGTCATGATGAAATAAAGAAATCTGAAACAATATTAGGAAAAATTTAAACGGAACCAGACAAAACTGACAAACATTTTGACTTTTGCTGCCTTCTATGTGGTTTAAAGCCAGAAGTTCTCCCAGAAAAGCCAACATGTTTTTCAGTTTGATCTGGTTTCTGTTAGTTTTACTAATGTTTCCCATTTGTAGATGCGACTCTTATTTAGTTCATGAACTTTCACATCTGATGTGGTACTCCCTGGTATATTTTACTAGTGTATTCTCCAGATATCTAATTTGCTAAGTAGAGAGACAGGAAAGTGTCTTTCCTAGGGCCAGAGACAGGTCAGACATTTTTATTGTGGTTAAGGAATTTTGGTATGATTTTAAAAAATATTAATGCTGAAACATAAAAAAGGTAAATCTGCAAAAGTACAGTTGTAGTGTATGAACATTGTTTTCATGGATTATACAGAGTTGAGATCATCCTTAGGCAACCCTGGCTTTCAGGAAAAAATGCATAATTAGCTACCAATAAAGTGTTTTTAATGTGATCTGTTATTTGCTCATCTCACTATTATAAATAAAAATCTTGGGAGGTAGACTAGGGAGATGAGACGTGATCTTCACGGAAGACAATTTGACGTCCTGTGAGAGACACTTTAACGTCAGGCGAGACAAGGCAATAAGACAACATTTAAAACAAGTTTACTGACATCTAACCTATCAGTTGTTGGAATGCTTTTGGCAGACGCACATTATGTGCTCCCAGCTCTTAAAACAACGACAAGCGACAAGCAAAAAATGCAGCTCGCCAGCAGCAGCAGCAACAAGCCAGCAGATGATCCGACCGCTTCTCCTTATCGTGCATTCAGCCCCCCTTCACACCGGGAGCGGCAGAGACGCAAAGTGGCAAAATGACAGCTGCTGTACAGGCTTTTAAATGATCGACACGCAGCGCAACAAACACAACATGTAGCTCGCCAGTAACAGCAGCAGAAAGATGGCAGCTGATCTGACGGCATCTCCTTAGCATGCGTTCAGCCAACCCCCCTTCACAACACGAGCAGCGTTATACATCCTGTGAGAAAGAGATTTAACCACACCCAGGGCTGGAAATAAAGGACAAGTATTGTTTTTACAAAGGTTTTGAAGTAAAAGTGAAAATAATGCATATGTTCATCCGGTAAAACAAACCCGGGGTAAACGAGCAAAGCAAGCAGGGGCGGAGCCCCCTAGTATTTTAATAAATATGGGTGGCCATGTATATATGGCCATGCTATCCTGGAAGCATGGAAAACAGCGCTTAATCCCTGATTATTGAAAATCTTGTGTATTTCTGTTGCACTAAAACTGAGGATACAAGATTCAATTATGGAGAAAGGACACAGAATCTTTTTTTAAACTTCACGGATTATAAGGAGAAAAAAGATTCTGTATATGAAGTTCAGTGAAGAAGCTTGGGGGAATTACTGCTCTTTATATATATTTAAAGAGAACAAGCCAAAAATACCAAAACACAGGAAACAATAGTAATATAAAACCACTCATTTGTGAAGCTTAAAGCACAATAAAGAACCTGTCTAGCCTAACCATTTACCCAGTAAAATCTTATTTGTCCCAGCTGAAAGCAATTTTGAGTGAGATGTACAGTAAGTTCACAGAACATTAACATATGTAGTTCACTATATGCAGTGATAAACATTTTTTTCATCCCCATCACAAAAAATACACTTCCACTTATACAAATTTCAGTCTTCACTACCTTCTTCAAACAAACAGATTTATTGAATATGGTAGCTATCTCAAAGCACTTTATAATTGCAAAATGGTGGTACAGTTGTTTGCATACATTTTTTTTTACCATTGGAGGACAAGCACTTTAGGGGATTTGCTTGGATCACACATGCAGCTAGTAGTGGGGACTGCATTCACAAATTTGTGGGGGTTTGTTTGTCCAAAACTTAAGTCATTAGGTCGCATTGGTTACAAGTATTAACTTCTCTGTTTTATTAAGTTAGGAGTTACAAATTTCTGTCAGGAAAAATGGATTTGCTTTGTACAATTAAATTGTAAATTAAATGTAGACCTACTGTCAGAAATGTAACTGAGCTTGCTTGGTATATATCTGATTATTTGGATATTGTACCCCATCAATTTATCAAACTACTTTATGATGTAACTACTTGACCTTAGTTTCCTTCTACAGTGTGTCTTACTGCCATATGCTCAACAAATGGAAAACACACTCATTTTGTTTATTTTTAGATTGAAGTTGAAGCAGTAACACGTAAGATGGAGGACTTTAAGCAAGACAATGAGCTGAAGCTTCAACAGTATGCCCAAATGCTTGACTTCAGAGCTGCCAAAATTAGAAAGCTGGAGGGTAAGTTTCATCTGCAAACTGTTAACTCAAGTTTACTATGACTTGAAGGACACAAGTTCTTGATAACAAGATCATTTCATTTAGATTCCTCTTTATCTTCTTCCTGAGTGACTGATTCCATTTGTTAGAAAGCAATCTTCAGACCACTATTGTGGAAAAATGAAATGAATAACATGGTTCTACTTAAAATTTAATTTAAAAAGTCAAGTGATGTTTTACATTCATGACATGTTATTTCATATGAAGTATAACTTTGTCCCGGGAGATTTTATATTCATAGTTGATCACCAGATGTTAACATAAGGAGCATTTATCTTCTTCAGTTTACTGTTGTCTTTAAATAGAAAAGCTCACTCAAGGTATCTAAGAATAAAATTAAAAATGTTAATATTAGGGCACAGTGGCTCGGTGGTTAGTTGTAAACTCCTGGGTTTGAAATCCACCCAGGTCGTTATCTGATTATCTGTGTGGCTTTTAAGCATACTTTCTGTGTCTGAATGGTGTTTTTTCCTGGACAAGCCAATCAAGGAATAGGGACCACCACCATCCTGAATTAGATAAAGATGTATTGAGGTGGACCTAGTCATGATTATTACTGCAGTCACAATTACGTGATGTGGGTGTAGAAAAGAACCATATAAAACCCTACCAGTTTATGCACTTTTAAGAGCAATAACAGTCACGCTGTTGGTACAGTTCTTTGGAAGTCACCAGAGGGGCAGTACATCATGCAGGTGTGCTGAATACCCTGAAAGGTTCCAAATGGGCAACATCAAGGAAAGCAAAGTATTTTGACTTGATGCAAATGTGTTATTTGCCCTCAAAGTTCAATGACGGTAATTGTAGTTTAACGGATAGGACAGAGGAGACCCTAGGATGGGTTTAAAGCCACCTCAAAACCAGTGAAAGCAGTGCATTTTACAACTACTTTAATGAGTAATGTCAGGGGCATCAAGTGGTGATGTTGCCACTGTTTTTCACAGTGTTTCAAGTTACAGGAAGACTACATCCCTGTGCCATTTTTGCATAATTGATGAAATTCTGTAAAACAGAACTATGATGTTGGCAGATGTGAATTTATGGCACTCAGATTGGCTTTAAGAGAATGGAGGAATCAACTGAAAAGTCCCATATTTCCTTTCACAGGAATAATAATCTAGTCTATCTAAAAACACCAACATAATTACATGCTTGATGGGTATGGTATACATTGTTTTTAGTTGATTCAGATTTATAATTGTACATTGAGCAGGAAAAAAATGCTTAATGTCTTGTAATATTCTGTTTGTTCATTTGGAACAGAAAGAACCAAGAACTAACATTCCAACAGAAATACTTGAATTCAGAAAAAATGTCTAATTTAAGGGCAGCAGTGACTAAATTCAAAGAAACATATTAAATTTTTCACCTGCAGAAGCTTCAAACAACAAGTTTAATTTTGTTTCTATATCAATCTGTTGATGATTATTTTTTTAAAGCAATTGTAAATCAAAGCATTTCCAAAATCAAGAAATCTATCCACAGATAGTCTTGGTGATCCATTATTACTTGAGGCGTAAAAGATTATGCTAAAACATGTGAACAGTGTAATGAAGCTAAATCAGTAAATTATTTTCCATCTTGTTTTCTACAACCATTATATGCATCAGACAGACCATGAGAACATCTACATGTATAAAATTGTAAGGGTTTTCTGTCTCTCACGCAAAAGCTCCTGCACCCATTAGCCTTGAAACTTAATCCTTGTCTCAATCGACAGCTTATGTTGTGACACACATTAACACAACCCATTATTTTGGCATCCAGCATACTTTGCTCCTAAGTTTTGGGTTTGAGACCATCCCCAAAATTCAGACCCCAGAGAAACTAAGCATATGTCTTCTAATGAGCTCAGGATAAAACAAACAAAAAAAAACACACACACACACACCAGACAGCTTCAGTAACTTATAATGTAAATACTGTACCTGTTCAGCTCTAAAATATTTAAACAAACACTGTCATGACCTACAAATTCAGTCTTCTCTCCTAATTTCCTTACAAAAGTATAGGATTTCATTAACACACACACAGTCATTATGTCCAGCAATACAAATATTCAATCTTCTTTAAATTTGTGGTAATTCCACACAAAAACTTTAATTCCCAAATCTACTTTGAGGCGGATGATTTCGTGAACACTCACAATTTTTATATCTTCTTCTTTCAGCTGCTCCTGTTAGGGGTCGCCACAGCGGATCATCTTCTTCCATATCTTTCTGTCCTCTAAATCTTTTTCTGTTACACCCATCACCTGCATGTTCTCTCTCACCACATCCATAAACCTCCTCTTTGGCCTTCCTCTTTTCCTCTTACCTGGCAGCTCTATCCTTAACATTCTTGTATCAATATACCCAGCATCTCCCCTCTGCACATATCCAAACCAACGCCATCTCGCCTCTCTCACTTTGTCTCCCAACCGTCCAACTTGAGCTGACCCTCTGATGTACTCATTTCTAATCCTATCCATCCTCATCACACCCAGTGCAAATCTTACCATCTTTAACTCTGCCACCTCCAGCTCTGTCTCCTGCCTGGTCTCACTATCGTCCAGTAGACCTTCCCTTTCACTCTTGCTGAAACCCATCTGTCACAAATTACTGCTGACACTCTTCTCCACCCATTCCATCCTGCCTGCACTCTCTTTTTCACTTCTCTTCCACAATCCCCATTACTCTGTACTGCTGATCCCAAGTATTTAAACTCATCCACCTTCGCCAACTCTACTCCATGCATCCTCACCATTCCACTGACCTCCCTTTCATTTACACACATGTATTCTGTCTTGTTCCTACTGACCTTCATTCCTCTCCTCTCCAGAGCATATCTCCACCTCTCCAGGATCACCTCAACCTGCTCCCTATTATCACTACAGATCACAATGTCATCGGCAAACATCATAGTCCATGGGGACTCCTGTCTAATCTTGTCTGTCAATCTGTCCATCACCATTGCAAATAAGAAAGGGCTCAGAGCCGATCCCTAATGTAATCACACCTCCGCCTTTAATGCATCCGTCGCTCCTACCGCAGACCTCACCACTGTTACACTTCCCTTCTACATATCCTGTTACTCTCTTACGTACTTCTCTGCCACTCCCAACTTCTTCATATACTACCATAGCTCCTCTCGAGGTACCTTGTCATATGCTTTCTCCAGGTCTACAAAGACCCAATGCAACTCCTTCTGGCCTTCTCTGTACTTCTCCATCAACATCCTGAGAGCAAATATTGCATGTGTGGTGCTCTTTCTTGGCGTGAAACCATACTGCTACTCACTAATCATCACCTCACTTTTTAACCTAGCTTCCACTACTCTTTCCCATAACTTCATGCTGTGGCTCATCAGTTTTATCCCCCTGTAGTTATCACTGTCCTGCACATTCTTAAATATCGGCACCAGTACACTTCTTCTCCACCCCTCAGGCATCCTCTCACTTTCCAAGATTCCTTTAAACAATTTGTTTAAAAACTCCACTGCCATCTCTCCTACACAACTCCATGCTTCCACAGGTATGTCATCTGGGCCAACGGCCTTTCCATTCTTCATCCTTTTTTATAGCTGTCCTTACTTCCTCCTTGCTAATCAGTTGCACTTCCTGATTCACTAACTCCACATCATCCAACCTTCTCTCTTTCTCGTTCTCTTTATTCATCAGCCTCTCAAAGTACTCTTTCCATCTGCTCACTTGTATGTTTCCATCTTTATCCTTTATCACCCTAACTTTTGGCACATCTTTCTTAGCTCAGTTCCTCTGTCTAGCCAAATGGTACAGGTCCTTTTCTTCCTCCTTAGTGTCCAGCCTCTCATACAGCTCATCATATGCCATTTCTTTAGCCTTCACCACCTCTCTCTTCACCTTGCTCCTTATCTCCTTGTACTCTTGTCTACTTTCTGCATCTGATTATCCCAGTTCATCTTCACCATCCACTTCCTCTGTATACTCTCCTGTACTTCCCCATTCCACCACCATGTTTCCTTTTCCTTCTTCCTCTGTCCAGATGTTACGCCAAGCAGCCTTCTTGCTGTCACCCTTACTACATCTGCTGTAGTTGCCCAACTGTCTGGTAACTCTTCACTGCCACCCAGTGCCTGTCTCACCTCCTCACTAAACTCAACCTTGCAGTCTGCCTTTTTCAACTTCCATCATTTGATCCGTGGCTCCGCCCTCAATCTCTTCTTCTTGATCTCCAACATCATCCTACACACCACCATCCTATGCTGCTTAACTACACTTTCCCCTGCCACCACTTTGCAGTCTTCAGTCTTCTTCAGATTGACTCTTCTGCATAGGATGTAATCTACCTGTGTGCATCTTCTTCCACTCTTGTACGTCATCCTATGTTCCTCGCTCTTCTTAAAATACATATTCACCATAGAAAGAAATGTCATTTCTGTTTTAGGTTTAGAATTTTTTCTTTGCTTCATGTTTATTAGTTTGAATTGCCCTTTACTGTTTGTCATAAATCATTTGCTTCATTATGTATTTAATTGTACAGAACTCTGCTATGTCTGAATACTCTTCCCATTTACCATTTAAAAATATCTGCCACTGTTTAAAATCTACTTTTTTCTAAGTAGATACAGCATGCACACATAGCAAGGGAAACTGCTATATTTGTGGTAAAAATATTTACAAGTTTAGTTAAATCCAAAAGATTTCGCTAATAAATAATTTGCATGTATAATTTTTTTCATTCACTTTTTAAATATTTGATATGAGGTACTGATTTATCAATCAAACTAATTAAATTGGCCTAACACATTATAACTTAATTGCAGTACACAGATCCTAAAGTTTTTAAGTATCTAATAATTCTATTTTTAACTCGCATTTTGCAGAAAACAGTAGTGCCAGGAAGCATAACGATATACCAGGAAACAACTTTGTATAAACAAGCAGCCCGAGTAGTTCAGTCCATCATAATGAACTCTCATGCACATAATACACAGACAAAAAGTATGAACTGTGGAAGAAAATATGTGGTGCCAGCAACCCACACAAATACATTTTTATGTCTATATTATAAATGTATTTTTTGTACCTCCTTTATTTAATTAAATTTACCCTATTCAAATTTTACATAACAGTGCTGTAGTTGTCCAAAATGCTCAGTCTGTTTGATGATAATATAAAAAATAGTAAAACACAATAGGCATTTTAGAGTTAAAGCAACCTGACATCTGAGCTGTACCATGTGAATATTTTATGAATTGGATTAAACCACTGACCTACTGGATAAAGCTAAATCTAGAAAGATGAATTTAGCACTTTCACATACGCATTGTAGAATGAGGTCCACAAGTGCAACTTTTGCCACTGAGTGTAGCATACATGGTAAATAAAATATTCTCATTCACATTTCAGGGGACTCTGATTTTCTTCAGCTTTCACTGTAGATTAAATTGATTGGCAATTGTAAAATAGCTGGTTGTGAAGGAATATGGGCTTTTGCATGAGATTTTGTTATAGTGAACTGGTTTCTGCATTCTGTCTTGGTCCTTGCCTTGTGTCCAGTGAGCTCATAGGCATTTTGGTGCATTTTGAAAAAAGTTTAATGATCAGGGTGAGTAAGGTTTTAAGAAATTGCTAGAATAGCAATTCGAGAATATAATGCTTTGGAATTTAAAAATTTCCTTATTTGTGATCCAAATAAAGAAACTTCAGATAGTGGAAATGAAAATAGGTAAACATTTAGTATCTGTACTATAGCCAAATGTTTCTGTGCTTCCAAAATGCTAAAAAAGCACATAAATAACTGCTTTTAAGTAGATTTTTCAATGCTGTGTTGAATACTGTACCACTTTTATTCCCCTTAAGTTTGTTTTGTGATTTCTCCCTTAATTGTTTATGAACAAAGTAAGGCTGCTGGCAGTCCTACTGGGGTATTTATTACAAGACAATTTTTCTGACTGTACCTAAAGGCCAGCAAATATATCTGCCTTGTTTACACAATAGTATGGTGTTGGCCACAGAGTGTAAGAACCCAGACTGAAATTCATATAGTTGTATCCTTACTTACATAATCAACTGGTGCAAAGCATACTGTTTTCTTTTTTATAAGACTATGTGTCTGCCATTTTCTGCACCAACTTGCAGACAGAGCAGAATGCACATTGTATATTATAAATTTGTGTTAAAACTGAATGTAAATTTGCTATTTAATACTATGTGGCCAATTAATTTTACATTTATTTCTATATCAGCATCTTCATCATTTAATAAAAGTTAACATTGTTTTAAGTTTTGATCTGAGCAGTTACTGTATTTTATTTGTAGCTTCATGTTTTAAGGTGTTCAGTATAACATACTGAGTAAACACGCTTCAAACAAAGTGTAAGGAGCATGGAGATTGATCTAGTTTCAGTAAACATGTGCCATAAAAATGATAGTCACTGACCGGACAGTAGGAAGTGAAAAGTGGAGAAAGTAGGGTGAAATGGCACCTTTTATTGGCTAACTAAATAGATTACAAATGCAAGCTTTCGAGGCAGCTAAGGCCCCTTCATCAGGCAAGGTGTAACAAAGAAACTGAAAAATACTCTAGCTTATAGTGGGACAGCAAAGTGATTTTTTTCTTTCATCTTAACAACCTTTTTGTTCAAATGTTAGCAAAATGAATACACCTGATATGAATTAACCCTTAGAGAAGAGAATAATGAACTAATAAAATGTAGAGATAAGATAACCATCACTAGAGAAAGTCCTGTAAGGTTTTTTTGAAGTGCATTGTCTGTAAGATAGGCCACTGATGTAGTCAGCTGGTCAATCAGTCTGTTAGTCCACATATCTGATCATAAAACTCTTGTCTCTATTCAGACCATTTTATAGAGTGTTGAATTTAAGCATAAGTTTGTATTCCCATTCTCTCCGCTCCTGTTGGGTCTTGAAATTATCCATAAGCACAGTGACCCTCAGATCCTTTATGCTGTAGCCATTACTGTTAAAGTGTGCTGCCACCAGAAGATCAGTACTGTTCCGATTAATATGAAATCTATGTGAGTTCATTCGCTGGCACAGTGTCTGACCAGTTTCCCCTACATACAGTCCAGTGTTGGGGCACCTTATGCACATGATTATTTAGACCACATTAGCAGATTTGTATACTATGATAATTCTTATAATGCTATCATAAATATTATTGTAAATATAATATAAACATGTCATTACCTTTTTAATTTAATCTTTAATACGTATATTTAAGGTTCTGTCTTGGAAGCAGGAACACATGTGCAACTTCTTTACTCTAAACTAGTATTCATTTTAACCACTATTTCCTTAGACATAGTCCGTTTACACTACATAAAACACAACACAACATAATTGTGTATGGAAGGGACAATGAGACCTGGGCACTGTATTTACAGTATGCAGTAGTGTGTTTTCCAAAAAAATTTAAAAAGAATATATATATATTTTTTTTTTTTTACTTTGCTTGAATTCAGTTCATGTCAGTATATGTTTGTATGGGGGTCTTCACTGAGTTCAATTTAATTTGTATAGTACTCTTCATTGAGGCAGGCTCAAAACACTTGTGCATATTTACAACTACACTGTAAGATCGTAAGAGTACATTTCAAACCATACCATATTTGCATACATAAACACAAAAATTACATTAAACATACAGTTAAATCGAGCCATGTCAAAGATTAATATAAACAAATCATGAAAACTTACATTATGTAGACAGATATGGGACAGAATCATCTCCAAATGCCTGGAGACAATAAAGTCCTTGGGGACTAAGGTCACTTATAACAGATTAAGTCACTGTCAAAGTCGGACAATAATTGTACAATGATTTCTCCAAGGACATGGGAATTCTTCAGTCTGTGATCTGTAATGAATTACCCTGGTAAGCACCACTAGTTATTTTCATTGAGAGGAATAGCAGTGATGTGCACATTTGTGGAGCAAATCCATATTCAGTTAGGCTGTGCAATTTTATTTCAAATACCATAAAATTGTAAAACCTAAGCTTAACTAAGGCACTGTTTCATTTCTTTAAAGTGGTCCTCTTCACAATAATAATTACTAGTGGAATGCCAAAACCTGCCATGGGCTGGCGCCCTGCCTGGGGTTTGTTTCATGCCTTGCGCCCTGTGTTGGCTGGAATTGGCTCCAGCAGACCCCCATGACTCTGCAGTTAGGATATAGTGGGTTGGATAAAGGATGAATGGATGGAATGCCAAAACAAAAATACATTAAAATGATGTTCAGTAAGAAAATAAGATTTAACTTGCCTTTTCTTATCAACATGTATTAGCTGTACTTATTTTCCTTTAAGTCCTTGTGTGTTTATAATGTCTGCACTTTTAACTCATGTTTAATATGGAAGTTACTGTATATCATGTTTACTAATCTCTAAAAATGCACTACCTTATAACACATTAAGCTTTTAAAGGTTTTATTGCTGGCATGTGTTTAGTATGTAAAAATACAATTCATGATATTTTGCCATTTGTGCTTTCTTCAAATCCTTCTTGAACTTATAAAATGTTTTATTGTTCATTTGCAGCTCAATTAAAAGACATCGCTTATGGCACCAAACAGTACAAATTCAGAACTGATGTCACAGCTGAAGACAGAGCAGATGAATTTGATGAGACAGTTTGTCTTGAGCGAGGAGAGAACTTGTTTGAGATTCACATAAGCAAGGCCAGTTTCTCCCCTGAGGCCCTCCAGAGCTTTGGTGACCAGGAGCCGGTAACATTCTGCACATATGCCTTTTATGATTTTGAACTGCAGTCCACTCCAGTTGTTCAGGGCTCCCAGCCAGTGTATGACTTCACCTCCCAGTACATTGTGCGTGTGGATGACTTTTTTTTACAATATCTCCATAAGAACTCAGTCACGCTAGAGGTTCAGCTCTCCAGTGGAATTGAATACCAAACCGTTGCCGCCTGCCAGCTGCAGCTGCATGACATTCTGGAGAAGAATGGCAGGGTGTTTGGAACATCAACTCTGATTGGTAAGCAGTCTTTGTCTGTAAAGTCGTAATTTACATTCAAGCAGGATTCAGGGCCATCTTAACAGCGTCATAGTCACACGTGCAAAATAGTGCACTGGGGCCCCTGTTTTGATAGCAAAACAGAAACATAGATAGGCATCAGAAACATCATAGACCCCTGTGCTCCTGGGGCCCCAAGCCAGTGCCATTGTGTCCATACGTTAAGATGGCCCTGGCCAGGATTCAGTAGGCTTTGATGAATTTGGTTGTATAAATTAATTAATTAGAACAGCTGTATAAAGAGTACAGACAATTGACTGTTAGACATTCATTTTGGAGTCATTTTCTCTGGCTGGTTTGCTGCTAAAGACATGAGTCATGGAGCAAAATTACTTATAATAAAAAGACAGAAAAATGACAGGAAAAACTAGTGTGTCCCTCATCTTGTATGTTTGAAACCATTCATAATCTAAACCATTCATAAGCTGCATTGCACTGAGTATTCTGATACCTTTCTCTTATGGCTGCCATTATGTTTTCCAGCAACTTGTGCTCGAGTAGTTCTTCTGTGGAATAGGACCAGATGAGCTATCCTTTGTTCCATACCCATATTGATGAGCCTTAGGCATCCATGATCCTGTCATCGGTTTATTGGTTGTCCTTCCTTTGACTTCTTTTGATAGGCATTAACCACTGCATATAGGGAACGCCCTAGAAGATCTGTCATTTTGGAGATGCTCTGACCCAGTCATCTAGCTGTCATGATTTGGCTCTTATCTAAGTCGCTAAGATCTTTATAGCTACTCATTTTTCCTGCTTCCAACACCTCACCTTCAGTGCTACCTAATGTATTCCATCTTTTGTCAGGCACCATTTTAACAGGGTAATCTATGCTGTTCACTTCACCTGTCTGTGGTTTTAATGTTGAAGCTGATCAGTCTAAACAAAAAAAAAAATAATAAAAACAAAAGACTAGCAAGAATTAGTCTGTAATACAAATTTTTGAGGACATAATTGTTGTTGAGACAGTGTTTAGATCAGAAATCTGAAATTTTTAACAAATATTTTTATTTTAAAAGGTGTATTTTCTTGATTTTAAGGTTGAGTTCAGACATAGGAGCTTCTATGAGAACTTTCTTTAGAAAGCCTTGCATTCATTACAAAACTGATTAGTAATGCTCACAACAGCATTCCTATAGGCAAGCAGTATAAATTATTTGAGGGTGTCATCAAAACTGACAAAATGAAAATTTAAAAAATAAAATTCTTAAAAACTAGATAAGGTTTATGTATTGCCAACACACTAACCTTGGCCAAGATTAATAAAAATCACAGTACTTTTTTGGATTATGAGTTTAGAATTCAGTCTTTATGGTTAGAGGCCAAAGTTTATTTAAATTGTTGTTAAGATAATTCACAAACATTGATGATATTTCCCAAAATGAAGTTGATATATTGTAAAATGTTGTATATTCTGTAATACTCCTTTTCATTATTGGAAAGAATACATTAGATTAAAGAAATTGAGCCAAAGGCAAATCAATGGGCATGTATAATACATTTAGAGACTATTTTCTTCTTTAATCTCTTAAAAAATAGCCCATAACCATCCTGTGTAAATGTTGTTCATCAGATAACAACTGCACCTTTTATTTCTTTAGCACATATTTATCCATGAAAGTAGCTCAAATTGCTTTACAAAAATAATAACTAACCAGAGTTACATAAGAAAGTAAAATCTAAAGAACAGCTGTTTATAACCGTAGAGAATCATAATGTCCAGCTTAATAACAAATCTTATTGTCAGATGGCTAGGGAGGACACGATAGTTGTGGAGTTTTCAAGGCCAAAAGACTACCCAGCCTACTCTGGGCATTCTACAGTCGATAAATGTGACACCATTGACAGAGTACTCTTGCGGAGCTCTATTTATCTTACCAGCTTTTCAGGTGGCTGCAGATAAATACTGTAGAACCTCTTTTCCATCATCAAGTCAAATCAAATGCCCTATTAAGGGTCTTTTCACTGCGGAGGGTAAGATGGATCAAACTCTTGGGTGAAATGTCTTATTTTTTATTGTTTTTTTTCATGCATTAATTATAGGTCTCCTCTCACATGTTGACACTACAATAAAGAGTATGAAAGAAGATAATTAAAAAGAACTTAAGAGAAATAAGAAACTGAATCTGTGTAAGCTGAAATTGTACTGTATTAAAACGTGTGGATTTGTGCCTAAGTATACTTTATAGTTGTTCAGCCAGGGTTTCCTCTTACTTCACACCCATTGATGTCACGATAGTTCTCAAGTGTATGTCTGTTTCATATGATAAAGATGTATCATCAAATTTAACAAAACATATCCAGAATAATTATTTCTCTGATGGTGTATATTTTCAAACATTTTAAACTGTTACTGATTTTGGCAGCACCACTCGGGTGGGAAAAGAAAAGAATACCTTGTTGTTTCCCTTCAAAAATAATGGTAATTTTCACTGGGGAGTACAGTTTAAGATGATATCCTCTAAAAGTAATGTAAGTTTTGTATTAATAGCTCCTTATAAACGCATACATTTTAATTAACTCATTACTATGAGTAGCTAATTGTATACTAATGGTCATGTGGGCATTTACTCACTCATTTTATTAGGTACACAAGTATATTTTAATGTTGGAAGATACAGTTTTGCCATTTATATCTCTCTGTTATAAAAAAAAAAAAAAAAGATGTGATTGTCTCAGAGACACTTTCATGTTACGCGGCACGGCAGCAGCAGCAAGCAGCAAGCCAGCAGCTGATTGAGCAAAGAGGAGGTTAAAAAAAAAATGTTTCCCATTGTATCACCATTTATGAGGGGGAGTCTGAGGAACAATCACGTCTCCTTGGGGTGCGTTCAGCCTCCTTCACAACACGAACTGCACAGATGCGAAATGGTTAGCACGTAGCGCAGGTGGGGGGGGCAAGTGAAGCGAGCAGGGGGTAAAGCCCCCTAGTATTTAGAAAATAAGTATAATTTAGCTTTATCTACAAATTACTTGCAAGCATGTATTGGCTAAAATAAAAAAAGTAATTGCTGCTTTTTACTGTGTGGAAACCTGGGGTGCCTACAGCTGACCCAACCCCGACACAGACAGGCAGAGACACAGATGCAACACACAACATTATTTTTAGCTGCAAAGCACTTTTCCTCACTCCCCAGAGCACAGCAAAATACAGCACCAAAATAGACTGACAGTCCTTTGCTTTCTTTCCTTTTGTCAGCCCTTCTGCCTCCACTCCACCTCATAAGCTTTGTCCTTCTTCCTTCCGACTCTGGCTCTCTTAGTAGTGACAGCTGGCTCCTTTTATAGGACACCTGGAAGGACTCCAGATGTCCAACAAGCTTCATCTGGCAGCACCTCTGGGTGTGATGGAAGTGCTGCTAAATAGGGCTTGGGAAATGTCTAGGTGCCCAGTCTATCCACTACACCCCAACTGCCTTGACTGAGATAAAAATCATTAGCCATCCTGACTGGGTTTCTTCTTCCATTACACTGTCCCTGGCCAAGTAAGGCAGCGCTCTCTAATCCATTTAGGTCCTCCCATGTCGCTATTCACAACATCAATACATTATTCAACTTACTGGATTTATTAACTATTATTAATTGTTTTACAGTGCAAACAAGAGTACAATACAGAATTAATAAAAATAATAATAATAACAAAGATATGTAAAAAATGATACACAACAGCTAGTAACACAATCAAGGAAGTATACCTGACAAATGAAACAGTAAATGCAAACAAAATGTGTTAATGAAATCAAATAAAGTTGCAGTAAAATAATGAAGGTGGATACATTGCAAACATCAGACAGGTATAGCACAAGAAGCTATTAAGATTTACCACAAAAGAAGGATAGGATAATCCTGTATGAAATTGGGTTTACAATGGCGAGTCAAGTTTGTTATGGGGACCCTTTGAGAAATGTCTAATTTTCTTAGAAAACTACTTAGATCATAAAGGCATTTAGTTACTGGAAAACATGTACAGTACATTAGGAATGATTATAACATAGGATTGAGTTTATAAACTGGAAAAGTTAATATTTTTAGGATTTTACTATCCCACCAATCAGGTTAAAAACCTTTGCAAATTGACTGCAAAGCCTACATCAGCATATGGAAGCAAAAATGGGAGTAGAGCAGTACAAAACCATCGCAACCTTGCTATATGTGCACAAACTGCAAATAAGAGAAAAGATACAATTTGATCAACAAATCTACTCACAGTCTATTATAATTTTATTTGTCATTTTATGACAGCTACCACTATTCAATTGCGGATACAAATGTTAATTCTTTCATATTGCAAATGTACCTACTTACTGAGACAATTATTTTTAAGACATCTCCTTACCCCTGAACATTGTTGCCCATTTTGCTACTGCGTTCACCAACAGGAAGGAAACAACCAAGTGTAGTTCATGTTTGTTTATTGGGCTGCAGCTGTGAAAGACATCTGTTTATAAAAATGTCAGTAAAGATTGGCTAGAGCTGTGTCTGAGAACGTGTGGTTTGTCCCAGGGCCTTGCAAAAAAACTGCTATGCCACACTGACAACTTGCCTGTGATAGAATTTAGACCTGTTCATCTTTTTATCATCCCAAGTTTCTCCTGAATTTATAATAATATGTTATCTTTATAGTTGTTAAATGAAGCATCCAACATGCTCCCACACATTGTATCTTTTCCAGAGATTTTAGAGTGACCATCACTGCCTGGCAATTTCAGTCATGTTTAAGGCACAGCTACTTGTTAACTGGAATATTGTGTGCATATGAAGTGAGTCACTGCTTCCAATAAAAAAAAAAATAAAAAAAACATGACTACAGAATGATGACCAGACTCTCATAATCTAGAGGTTTGGCACATCTGTATTGTATACAGTTTGGTTTTGAAAAAAATGGTGCTGGTAACTGTGCTAATTATCTTTCAACTGTTCCCAACAATCATTGGCTTCAGAAACTCTGATTAATACAAATAGAACCCTTTTCAGAGTTTTATTTTCATTCCATAAAACTATTTTCTCCTTTTCCGCCTGTGTATTTTATTCCAGATTTTCTTCTTCTTTAAAAAAGCAATGTTCATGTGAAATCTTTTTATTTTGAATATTGTTTATGATCTGATAATGCTGGAAGAAACACAATCAGTCTGTACTGGCGTTCTTTGGCACTTTTTCTAGCCTTCTTAAACTTGAAATGTGGTCTTCTGTTCTTTCCGCTTATGCAGGTCCATGCCACTCATTTTAAATATACTGTATATATATATATATTAGTGACTTTCTATCGATTAAAAAAGTTTTTCATTGTCAGGTTCCACTTTTGACAACTTAAAGCATAGCTCTGCTTCTAACTTCAGCCTATGCTTGTATTTATTTTTAAAGAAAGGATGCATGTTAACAAACATGGTCCACTCTATCTAAAGAAAAGTAATAGCTTTCTGTTAATGATTAGCATTAATAATACTAAAATGAAATGTTTGATATGTGTACATTATTAATTATTAATTGTTCAAATTAACCTTTGTTCTTCATTGTATATTATTCTGGTTTATTCAGTCAATTTCTAAAACTATCCTAGAAATAACAGTACAAAAAACAAGTTCAACAAAACAAAACTCTTGTAACTTTGGTGGACCTGACTTGAAAGAGAGAGAGATATGGACAGAGATAGAGTAACATGCTGTGCAGCCTACTGTTGTAGATGGAAAAAGTGAAAAAGATGGCATACATTTAAGACACTCTCTGTTGTGAAAAACCCATCAGTCTTGGTGTGTGGTTCACTCTTGGAGATAGTAGCACGCTGACATACAGAAACTATTTTGGAAAGCATACAAGCTCGTTGAAAGTGGAATGTCAGCTGTGAGAAATGCTGGAACACCCACTTCAAACACTGGAATTGATTTTTTATTTTTTTTTAATAATCTCAACTTCATCGGTGCCACTGTCCCCCAATCTGAAAACCATTGGCTTAAATAGCAAAAGTTGTCAAACAACTAATGAGTTAAATGAAAATAAGGGGAAAAACACATAATATTTTTGAAAATTAATCGTATGTGTCAATGATACTAGAGTAGGGAGCATTTATGCAGAATTCACTTATTCAACTTCTAATTTGGGGCTATTAGAAATGGATGCATTTTTCAGTCACTGAGAACAATATATCATGCATTTCTACAAAGAGGCTGTTTTTCAGTGCTGAGATTATCTGAGACAGGATACATCTCTACACTTGAGTAATTGTAAAGATTTTGCAATGACATATAAGTATAAGTAAAAAGTGCATTGCAAGTTCTGTGAAAGTCTTTCTGAAACCTGTTTGAGGATGTATGAAATTCGTTCTGCATTGCCTCCGCAAACCATTCTCATTCACTGGAGATTCACATAGGACACTGCTATAATTGTTGGTTCATCACAGTCAAGGCACATGTGCTAACATTGCTAGCATTGTATAGCTTGCTTTTTTTTAAATTGAAAGTATGTCTCTACCTGCCCTTCAATGGGTTTTAGGGTTGCCATCATAACAGGCTGCAACCACATTTTGACCAAAGTTCTTCATACCACCTTCCAGTTCCATGCATTATATTACTTCTATAGTGTCCATTCAGATTCCAATTTTCTGAGAAGTCGCATACAGACAGTAAGACACTAACTCTTCCCAAACAGTAGTGTGCACTAACTTTCTCCAGCACATTCTCGCTTTTCTATTTAGTTCTACTAGATCTGTCCAGAAGACACCTGATTTGGGGGGGAAATTCTCTTGTAATATATAATTAATAGACTAAGGACAGGTATCATTATTTTTTTTTTTGCTTTTGATTTTTATGCTACTAGGAAGCTTTGTTTGCCAACCCCCCGGCCTGCGCTACACTCCAACCACTAGTCGTCTCTGCCACTCACATATGTGGATTTCACTTTCACCAAACAACAAATCTTTTAATTCTGGTGGATACGCCTCTTCACAAAGTCTCGTCTTGTGGGGCTTGAAAGTATCTCTCTGAAAAGGTCACGTATCGTCCCAGGATTTTTTTTATATAATAGAGAGATGTACATTTATGGAAATATGTACAGCAGTGCTAACATTTGCTATAGCCTTCTATTAACAAGTACATTGCTTTTTTCATTCCAATCGATGGCAGGCCACAAGTTTGCCTAGCTTCTTTTGTGTTCTGTCCATTTGATAAATGTTTTGTAGCCTCAAGCTTTTTTTTAAATTAAAAGCAAACAATATTTTCATTATTAAATATAGTAATGTCTGTTATTTGTTTACATCACTATTTCAAACATAAGGACTCCTCTCACAAGAACTCACCCAGCAAAAAGATTAGTTTATGTACAATGTGTGTAACTGTACTGTAACAGAATATTACCGGTCTTACTATGTATGTAGAATGCTGAGATAATTGAAATCCTCATTAGGTATAATAGTTTGACAATTTTGCATGTATAGATATAATTTGACATTTAACTTGAGAAATAAAAAAGGAAATAAATAGTAATATGTAATGCAGAATCAAATAGTAATACTTAAAATATTAAAACATAAAATAGCAGTCTCAGGTCAGCTTAATCCAGTTTTGAGTTGGGCAGACTAGAGCATATTCTTGTAGCACTGGGTACATGACAAAAAACATTGTGACAGGATGCTAGTCTATTATAGGTCCACTCACACCCACACGACTATAGTCATACTCAAACAGGACTAATTTGAAATCATCAGACATCCTAGCCAGCACATTTTTAAGATGGGGAAGTAAAACCAGAATACCAAGTGGAAATCCCATGCAAACATGGGACAATGTACAAATGCTGCATAAAAGACCTTGGATGCTGCAGTCATGAGGTGCCAGTGCAGCAAACTTCACCATTGTGCTGTCCTGTTCAATACATTGCAAAACATTAAAAAGAAAAGATGTGTATCATCATGTTCCCCACCCCCAGCAGACCTTCTGTTCATCTGAGTTAGCTCCATATATGTCTGAAAACGCTGCCTTTTTATATTCAGAATTTTCAGTAATGAACATCCTTTCTTCCTTTCTTCTTGGTGTGCAGATTGTACCAAATTTATCCACACTTACTGATATTAGTGAATCATGGGAACCAGTTAGGTCTTGATCTGTGTCATCCAGTCATATATTTTAAGCATTCATATCCATGATTAATCATGATAAATAATTATAATTCAACAGCATCACCCAAGTATAAATACTACTGTTATCTACAATGTATTTGTTCATCATTTTGTCATATATTTGAATTCCAAGTGATTTTCTGAATTATAAAACATTAAAATATGTTTATACATTTATCATTGCGGTATGATGAGGCATCAGATATGGTGTGCTTAAATATTCAATAGTAATCTTTACAATTCTTCTTATAATAGTCAACTCTGTTTCATATATAATAAATATACATATCTAGAAATCCACAAAGAGAGAAAATAAATCACTTATTTAAAAATAAATTGTCTTTTATTCCTGAGCTTTTGACAACCTAACAGGTGTCAGAGGAAAATATTAGATATACAGAAATCAGAGGCAATATATAGCAAATGAGGAGGTGGGAATAGGTAAGTGTAAAGTGTAAGTAAAATGTAAATGTAAAAAAATAAAAAGTAATAGGTGGGTCTTAAAGTCTTTTTTATTATTTGGATGTTCCTCTTTTTAAGCCTGCATATGCTGGGTTCATGTCCAAGTCTCTGTTAATGGCATTTTCATTTAATAGCCATGATTCAGCCAGCTCTCTTTCACTCTTAGTATTTGCCCATAATCTTACTTGCATCATGTCCCAGTTAAATGTGTGCCTGATTGAATTGGTACGGGCATATATCAGAGACCATGGGTCCTTCCTACTGACAGGATTACAATGTTTGTGTATACATGTTGCAAGTGTTTTAGATGTATGTCCCTCGTATACAGCTGGGTATGCACTGCATTGTATACTGTATACTGAATTTGTGTCTCAGCTGCTTATTTCTTGTTTTTGGCATTAAAAAGAACTGTTGACAGAATGTTACCTGGTTTATACACTATGTTAATGCCTGATCTGAAGAGAATGTGCACTGTTGTTTCTGATATGGCACAATGATAAGGAAGACTGCACCAGGTACAATGGGAGATTGTGTCAGTGCCAATCGTGCCCTCTCCTTTTCCTTTTTCCCCGTTATGGTGGCCCACATACAGTGCAGAAAATTAGTAATTTGTAAATAGTTTTCATTTGGCTGAAAATGCCACATGGTAGGTGACATTCCCACAAAATTACATGGTAGAATGTAGAATACCACACAGGTGACAAAGTGCAGAACAACAGGAGCTCTTGGTGAGATAGCAGATCCTGTACTCAAAAAATGGTGTCCTGGAAGAAACGACGGAAGGAAGAAATAAGAACTGGTGCTTTAAGAGGAAATTTGTGTTACTCTGTCATGTTTCTAGACAGTAGGCAACCCAGCTCATATTAAACCATGCATAACCTACTAGCCAAGAGAGCATGGCTGAGGAGACTAGAAGGTGGCTAGCACAGTGCCCTATGGTTTGAAGGTGGCGCAGGTAGCACACAGTTATTTCAACTCGGTGTCTGCTGCCTAAGAAAAAACAACAAGCACCTTAAGAGTTCAGTGAAGCCTTAGGCTTTTAAGAAATTCTTAGGGATACAGGGACAACAGGGGTCACCAAAAGGAGTTCTATCATTATGCCTCTGTAGCCAAAAAGATCTACTCCTCATCCTGGCAGTACTCCAAAGAGGAGCTATAAAGCCACCTTTAGCATAGATATTTGTAGTTTAGAGTAAGAGAGAATGTTTTTCATAGATTGAATTTGAAGAACCACTTTTGAATTGTTCTTAATGGCTAATGGTTTACATGAAGTGATTTTTAATTTCTTGTGGCATTATTGATATCTGTAAAAGTATTTCCTTATGACCTATAGGTTTTACATTCTAAACCCAAAATAAATAGCTAGCAATAATTTAATAATAAAAAGGTACATTAGGAGTCTCTTGCATACCATATATAATGTTTATTTTCTACTGGGCAGAGAGTTTTGAAGCAATGTATTGTGTGCTTTGAACAGATGAAAGCTGACAGCAGAGAACATGTTAATAGAGTGATAAGTGCATGAAATACATTCAGCTATAAACCTTTACTGTGAAACTGTTTCCTAAATGGGTTCATGCGTGCTTGATGTGTGTATGTGTGTGCACGCCATGCGGTGGGCTGGCACCCTGCCCGGGGTTTGTTTTCTGCCTTGCGCCCTATGTTGGCTGGGATTGGCTCCAGCAGACCCCCCATGACCCTGTAGTTAGGATATAGTGGGTTGGATGATGGATGGATGGATGAATGATAGAAATAAAATGGCAGCCATTTTTGTACAGTAGTTATAAATACACACCTGCACTCTATTTCCACAGGCATTGGAGAGGACGTTCATGCTTTTGGCACATTAGAGTACTGGGTGAGATTGAGAATTCCTGTGGACCAAGCTATTAGACATTACAAAGAACAGGCTAAGGCCCTTGGTTACATGAGTGTTAATCAGAAATCTCTGGTTCAGACACAACAGGTAAGCTATATTTTGCTTTGCTTCCAAGCAATGGAGACTAATTTTGTCTTGTTTCCTTTAAAATGAGTATATGTATATCACATTTATGAACTAAATCACCTATAAAACCAATTCACCCTTTGAAAGTTTTTACATTTTATTTTTGTTCAACAGTGCATCACAATGGATTTAATTAAACCTTTTTCAACCCATCAACAGAAAAAGACACTTAATTATCAAAGTGAATACAGATATCTACAAAGATGTCTAAATGAATGATAAATATAAAATATAAGAAATTGATTGCATTAGTATTCAGTATGACACACTTAAATCACTTGATTTTTTGAAGTCACTGGTAGTTCATTGGAGATCACCTGTTTGGTGTTTCAGTTGACTGTAGTTTAAATACAGCTGTATCTGGAAAGTCCAGCTTGTGGTGAGTCAGTATCATGGCCTAACCTGCACAATGAAGACAGTAGAATACTGTACTCCAAGTGACTTAATGAAAAAAGTCTTTGAAAGCACAAGTCAAGGAAATGAAAATAAGAAAAAAACACTTGGTAATCATGCAAGAGGAAGGCTAGTAAGGGAGGTCACCAAGAGAACTCTAAATGAGCTATAAGCATACAGGGATTGAGATGGAGAGACGTATGTATGCAACAGCTGTTGCCTTGGTGTTTCTCCAGTCACAGTTTTTGGCCTTATTTCCATTAATTAGTGTCAAAAAATGCTAATTAAATCCACTTCTTCTTGGTGTGTTGCTACAACTCCTTCCACCATCTGTGAACAGATGCCACTCCTGTCTGGTTGGCCATGGCCAGATTAATCACACTACACTGCTGTCGTAAAGTTGGATGTTCCAGCTGATGCTTCATCATTTGATGGTATCTGTTTTCATAATTTTCCAGGTGGCTGGACAGGCCCCCATTTCATATGTTGACTTGCAACCTTAAAGATAACATCATGGCCATGCACATCACGATCTTTGCCAGACTTTCAATCTGTAACCATTACACACTATACTAATATTTGTGAGATACTGATACTACAAAACAACTGGTTATGTGTTATACCCTAAGTCTACTACAATTCAGTGTTAAGAGGTTGAATACCATTTATAGCCACTGCATATTAGCCTTTATTTACTGCACTTCAAATAGCAGAGCACATGAGTCTTGTGTTCTTTGTAAATAAACATCTAATCACTTAAAAATGATAATATTCAGTCTTTTTAGTTAGCAATGCTGCCTCACAATTGCAGAGATTTTGGTTCAGATCTTTCGCTGCTATTTTTAAGTTTAAATGGATGCCAACTGTGTCCTCCCATACGCCAAAGTCTTGCACATGGAGTGGTATGATTCAATTAAATTAATCATGCATGATTGAGTGTGTGAGTCTTCTGTGATGCTGCATAGACGTACATTGTTTCAAAGAATATTTCACCTGAACAGTCTGTAGAGTAATGAGTATTTTTCATTTATTTTTATAGTTCCTATTGTCTTATATATTTTGTTAAAATATTTGCTTTCAAAAGGTCTATCCAGAGGCAGTAGTATATGGAGACATCAGAAACAGGAAAGCAATTTAAATCAATTCCTTCTGTTTCATGTCAAAAATATTCTTACATTTGTTTCTATGCCTGCTAATCCCTTTCAGGTCATACAAAATGAGTATCTGAAAATTGTATTGGATGGCACTGAAAAAAAAACAGACCTATTCACCTATCTGAAACTGGCAATATTAACCCTATACTGAAATCAACAGTGTTTAAGGGTTCCTTCTTGAAAAGATCTGTTCAGTCTCTGAAATGAATAGTTTTGCTTAAACTGTTACCATAACACTGTATCTAAGTAGTGTTACCCAAGAAAACCATATAATGTGTCAATGTACTGATCAGCCTCAAATTCTGAAAACTCTTCAAATTAATTGTATTTTATAATTTCATCACAGGCTAAATCTGGTGTTCCAGTGACAGCTGATGACTTTTTGAACAAGCTCCATATAACAGTGTCCTACTGCAACAACCTTATTTCACAACTTGGTCAGAAGCAGCCAAGCCCCTATGTTGTTTACAAATTTTTTGATTTTCTTGATCATGACACTCCCATTGTCCCAAACAGCAACAGCCCTCAGTTTGATGATCACATGAGCTTCTCTGTCTTGATGAATGCAGATCTGGACATCTATCTGAAATCACAATCCTTGTACTTCTATGTTTTTGATGATAATGATACCCTCCAAGAAGACCTCTTCCTTGGGAAAGCCAAAGTGCCACTTCTTTCTCTGGCTCATGATAAAGGAATAAAAGGTATAATCAAGTAACAATAAATGTTAATATCTATATACGGTACATAGCATTACTAAAATAATTATGAAAGTCACCTTTGTGTTTTATGTCTTATCATGAATATAATCATGGAAACTCAAGGGTCATTGGTCCAGTTTCACTTCACTATGCCTCTTTTAAATTGATTTGTGGTTGGTTGGACTACAGCTTATGTTTTGTAAAAAAAAAAAAAAAAAAAAAAACAAATAAAAGATTAATCATGCAAATAAATTCCACCCTTTATACTAACCATTTAGCAAATGGAAGATTTTGTTTTTATAAGTAAGTAGGCTACACTATAGATTTACAATATTTAGTCAATGATTTTTAACACCGCATGGAACATTCTTCAATGCATCACAATGGATTAAGAGCTAAAGCAAATGCTCATTCATAAAGTAAATTTACACTACTGCAATTGAAGCATTTTACTATACTTTCTCTTTAAAAAGCAACTGACAAGTTAACCTAGGTCCTTTAAAAGAAAAGACATTTTAAAAACAATTTATTTTGTTTTAAATTGAAAAAATGTAAGTCTGAAAATAAACTGTGACATTTTCTTAGGCTCAATTTCTGTTTTATTTGCATAGAGTATGTCATATGATTGAGCTATGAAAGTTTTAAGAAAATCATTTAGTTTGCCTCATCAAATGTTCATCATGATCATTTGCAATTAGAAACTTTCTGTTTAAACTCTGGTACCTTTTCCCTACTTCTAATAGTAATCATAAAAACTGCCAAACAGTGGTAAAAATACATAGTGCTGAAGTCGTATTTCATCCTTATTGAACAGGCAGCACATTTGTAATTCAATTGGGTAGGCAAGTTTAAAAGGTTACTTCATCTGGTTTATTTTATATTTCTTATAAATAAATCACTACCTTTGTTGGACTAAAAGAAAGAAATGATTTTCTTTTGAATCCTAGCTAGTCACTCCTCATTTTCTGACCATTTGTGTATGGACTTTTTCTCTAAGTACATCAATTTGCATATCTTACCTTGAAGATGTTGATGTTGTGTTTATTGACAGTGTCTCGTTCATAGCTGGTTAAGACCTTTTAACCAAAGTTACCAGGAAAACCACCTACTGAGACCCTTAAACTGTTTTTGGAGATTAAGAGAATGAGAGGATGGGTAAATGAATGGATAAAATGGATATGCTGAATGATCAGATATGTATTGTTCATATACCTAGCAATATTAGCACAGAATTATATTTTCAGCCAAGAAACTTGTCTTAAATACTAGTACCAATTCTTATCTGTGGATTTTATTTTTTCCATTTTAAATGCATTTCTTTCCTTATTAAAACAATCTTATCAGCATTGTTTGATATTTTAATTCTTTAATTTTTGTAATTTAGTTTATTCTCACTATACCTTACATTACAAACAAAAGTATCAAATAGATTTTCTTTAAACTGCTCAAACTATATTGCATAGCAAATACTGTAAAAATGGTGTTTTTGGCATCACAAATAAATAGTATGGACTAATTCAATTTCATCTACTATATCTGTTCTCAGTGTACTTAATGCCGGCCATTTGATTGAATGAGGAAACACAAGATTCATCCTTCTTTGTTTCTATACATGACATAAGTAGGTGAATTAGTTAAATTCCATAAGTAAAATTTCTGGGCGTGATTTCATAACCTAAAGAAAGAAATTAGCTGACATGTTAATATTTTGAAGGGAGTATCTGTGACACCCACCTGCTTCATAAGGACAACAATTATCCCTGTGCCTTAGTCTGAATAATTCTAGACTGGTAGCACTCATTTCAGTCGTGATGAAGTGCTTTGAAAATGTAGTTCTGAGGTACATTAAACAGTATTCCAGCAACTCCATTTTTTAGTTCATCACGTCAAGTCCACAGAGGATGCCATATTCCTTGCACTTCCTGTTATCCTGACACATCTGGAAAATAAGCAGGTTTCTGGCATAACAGCTTTTATAGAATACCGCTCAGCATTTAAAATTGTTGTACAAGCAAAGCTGACTACCAAACTCAATCTATCATTTACCACCATCCTCTGCAAATTGATTTTGGACTTCCTAACCAATCAACACCAGCATATGCAAATTAACAGCACAGCTTCCACATTGACCCTTAGCACATTCACTCCACAGAGTAATGTTCTGAGCCTCCTCTCTCTACTCCTTGTCCAACTTTGACGGTGTGGCCAGACACAGCTCCAACTCCATCATTGATTTTGCAGATGACTTTATCATAGGCATAATCACCAGAGAAGAGCTGAATCAATGATGCCAGGGCATCAATCTCACCATTAATGTTAACAAAATCAAGTAGCTGGTCAGGGGACTTCAGGAAGTAGAAGACAAACCACACTGTCATCTGTGTCAGAGGGATTGCTGTTTAGTGGAACATTCTTTTTTTTTTTTTTTGAGTGACTTTGACTGATGAACTGAAATAGGCATAACACATTTTAGGTGTTATCAGGAAGGGTCAATAACATCTCTATTATCTCAGCCATTCTGCACAGCTGCTTTTATCACTCATTCCTTTTGGCATATGGCATAGGATCATTGGCAGTTGTGCCAGTAGATTAAGGGACAGTTTCCATCTACAAATCATTAAGGTCAACGAACAGCCGATCATAATAACTAATGTTTTTTGATTTCCTGTCGTATCCTGCACCAAGATGGTAGCAGCAAATCATTCAAGTCCTTCAAGATGCAAGTTGGGGCCTCCATCGCTTGGACTTGTTTTTTTAGCACATGCCACAGATGCTCAATCAAACTGAGATTTGGGGAACAGCATACTGAAGAACACCTTGGACTTTTTGTCATGTTTTTCAAACAGTTTCTTAACAATTTCTGCAGTGTGGCTGGGTGCATAATCCCATTAAAAGAGGCCACTGTGATAAGGGAACATAGTTGCCATGAGGAGGTCTTCATGGTCTGCAACTATCTTGGTAGATGGTATATAGCAAAGTAACATTCACATGAATTTCCAGGACCCAAGGTTTCCCAGCAGAACATTATCTTTTATCTCTTTCCACACAGTTATGTTTTGTTCTGGAAGTTATTTTATGTACTGTGTAATAGAAATATATGGCAGTTTCATTGTGGTTTTTATACTACTTATTTTAAAATTGCATACTGTGTCCACTAGCAAGCTTAAACCTTTCTCTTTTTCAGGCACCTTTGAACTGGCTGATCCGAAAAATAATCCATGTGGCACAATTGATGTTACTTTAAAATGGGAGTATTCATATTTCCCACCAAGTGGATCAACAATGACCTTTGAGCAAGCCCGGTTTGTTCCAAAGGAAACCCCAGAAAAGTTAGCTTTAGAGAAAGAGCTAAATGAACCAAAGCCTGCATTTGTGGAGGTATGTATTATAAAATCTCAGCAGCATTATGTAAAGTGGCAACAATGCAACTTCTTAATACAGAGTGTGACGATGCAGGTTCACTCCATGCTCCCATCCAACTTCTGTGAGCTCTTGAACCCAACACCATCAGTAATGTCACCGAGATGAGCGGACAAATGAAGACATTTCTGTAATGAAGCCAGGCGATAGTGCAATCAGTGCAAAGGTGCTTTTATTAAAAACCAGCAAACAAAAACAGTTAGTGCAGTGCTCCACAATTCTAGTAAATAAATCCATAAAATCCAAAGAAAACTTGGAATAAAAATGAATCAATAAATAAATCCATTAAAATCTGATGTTAAAAATCAGAAGTTAAAATGCAGTCTTTCTAATCCTGATCTCAGCACACCTCCATCTCATTTTTGTGGACTCAAGCTTATACCTCAAGGTTATTGCACATCTGAATTATTTAAGAACAAATGCAAATCACAGAACAGAAGACAATGACACATTATACTATGCCACCTTCCATTGACAATTTAAAAATACACATGCAAGAAAATAATTATTTTATTAGCTACATGTATGCTATTGAATTTATTCTGTTAAACAGTGCTTTGTCACCATGCTTTTTTGGACAAAAAACAAGTTTTTACAGATATTAAATGCAGTACTATCTAATGTCACCTGTCACATTAGTTGTCCAGTTTATGTTTTGTTAAAGTGCTTTGTTTAAGAATTAACCCTGTTGGAGTCAACTCTCCTCATCTCCCATCAGTCAGGTGATACAAAGTGCAGCATGTTGGTGTTCCAGTATTAATTTTTTTCTTATATATTATAGTTTAGTTTGCATTATAGTTTAGTGAAGTGCTGCATGACTATTATACATAGCCTCTTATACACCAATAGATTAAAAATTAGCATTGCCTGCTCACCTTTTTTCTTTTCTTTTTTCTTTTCTGTATAGTTTTCATGTTAGTTCATTCATTCATTTCCTGATTTTCTAAACCTGCTTATTTAGTACAGTTGCACAAAGGCTGAAACATGCCTCCTGTAGCATCTATGACAAAAGATGAACAAGACATGAGTAGTCATGGACCCATAAAAATTATTCAATTTAGAATAGCCCTAATCTTACATCTTCACCTTTGAAGTGTAAGAAGAAACCAGGCATACTGAGCATGAACAGAGGAAGTATGTTAAAATTCCAAACTGAAAATAGTCTGGACTATTAGACAGTAGTTCTGCCCCCTACATCGTTTTTTTGCCCCATTACTGCATATTTTATCATTTAGAGTTTCGACAGTAGTGTTAGTAGAATGTTTCAATGCACTGAATAAGTGATCAGCCTAAATTAATAATAAAATCAAATATTCTTATACTGTAAAGAATACCAGCACTTCTGTAAAAATGTAATTTTTGTTGTTTATTTTCAATCTTCCGGTTTAAAAATGTTAGTTTGCTGCACTTGATGTTACATTATGTTCTGTGGATGTTGGTATGATATTAAAACAAATACTATGTCCCTAAATGGAGTTTATTATTGTAAAGTAATGTTTAGTTATTGAACTA
This sequence comes from Polypterus bichir lapradei, assembly GCA_026402145.1. Taxonomy (NCBI): domain Eukaryota; kingdom Metazoa; phylum Chordata; class Cladistia; order Polypteriformes; family Polypteridae; genus Polypterus; species Polypterus bichir. The sequence goes on from JANRMT010062806.1 coordinate 92,433,705, forward strand.
AACTTCTTGGACATGATTTTCCGTCGGTCAATTCTAGCATTAGCTTTTTTTTTATAAAAACTAGGGAGGTTTTCCCCCTGCTCGTTGCGCGATGCGCCAGCCACTTCGCATTTCTGCCACTCCCCTTCTGAAGAGGGGAGCTGAACGCATTCCAAGCAGATGCAGTCACTCCTCTTAAACCTCCTCTTAAATGGTGATACAATGGGAAACAAATACAGTTTTTTTACCTCCTATTTGCTCACTCAGCTGTTGGCTTGCTGCCGTGCAACAAGATCTGCATCTCACATGGCACTTTGAACATTTAACACACTTTGTACAGCACCTATCCTTTTGTCTCACTGCCTTGTCTTTCTTCTCCACCAGACATCCTATGCATACTTCTGTCATATCACCTATGTCCATATATTCAATCTCTTTTCGCTTTTACCTTTTTATCAATGTCGCATTGAATTTTATAACTGCCTGTGAGTGAATATTGTTTCTTTCTCTCTACACGAACTGTGTCTGACAATAGCACTCACACAAATGAGAAATGATTGAACCATGTGCCTGGTTATGAATGTTTTAGATGTGGACAGGACTTTTCCAAATCTCTCTCTTGTCTTGTGGCGCTTGAAATTTTCTCTTGTGGGATTTCGCTTTCATCAAGCAACAATTCCTTCAATTCTCACGGACACGCCTCTTCATTGGAAAGAAACACTACTTTTTCTGATGGCAACACGAATTATACGATCTACAAGTCTCCAACTCAAATTTTAAATCTGAACAATATATTTGATGTCTTTTTCACTGTTCCATTATTTCACTGAGTAATAATTTCCATTTGTTTGTGCTAATGAGATCTTTACTATCCTTTTTTTGAGACTTTCAAATTTTCGTACTTCCATTATCTCTAACCTGCTCTGCATTTGTATCAAGCCAACATTTTTGAATTCTTTACGACATTCTACTTTTCTACTACGTCATCTACTCTTTGTCTTTTATTTCCAGCAGTCTTCTCATACGGGACGTGAAAGTGTCTCTCTGAGAAAGATCATGTCTCTTCGCAGGATAAAGAGTCTTGCCTCCCAAGATTTTTTTATTATAATAGATAAAAATAGTGGATATTTACTACAAAAAATGTGTTTTACCTGCAAATATTTAGCGGCAGCGTGTCTATGAACATAATTTAAACTTAAGCTTTACACCTTGCTTTCCTATTGATATGTCTACAAAGGCTTGTTCAGCGTCAGAGGGTTGTTTTTGTCCCAATGCATCAATAAACAGCTCGTCTTCCTCTTTATCTGAGACATCACACACTGCATGCATGGGTTTACCTTTCCCAGTCCTGCAAACTTTAGTGAAGTGCTTTAATTTACCACATTTTTTACACTGTCTTCCTTTAGCTGGACATTGACTTTTTCCACCGTGTGGTTTGTTTCTGCAGTAGGTGAACTTATGAATATGCGTGTATGCGTCAGTTGCTTCATATTCTATTGCTGCCGTCTCAATTGTGTAATGCGTTTTTTGTTCAGCGCTCTTTGGAGCTCTTGCTTTTTGTCTGCGTACTGTGTTCACAGTCATTTCACGTGAGCCACTCGGAGTACATGCATCGAAGGTTCTCAGCTGTGCTTGTGCTATCTTGTGCGATCTTGCGATGTCCATGGCTTTATTTAATGTTAGCTCAGACCTGGCACTTAAGTTTCTCTCACACTTTTGCTGAGTTTGTGCCAAACACTAGTCTATCCCTGACCATCTCATCTTCGTTTGCATAAGCACAGTACTTCACCGGCAATTTTAACTCCGTTACAGTAATTTTAACTCCGTTACAAAGTGGTCAAAAGTCTCATTTATACCCTGCGTCTTTGCATTAAACTTGTATCTCGCGAATATCGTATTCGTCGTAGGCATGACAAATGCCAGCGGCAGCGTGTCTATGAACTTAATTTACACTTAAGCTTTACACCGTGCTTTCCTATTGATATGTCCTCAAAGGCTTGTTGAGCTTCAGAGGGTTGTTCCTCTCTTACTGCATCAATAAACAGCTCATCTTCCTCTTTATCTGAGACATCACAGACTGCATGTACAGGTTTACCTTTCCCAGTCCTGCAAACTATAGCGAAGTGGTTCAATTTACCACATTTTTTACACTGTCTTCCTTTAGCTGGACATTGACTTTTTCCACCGTGTGCTTTGTTTACACAGTAGCTGCACTTATGAATATGCTTGTATGCGTCACTCGCTTCGTATTCTTTTGCTGCCTTCTCAAATGTGTAATGCGTTTTTTGTTCAGCGCTCTTTGGAGCTCTTGCTTGTTCTCTGCGCACTGCGTTCACAGTCAGTTCACGTGAGCCTCTCAGAGTACATGTATCGAAGGTTCTCAGCTGTGCTTATGCTATCTCGTGCGATCTTGCGATGTCCACGGCTTTATTTAATGTTAGCTAAGACCCGGCACTTAAAAGTTTCTCTCGCATTTTCGCTGAGTTTGTGCCAAACACTAGTCTATCCCTGACCATCTCATCTTCATTTGCATAAGCACAATCCTTCACCCACGAATATTTAGCGGCAGCGTGTCTATTGGATTGCTGCTGATGGACAGTCTTATATGGGTAGGCATTCAATTACGTGGGAGGCGTGATGATGGGGGACGCAACTCCGCCTCACACGGTGACCGAGCTGCAGGCTATGGCCGTATATATGTATGTAAGTAGGTTCCAGTTATGACCGTTACGCGTAGAGTTTCGAAATGAAACCTGCTTAACTTTTGTAAGTAAGCAGTAAGGAATGAGCCTGCCAAATTTCAGCCTTCTACCTACACAGGAAGTTGGAGAATTAGTGATGAGTGAGTGAGTGAGTCAGAGCTTTGCCTTTTATTAGTATAGATCTATATTATATGTAATCATACATTTTCTAGGCAAACTGCTGTTTTATCTGGCAATTTAATTATGCAATATGTGCAATGAATTGTAATAAGTGTCACATATTAGGAATGAATATGTAATTAGCTCAAGAAGAGGGTTGTTTTTTGATGCATATGTAATACAAGACTCATAAACAGAGAAACAGAATTTCAAGCATACACTCAACAATATTAATAAAGAACTTTTTTATTCCTTGTTTTTAATATTTTAAGATCTGTTTCCTGCAAGAATTATGAATACTACATAATAAAGTTCCAGCAGGTTGTTATTAGTGTATGACTGTGAAAAGTATTATTTGAATTCAGATGGTAAGTCAAAAATGCAAAAGTTTTTACTTGTTTTGAGTGTAGTTACTGATTGATTTGTCAGCATAAGTGAAACAGTATAGCAACCCTGCTGAGGTTGTCACACATGCAAATGTGATGGGGACATATAGAATGAGCTCCTGTCTAAAAGTATCAAACTAATAACAGGCCAACAGTCAGAAAAAAAACATTGATGAAAGTGGCTGACAGAACCAGACATGATGTTTGCAAAATAGTAGCTGAGATTCAGTCAGTCAGATGGGAGCAGAGTTGTAATAGTGGTATATTAGAACACACAAGTTTCCCAGCCAATAAAATAAAAGGAAACTCTTCCCTAATAAGCCTCTATCTGTTAATAATTACTTCTTAAATATCTACTCTGAACTGTTCTTTGGAAACTCTACTACTCCCCTCACTAAAGTTAATTATTTTGTAGATATGTTGTCTCTTCTTGAGTTAACAATGGAAGATGCTATTCTCTGGATTTGCCAATTAAGCTGATTCAATGAGTCCCAAGAAAGCTCCAAGTCCTGATTGTTTGCTACCAGAGCTATTATGTGGTTTTTGGAAACTTCAGACACAAATCCTATCTGTAAATGATGGGCTATATTATACCTTCATCCAAACTGAGAACTGAATTCTCCTATGATTAGAGTCTTTTTAAAACAGAGCATAGATTGTTCTTACTGTCAGCTCATGTCATTGATGAATGTTGATGCACATTGCTGGCAAATGTTTTAGCTAGATGTCTGTCGCACATTGTTTTTAAGCTAATCCTCCTGATCAGTTCAGATTTATTTTATCTTACCACATAGCACATAATACTAAACTTCTACTGCATATTTAGACACAGCTCTTGTATACAAGAAGCTATTTTATCACTCGATGCATAAAATCTTTTCCCATGTGAACTGGAAATTTTTTTGACAAGTTATGAAATTGATAAGTTTTGGGAATGCTTTATTAATTTGATTAAACCTTTATGCTGTCCAGCTATATAGCTATAATCCATACAAATTCCAATATCACTCAAGCCTTTTAAACTTTCAAAGATACCAACAAAAGTCTGTTCACCGTTGAGAGGACAACATTTCTAAAATTTGCAGTTTTCAGTAAGCCCATTATAATTCTGCAAGTGTTTAGAAAAGCAAAATTCTGTTAATAGCAGCGGAAAGCAGTAGTGAGGTCAAGAAGGAACAGCGCAAAGGGAAATCCAAAATAAACACAAATAAGGAGATTTTTCTTACAATGTAATGGCATTTCCAGTCCTCTGAAGAAGCATGAATAGACATTTAAAAACTAAATAAATGGATTATTATCATTTAAAAGCTGAATAAGCTTTAGACAGAAGAGACAGATATGAAATTGAAATTGATCAAAACTTACTCAGGTGTTTCTGGATAGCCTTTATTAGAGCTAACCTCTGTGCAGAATTAAAAATTAAGGGGACTAAAAATACAAAACAAGAGGAAGTAATCAAGGAAATGTATTCCTATTGGTAGCATTCATTGCAACTGACTGAAAGGTTATGTTAATTTTATGTGTAATGTAAAAAGCAAAATCAACTCAGTGGGATACACTAGAATTGCAGATAGTGGAAGCAAAATACGTTTTGGATCTCACATAGAGAAACAGCTGTGAAAGACAGAAGCAAGGTTAAGGACACTAGAGTCTGAAGAGATAAAATAGTAAAAGAAAGGACTGGAAAACATTTTTGTTATGAGTAAGAAACCATATCTTGTTATAGAGGTTGAAGATTAACGTTATGTCTTAAACGTGATATTTTCCTTATCGTGGATAAAAAAAACATCTGGTGCACAAAAGTTGAAATTTAAAAAAAAAGTGTTATAATTAAATAGATATCAATAGCGCCACACACCCCTTTCCATGACCTTATGACCCCACATGCTCTCCCAGTCCGTCTACTGACTTCACAGGAAGAGTCACCAGAGACATGAATGTCACTGCCAAGGTAAGTAAACTACTCAACAAGGTCAACACTCTCTCCGCAAACAGACACACTGCTAATGGCTGTGCCCAAGAGGTCATTAAAGGCCTGGATCTTGGTTTTTATCCAGGACACTCGCAAGCCTAGACACTCAGACTCCTCACTCAGTCTCTCAAGCGCCCCGATCAGAGCCTCCATTGACTCCGCGAAGATCACAGCATCGTCAGCAAAGTCAAGATCTGTGAATCTTTCTTCACCAACTGATGCCCCAAAGCCGCTTGACCCCACGACCTTGCCCAACACCTAGTCCATACAAGCATTGAACAGAGTAGGAGCAAGAACACACCCCTGACGAACCCCAAAATCAACTGGGAAAAACAAAGAGGTCCTGCCTCCACTCTGCACAGCACTCACAGTACCAGTGTACAGGCCAGCCATGATATCCAGCAATCTTGAGGGGATCCCGCGAACCCTCAGGATGTCCCACAGGGCAGCTCGATCAGCGAAGTCAAATGCTTTGCGAAAATCGACAAAGGCTGCAAAGAAACTCTGCTGATATTCGCGTTTGCGCCCTGTGAGAGCCCTCAGTGCCAGGATGCAGTCGATGGTAGACTTCTTAGGCGTAAAACTAGACTGTTCCGGTCGCTGGTAGGTGAGCAAGTGATCACGGATCCTATTGAGAACGACCCTAGCAAGGACCTTACCCGGCACCAAAAGCAGTGTTATCCCCCTGTAGTTGCTGCAATCCAGGCGATCACCCTTCCCTTTCCAGACAGGGACGACAAGTCCCGTTTTCCAGTCAGTTGGTATGATGCCATGTCTCCCAAATGGAAGCAAAGATTGCTTGCAATGCCAGGAGGACAGCCTTACCACCAGCCTGGAGAAGTTCACGCCGAATACCACAGATCCCTGCAACCCCGTCAGCTGGTTCACCACCTGTGCAATCTCAGTGAGATTGGGTGGTTCACAGCTAATTGGAGGATCAGCCTCAAGAACCGTGGACCCAGAGATATCCAACATTCTAGCCGGAGGATCAGCTTTGAACAACTGCTCAAAGTAGCCAGCCCAGCGGGTCACAACTGCAGTGTCATCCTTAAGAGGTCCTGGTGGTTCCTGTCTCGCTATATGGTTGTGAGACATGGATGCTATCCAGTGACCTGAGACGAAGACTGGACTCCTTTGGTACTGTGTCTCTCCGGAAAATCCTTGGGTACTGTTGGTTTGACTTCGTGTCGAATGAGCGGTTGCTCATGGAGTCCCGAATGAGTCACATTACCTGCATTGTGAGGGCGCGTCGGTTATGGCACTACGGCCATGTGGCGTGTTTCCCCGAGGGTGATCCGGCTCATAAGATCCTCATTGTTGGGGACCCAAGTGGCTGGACCAGGCCAAGGGGTCGCCCATGTAACACCTAGCTGCAGGAGATGGAGGGTCATTTCCGGAGGGTACGACTGGACCACGTGACTGCCTGGGGGGTTGCCAACCGGGATCCTGAGTTGTTTCGCCGTGTAGTGGATGCGGCAATGCACTATACCAGTGCATGTTTCCCAACTTGATTTGACTTGATAATTAAATGATTTATATAGTTTTCCCGTGATATTCCTTGTGAAATCCAAAGTAATGCAAATTAGTCAATAAAGCTGTTATTTTAAGTACTGATTAAGCCTGAGGTTGATTTTTACAACTGAAAAATACTTCAAAGGACATTACTATAACAGTAAAACATATTGTTTACTTGTTACTTTTCTGTTTTGTTTTTGGTTCTGAAGTGCCTTTGGAAACACTATGATAACCCATTCGTTATCATATATATTCTATAAGGGTACCCGTTTCTAAAAGTGCTTCCTCTGATGTACACTATCGGTCAAAAGTTTTAAAATACCTCTGTTTGTTTTTTTCTATAAAAATGCATGCAGTTTCATGTCTTAATGTTTCATGAAATCAAGGCATAGAATAATAATAACTTTATTTATATAGCACCTTATCATGCATTTACATGCAACTCAATGTGCTTTCGATAGACTAATCAATAAAAAACAAAGATATACCACATTTACTTGAATTATTATCAATAACTTATTTTATTTTGATAAATGTAAGTATACTAAATACAAAATCAACCAAGTATTGTTAATCAAAATGTAATCAATGAAGTGCAAAACAAATTTACAAACTGTTTCAGTGCTATGAGTTAATCTAAATGTTGACTGAGACTTATCAAGAATAAAATTGTTATTCAAATAATTACTTAACTGCAGAAAAAATCATTTTTCTAGAATTGTATTAAGAAAAGGCAAATTGGAGGTTGGCCTATAGTTGTTCAAGATAGAGCAATCAAGGTTATTTTTCTTTAGCAGAGGCTTAATTACAACAGTTTTGAAAGAATCTGGTAAAATGCCAGAATCTAATGAAGTTTACTGTGTCAAGAACATACTGCCTGCATTGGAAAAGTCAGTGAATTCAGACTGACTATTAATTATATTAGAAAATCTGGCAGCAGCTGTAGTGTCAAAATAATGTCACTTAACACCACGTTCCTGTTTGGTTCTAGTATGAGATAGTGCTAATATAAAAAGAATACAGAATACAGTAATGATCTGAGATACTGTCCAGGATCTGTGTTACATTAATAAAACAAATAATGGTCAAGGAACCATTTTTCCCCTTTTTTTTGTTGCCTTCCTATTTGTTTTTGATATCAACAAAAATTGATTACAAAAGCAAAGTGTGCAAAATTGTATTCAAATTATTGATTCATCAAAGTAGCCACTTTTTTGAGAAAAAAAGCAAACTGTGGTAACCCTTTTGATTCAGAATGCCAGTCAGTCTGTGTAAGTCACCAACTCTACCTCCAGCAAAAGAACCCCAGACCATCACACTTCACCCTCCATGTTTGACAGTTGGTGTCACACATTGAGGAACCATCCTTTCGCCAACTTGACATATACATCCTGCATGATAAACTGTAGATTTAAAATTTTGATTCATCTGTCCTTAAACCTTTCTTCCATCTGCAGTAGTCCACAGCTGGTATTTCAAGGCCACTTGCTCTGTAAACCTGTAGCACAGAGTCTCGTCTTCATAGTAGAAACTAAGACTTGCTTGTTTCAACCATTGTTAGCTGTTCTTGAATTTGTTGTGCTGTGAGGCACCTATCAAATAAGCTGGTGACCCTCAGAAACTTGTCTTCTGATTTGGTTGTGACTTTGGGTCTGCCAGATCTATCTTTCTATCAGAGTTTCTTCCAGTTTACAGTTGCCTTTGGATTGTGGAGGACACCATACTCACTGACACTTTTTTTTTTTTTTTTGCAATTTCTCTAAATGAAAGACCTACACTTCTAAGGGTTATAATGCTCTGTGTCATTCAACTTTCTACAGTGTAATATTGTCCAAGTAGTACTTCAGATGGTGTAGTAACACAGTCTGTTCAAACTCTGCTTTATGACTGACAGATAGTTTTTAACACTAGAATTACCACAGCCTACGAAAAAATATGTAAATCTGGCCCACCTTTAATCCCTTCACACCTCTCAGTCAGCGTCTTTTGTCTTGTAAATGTGCCAATCAAGACAAGCAGCAAACAGCCTACTATTCCATCCCCCCTCTGCCACAGAACAGGCACAATATTCTCCCAGCTCATGCCTTGGTTATCTGGGAGTGAAGTACTGGAGTTTTAGAATGGAAATAGATCGTTAAATGGAATCTACAATAATCTGTGTAAACACATCGTTAAAACAGAAACTTTTTCATATTTTAGTAATAAACTAGCTGATTACCCAGTGGCTTCGCTCACTGAGTGCAAGGGATAAAAATAAAATGTAGTATATAAATTATTATACAGTAAAACAGTAACATGTAAGAAGTAAAGATACATTGAGCAGTACTGGAGTGCTTTCGGGTAAAGTACATTTTAAAGGCTCAATAACACAACAGGTAAGTAGCACTAACAGCAGCTTAAATGTATTTGGATCATCTCTCTGTAGCAGATCCCTTGTGAAAGGTGCTACACGACCGCTGTGGTATAGAAATTACATTTTCTATACGATCCTGCAAATTTCTGCCTGACAACCTTGCACTACATGCCTGTGATTTAAGAGAAAAATTATTTTGAGAAATGTGGATGCTGCCATTCCGTGCTTAATGGGCAGAAGGTCCAAACAATTCCCAAGTCCAAAACTTAACATGAAGAGGTTGGTACATCTTAGATGTAAGCCTGTGGTGTAGCGGGTCCACAGCGTATGACAAAAGGTCAATTTTTAAATAAATAATCACCACGCTCGCGGCTTAGCGAGGGGGCGTGGTAGTGTGGCGTCGCGGTGTGGGCGTTTCTCACCTAACTGCACAGGTGAGAAACTGTCCACATCCGTGGATGTTCCTGGGTCCACTGATTTGGCACAGCTGCCATGCCCTCTTGATAAATAGAAGCGCGAGTCAGATAGAGGGGAAGGAAAAGAAAGAAAGAATGGACGGGAGGTTGCAGGAGGAAAAAGCAGGAAGCAGTGGGGAGAGAGAGAGAAAGCCAGTGCGGGAGAGCGAGTGAGTGAAGGTTCGCATGCAGCTGTGCAGGCAGCCTGGGTGTTTGGCTGACACCCAGGGCGTAGTAGTTGTGGTCGCTCCCGCAGAGTTTGTTTTTATGAAGGACGGGAGTGACCGGAAGGCGGATGACTCTCCACGGAAGGCAGCAGGAGTCGGGACTTGGGACGTGGTGTCTCCAGCGTGAGAGCCTTGGTCGTTGGGGAATCCCAAGTCATTGTTCGTTGAGCCTACCAGAACCAGGGATCGGTAAGGCGACTGACCAGCAGGAGAGTGGACAGAGGGCCAGCAGCGGGTAGGGTGACTCCCCTGTTGAGTAGCCCAGATGAGAGGAGTAGGGGAGTTGCCACAGGAAAGCAGACACCGGGCTTTGTTGTTTTAAAGGATTGCTTCCAGCATTATTTTAACCTCATTGTTTTTAGAAGATTTGTTCTATTTAATTTTAACCTGCACAATAACACTCGTTTTAATGGATTATTTATTTAATGACTTTTGAATGCACTACATTTATTCTGAACACCTTGTTTTTGTTGTTGTTTTTAAATAAAAGCACTTGACACTTTTTCACCATCCCCTTGCTTTGTTGTGCCTCACTGCTAAGCTCATCGGTAACATTACCAACAGTGTAGGGTTCAAAGGCTCACATGTAGACGGTTGGGAGCATGGAACGAATCCGCATCGTCACGAAACCCTCCATCTTCTTAAAAAGAATTAATCACAAAAGTAACCTTGAATGTTGCAGGGTTTTAGCGACCTGAACTCGCCTTAAGGGCAGTAAGTAGTTGTGAAGCGCAATTTACAAAGAGAGTCTTGCTTCGATGGTGCAGATTACACTCATTTGCAAAGATTTCCACTCTTCCAGGAGCCGACGGGGTACTCGAAGTGTCACAAACAATGCGAGAAGAGAGGACGCTGCCTGAAAATGCGAGGCTCTCGACCCGGCGGAGCAGCCCAACATTCCGAACCTCTGAGCGTCCACTTTGTTCTCATGACCCCTTGCCACTAAAGGCGGTGTCATCTTCACATTATTTACAGCTCGGCGCAGTTAAAAAGTAGAAAGATGCAAAGCTGTTTTCCTTATCTCTTCTACTATCAAGTACTGCCAATTTAAAAAAAAAACTTAAAATGTGGCAGTTTCCGCAACAGTCACGTGGACGAATAAATAAAACTTCTCTGTCAGAACGTGTGTGGCGACGGACAGTTCAGCGCTGGAGTCCAGAGAGGAGGCCTGGGAGAGGACCACGTGGGGCACACTTCTATAGGATAGATTGGCGTGTTTGTGTTTACTTCTTTTCAATATCAGTAAAATAACTCTTACACAAATAATAACAATTCGTAAAGATGATATAAAAATGTCGTCCATAAACAAAGTGATTAGTTCCTGTATTATAATATGTTCTCTGGTCATACCTAATTTCCGTTTCGCGTTGTCATACGTAATTTCTATTTCAAACGCAAAAAGAATTTTATATATACAGATGACAAAATGTAGACATAATCTATGTAATATGTGAAGCCAGAAGTCCAAAGATCAAATAAACACTTTCACAAAAGGTTCAAGGATAATGCCATAGTTTCCGTGGCACAATGGTAAGAATTGCTGACTTGTAATCAAGAGTCCCCCAGTTCAATCATGACTGCCTCGTATATTTACCGTTTTGAGTAGTGAGCTGCTCTTATTGTTAATATTATACAATAAAAACATACATTTGGTTTGCAACCCTATTAGTTGTTCCCTGAAGAAGTCCCATTTAGGATATTCTTAAGGTTCCCTTTTTTCGGTTTTTGCTCACCTAAACTTTTGAGGCAGCTCAGGCCCTTCTTCAGGCAAGATGCATTACAGAAATTGGAATTCCCTGTGTTTATTTAGATACCAGGAAAGATACAGCATTGGAAAACCTTTAAGTAGATGACCCACGTAAAGGTTTTCCAATGCTGTATCTGTCATGGTGTCTATATAAACACAGGGAATTCCATTTCTTGAGTTACATATTGCCTGAACAAGGGGCCTGAGCTGGCTTGAAAGCTTGCATATTGTAATCTTTTTAGTTAGCTAATAAAACATGTCATTTTGCTTGACTTCTTATTGCATCCATAATGACTAACATGGTACAACACCCTACTACTACTAACCTAAACTTTAAATTTAAACCTCTGGCAGTTTACTGCTTACCTTTATCACAATTTCAAGTCATTCATTGCATTTCAACTAATTTATTTGAAGAAAAACTAAGGTGTTCTAAAACTTTTGAACAGTGGTGTACCAAAAGATATCTATACAAAGATATATGTAGTATTTAACCAATCTGAGTTTTCCATTGTGTTTCCACAGATTCCTCGTCCAATTCCCAGGCAGAAAGTACCTGGAAAAGAAAAGCAGCCAAACAAAAAGGTTTCATTTATGGAAGAGAACTCAGTGTCAGTAAGTTTAATGGGGGGTTACTTTCTGAGCAAGCAAATACACATCAATAACGATATTTGGCTTAACTACCATTATATTATCCTTGGACCCCCCAAAATTTCTGCCTCTACTTTTAATATACTTGCTTTGCAATTAAGCCCATTCTTATCACTGTCAATTTGAAAAAAACAGGCTGCATGGTACAAAGAGAGAGGGAATACACCTCTAAATCAGTTGGTGTACTGTATATCATTAAGCTCATAATATTTTCAAATGCCACTTTTTCACTAGCAGTAGACTAAGACAGATTTCTGTTTAGTTTCCCTTGCCTTTTTTCAAAAGTTTCTGGAGCCAACAGTGAAATTCTATTGCCTCTTAGATTCCTGTTCTATACATGGAACCCACAGATGTCTCAGTGAGGTTATAGCGAGTTGTGGTCATTGATTGTTTTTAGCTTATTTATTTTATTTTCTAAGATGACACACCTGTAGGTAAAGTACTTTGCCTAGAACTCCCTTTAAATATTTGGATTTTGTTTGTTTCCTGTAAAACTCTAATTTTCTCTAAAATACAGTGACAAGTATATTGGAATAAACAAAGTGTGCAAATTTAGTGGCAGTCTTCAATTTAAGATGGAAACTTCAGTCTGTAACAAACATGTAGGTGAATCTCAAAGAAGCCTGATGAAATGTGTATCCTGCATAAACAGTACCAGAAAAAGAGAAAAATAGGCAAATAATTTAAAAAACATTCAAAAATAATTACAATTATCACTTTTGTGTCCTCCATTTCTACTGCTTTGATAAATGCATGAGTATCATATAATATAAACACAAGTAATGCCTATTTTAAAGTGGTAGAACACTTGTATATTACTCTTATTCTTGTTCCTGGTGTCAGTGGGAAAGTGTCAAAACAGTCTATAGTGAACCACTCATACATACAGTAATCCAATTATTCTCAAAATGTGACCAAGGAGCTTTATCTTTCCACTTTTCCAAGTACCTCAGTCAGTTACCATTTACTTTCACAACTCATACAGTGAAATTCTGCACTTTCACGTAAGTGTTCTTATTTCATTTGATGTTGTTTTAATCTAAATTGGATAATATAACCTAGCATTCTAGTCTAATTCAGTGCATCTTGACATGCTTTTTGCTTAATCCCCTGGTGTACATGTATAATGATTTTTCTTTTCCCAACATGTGGTTCTTTAAAGCAGTTTTTCATCAAGTGAATGCTTTGATTTTTATATTTGCCCTTTATGTATCTTAAAGATTCCAATCAGTGTTTCAACCTCTGCTGATGAAGGAACAGTTGTTCAAGAGAAACCTTTGGATGCTGTCTCTTTCCATACTCCTGAGGTACATTGAAATAGAATCTACTAATATAAAATTAAGGCACACATAACAGTGAAATTTTGTATAAACTATCTAATGTAATAAACTGCATGAGCTGTATGGTGTCTTCTTCATTGTACCATTTTATATGTGCCCACTTTACTGCTGTTGATTATTCATTTTCAGAATTTTCATTACCTATAAGAATTCCTGCCTTGTGATAGTTCTGTTGTAACATACTTTACCATATAATAAGTGTCACATATAAGACCAGCTTGAATTCTGTATTTTTTTTCTTCTAACTTTGATTCTCTCCCCTTCAGGACCATAAGCAAGATTTATTGGAAGATACTGAGTTGAATCAAATAGCTAAGGAAATACGTGAAGAGGAGGAAAGTTCCCATCTGTCTGAAGGACAGCTTGCAGATCAGAGTATGCACTCTTCAACAGAATCTGATATTTCAGAAAAGGTTTTTGAACCAGAAGAAGGTATTTATCAATGTCCTATTTTTCTTATTCTTGTTATTTGAAAGCTTATTATATGTAGTTATGTGGTTCTTCATTTCTATCTTAACAAAAGCTTGCTAATTTACAATTTGTTTTTGCAATCTGCTGTTTCCTTGTGAAATTTCAAGTTAATTTAATATTATAATTCTAAAGTTTATGAAAATAATCTCCAAATGTCTGGTTTTATGTTTTTGTTTCTTAACTGTTTGGTCTCCCAAAAACACCTGTTTTCTTCCTACATAAAAGCACATCTTCTTCTTTTTCTTCTTATTCTTCTTCTTTCGGCTGCTCCTGTTAGGGGTTGCCACAGTGGATCATCTTCTTTCATATCTTTCTGTTCTCTACATCTTGGTCTGTTACACCCATCACCTGCATGTCCTCTCTCGCCACATCCATAAATCTTCTCTTAGGCCTTCCTCTTTTCTTCTTGCCTGGCAGCTCTATCCTTAGCATCTATCTCCCAATATACTCAGCATTTCTCCTCTGCACATGTCCAAAGCAACGCAATCTTACCTCTCTGTCTTTGTCTCCCAACCGTCCGTCTTGAGCTGACCCTCTAATGTACTTGTTTCTAATCCTATCCATCCTTGTTACACCCAGTGCAAATGTTAGCATCTTTAACTCTGCTACCTCCAGCTCTGTCTCCTGCTTTCTGGTCAGTGCCACTGTCTCCAACCCATATACAGTAACATAGCTGGTCTCACCTTCATCCAGTAGACCTTGCCTTTCACTCTTGCTGATACCCGTCTGTCACAAATTACTCCTGACACTCTTCTCCACCCATTCCACCCTGCCTGCACTCTCCATTTCACCTCTCTTCCACAATCCCCATTACTCTGTACTGTTGATCCCAAGTATTTAAACTCATCCACCTTCGCCAACTCTACTCCTTGCATCCTTACCATTCCGCTGACCTCCCTCTCATTTACACACATGTATTCTGTCTTGTTCCTACTGACCTTCAGTCCTGTCTTCTCTAGAGCATATCTCCACCTCTCCAGAGTTTCCTCAACCTGCTCCCTACTATCACTACAGATCACAATGTCATCAGCAAACATCATAGTCCACGGGGACTCCTGTCTAATCTCGTCTGTCAACTTGTCCATCACCATTGCAAATAAGAAAGGGCTCAGAGCTGATCCCTGATGTAATCCCACATCCACCTTGAATACATCTGTCACTCCTATCACAGACCACACCACTGTTACACTTCCCTCATAAATATCCTGTACAACTCTTACGTACTTCTCTGCCACTCCCAACTTCTTCATACAATACCATAGCTCCTCTCGAGGCACCCTGTCATATGCTTTCTCCAGGTCCACAAAGACGCAATGCAACTCCTTCTGGCCTTCTCTATACTTCTCCATCAATATCCTCAGAGCAAACATCACATCTGTGGTGCTCTTTCTTAGCATGAAAGTATACTGTGGCTCACTAATCATCACCTCACTTTTTAACCTAGCTTCCACTACTCTTTCCCATAACTTCATACTGTGGCTCATCAATTTTATCCTCCTGTAGTTATTGCAGTCCTGCATATCCCCCTTATTCTTAAATTTTGGCACCAGCACACTTCTTCTCCACTCCTCAGGCATCCTCTCACTTTCCAAGATTCCATTAAACAATCTGGTTAAAAACTCCACTGCCATCTCTCCTAAATACCTCCATGCTTCCACAGGTATGTCTTCTAGACCAACGACCTATCCATTTTTCATCCTCTTCATAGCTGTCCTTACTTCCTCCTTGCTAATCCATTGCACTTCCTGGTTCACTATCTCCACATCATCCAACCTCTTCTCTCTCTCGTTCTCTTCATTCATCAGCCTCTCAAAGTACTTTTTCCATCTGCTCAACACACTCTCCTTGCTTGTGAGTACGTTTCCATCCTTATCTTTTATCACCCTAACCTGCTGCACATCTTTCCCAGCTCAGTCCCTCTGACTAGCCAATCGGTACAGGTCCTTTTCTCCCTCCTTAGTGTCCAACCTCTCATACATCTCATCATACACCTTTTCTTTAGCCTTCGCCACCTCTCTCTTCACCTTGCTCCTTATCTCCTTGTACTCTTATCTACTTTCTGCACCTTTCTGACTATCCCACTTCTTCTTTGCCATCCTCTTCCTGTATATACTCTCCTGTACTTCCCCATTCCACCACCATGTTTCATTTTCCTCCTTCCTCTGTCCATATGTCACGCCAAGCACCCTTCTTCCTGTCACCTTTACTACATTTGCTGTAGTTACCCAACTGTCTGGTAACTCTTCACTGCCACCCAGTGCCTGTCTCACCTTCTCCCTAAACTCAACCTTGCAGATTTCCTTCATGACTTACCATAAAGAATATAACCAGATACTTACCAACCAGATGAAGTGATTAATAAAGGCAAAAATCATGTCAGAAGTTAAAATAACTTCATGCAAAAACAAAAATAATTTTAAACTTATATTTTTAGTTCCATGAGGCATACAGGTTATTCAGCTTTAATTTTCAATGGGCCAAACTTGTACTTGTCATTAACTGTTTTCCTGTTGCTGTTTGTTTTTTTGGGCACGTGGGTGTGATTTTAGCTAGAAAATTAAAATAGTTTAATATTAGAAGTAATTATTTTATTTTATGTTTTTTGTTACACTTAGTAAATTTAAAATGTGTGAAACTTTGAAATCAGGGGATCATTTTAAAATTAACAAAGTTATTCCAGGCTTCTTGCTTAAATATGTCTGGGGTGTCAAAACTAATTTCTGTAATATCACATTATCCTCAGTACTTTTGAAACTAGAATAAAGGTCTGGATTACACAACAAACCACAAACCAAGATTCTCGTGTAAATGTTCTGAACGCCAGACCCTTTTGTAATAAAAATTACCATGGTTTTGCTCACTATACATTTTGTTTGTTGGTCCTAAATTTTTATTTTAAGTAAAATCAATTTCAAAACAGAGATAATGATAATAATTATCTATTTTATGGTTTCAACGGTCACATTGTGCTCTCAAGTGCTCTTTAGTTGTCCTAAAGAAATAAATGTTTTTTTGAAGAACTCATTTTACTAAAATTAATATACTGAATCCATTAAATAAATTATCATTTTAATTGTTCAAATATCTAAATGTATTTTTCACAAAAGCACATAATTTAGAGTGGAAGAATGATTAAAACACACCTATCAAAAGTATAAACTAGATTGTTGAAATGCTGAGCAAAGATGAAATAAAATCTTTCACAGGGTCATTGACTCACTTGCTTAAAAAAAGTATTAAAATATAATCAGTATTCTTATACGTACCAAATATGCAATAGCCATGTTTGTTTCTGCATAAATTGTCATGTTTCAGATGCCGTTCTTTTAAAGATGGGGAAAAAAATAAGTTCAGTTAAAAATGGTTAAACTGACAAGCATACACATGAACATCATGTGTACCCTAACGCTTACTGTTTACCTATTTCTCATTTAGCTACTTTATTGTTTTGATATAAAAATTAATAAACTTTTAACTGAATAAAAATGTTAAAATGTAACAGGCATGCAACTGTATTCAGTGCTAACCATTATCTGGAAATTCTCACTAATAAACTGCATTGACTACAAACTTTAATGACAGCACAAGAAATGACTAAAATTTATAGAGGGAGTAATAATTACTTTTACAACCCAAAATAAATATAAGAAGCATTTGAGATAGGTACAGTTGTAAAGCTTAAAAACATAACTGTATTTGGCTCAAAAATTCAGTGAGCTTAGAATCTCATAAACAGATAAAAGATTATTCAAATAACTCCCAATGTGTGTAGGTAATAATGAATGATGAAAGAGTAAATGAGTTAACTTAAAAACAAATAAATGAAAATAAAACTCATATTAGATATATAATAAATATGTTATGGAAAAATATCCATCCATCCATCCATTATCCAACCCGCTAGATCCTAACTACAGGGTCACGGGGGTCTGCTGGAGCCAATCCCAGCCAACACTGGGTGCAAGGCAGGAAACAAACCCCATGCAGGGCAATGGAAAAATATGTAACAAAAATTATTCACACTCTTAAAATACCCTGAAAACACCCTTAAACCTGTTTTACCTTTAGAAAGTTGTAGAAAAGCCTAGCAGATACCTCCTGCATCAAAATAACATACATCCTCACTCACAAAAAGATAGCTGGTAATCACCAATGAATTCAACATTCTTGTCTCTGAAATGTAGCAAGGAACTTTAATACCTGGAAAAAAATTCACTTGAACTCTAAAAGAAAGAACAAAGTCCACTGTAACAATTTTTTGAATCAATACAAGGTTATTGGAGCTGTGAAACAGCAGCTCACTACTGCCCTATTATGCTGCCCCTAGTAGTATATCATTGTATGTACATTAACAGTACACTAAGAAGTCTGTTAATGCAAACCAAGTAATATTAAACCAAAGAAATACATTGTCTTTGCATTTTTTTTATTTGGACTGATTCAATGTAGTGTTAAAAAGTGTATAATTCTTCTTTGGTGTATATACTGTACCTCCTCGAGTATTGTTTTATTTGTATTATCTTTCTGCTTTTGCTTCCACAGGTGAACCCGCCAACAATAATTTGAAGTTAATTTTGACATGTTTTGTTAAAAAAAAATTCATTTTTCTGTTTAGTTTAAAAAGGATGAAGCTTGTCTGCTCTGTTGCATTGCAGAGTAAACTGAAGCTCCTTAATGTGATTGATTTGTGTGAGTACAGTGCAGGAATATTATTAGACTTGAAATCCAAATTCAAGTATTGCTCAGTCAATTAGAGTGTTTATTTTCACAAGAAGAAGAAAAACTCTGTCCTGTGAGGTACATGCTGTATATATGAATGGAGTCTGTTAAAACTGGTGGTGTAAAATTTGCTTTTCAGAAACATTTCTTTGAAGCATGAATGTTGTCTAACACAGAACCAGTCTAGACACAGGAAGTATTGTGCACCATGGGTAAGATTTGTACGTAATTAGGCAAACTCAGCAAAAAAAAGAAAATACACATTTACATACCAACATAACACAATTGCCATTAAACATTTTACACACGTACCAGTCAATCACAGCAATTTTAGCACCTGATTCAGGTTCAGAGTCACTCTCTCTTGCAATTGTATAATAGTTGGCCATGTTAATAAAAAGGTGTAAATTGGCCAAATCACATACGTGTTGAGAAACTAATAGCAGTGCTCTTTGTGACCTCCCAATGCATACGAACTTGGACAGTAGGACAGTGAAGACACATTGAGTTTGATACTATGTAGTAGATATTAATTAAACATTCCAAAATGAACACCATTAACACAAATGTACAAGCCTAAAGACAGTAGACATGTTATTTGACATAAATTAAACTGAGGTTATGTTCATATATTAGGCTACTATACTAAATATGCAGCATCATACAGTGGAATAAAACTCACCTGTCTACTGCTTAAGTTAAACAGAAGCATATCACTGTATGCCCACAGCAGATCTTGCCATCTTCTGTATAGTGCTATATAATGCCTAGGTGAAATATGTCCTTTCTGTAGCATGCAAAGTAGCATATGTTTTTATGTAGTATTTTACAGTAGTTATCAGGTAATAGGCATTCTGCTCACAGAGTTGTGTTTGGTGAACAATCCACATAATTGTTGCAAATGCAGCACTACACAAATACAGCTATTGTCAACTTTCTGTGATGATTTTTCCAAACAAAAATTATTCCTGCCCAATGAAAGTCTGCAACATTGCTCACACTGTATGTACATCAATGTTCTGGTTTGCTTGAATGTTTGCTGTGTGAAATCGAATCAACCGGAGATTCAAATAAAGTAATTAATCATATCTTGACTTGGTACAAAACAAATGATCTATGAGTGTGAAAATTTTTTAGTGTGGAGTTTTGTTTAGCTAGTGTGAAGAAATATTTAAAATATTGACATCATATTGGCAATGAATAGAACAGAATGTACAACCAGTACAATAAAGGAGTAAAACAGGTATGATTAACAGATAAGATCTTATTGGTTTTTTAACTTAACGATGTCAGCAGAACGATGTATAGTTTATACCTGTACAGCATTGCATGAATCTGCAGTTGTATATTAGAGGCAAAAAAATTGGAAATTTTATGTTGCGCAGAAGGGGACACCATATTATAAAATAATGAATAATTAATATTTTAAAGTAATATCATGACAGGCAGGACACAAATTCTATTTGTTTTTAAAGTCAGAGAGCCAGCATCGGCAGCTTGTTTCTTTAAACTGAGCAGATATTCATGCTGATTCTCATTCTATTCTGTACACTCTAATATGATGCTCCATAGTTTAAAGTTCAGTTACCTCATTACAGTTTAATTCAGGTCTTTTAATCTTTTGCTTCCTTAGAGGAGGGCCCCCAGTCCCCAGTGCATGACTCAGGTGTGTCTGACAGTGATGACTGCATCATTCCAGGACCAGTATCTCAGACCAGAAAACAGGTATGTTGCATAGATAAATTTATATTTTATAGAAGAGTCAAGTTAAAAGTAATGCTTCCTCTTCCTTTTTTTTTTAATTGATATTATTAAAAGCAAATAACATTCTATACACATAACTCAAGTTTTACAAAAAAAAAATCAACCCCCACTCCTCCACTTCCTCTTTAATGTTTTTCCAACAGATGGTGCTAAGGGTGAGAAAAAAGTCTTGACATTCTCTATGTATTGCTGTGTTGCATTCTAGTTAATACACAAATGTTACAGTCAACAGTTGTTTCATTATCACAATTGTAATCACATTTGCACCTGTGAATAGAATCCACTTCAGTAATAATCATTAAAGAATTTATTGCATTCATGGCCATAGTGTGAGTACTGTGTATTCAGAGAATCAGGGAAACAGATTTGTATAAAAGGCAGCAAAGTCAGAGACCTGCGATAATAAGTAGCAAGTTTCACAAGAATCAGAATACATACTTGATTAGAAGTACTAAAAGGAACATTGCAGATAACCATGGCATTTCTTATCACCGTCTGAGTCATGATATTGCTATCTTTGATTATTGCAATTGAAAACAACTATAAAGATTTGGTTGTGGAAGTAAAATCTGCAGTTCTGTAATGTCTGCATCAACTAACTTCACTCTTTAAAGCACTGTATTAAATGGGTGTACAATTTTATAAAAGCACCATATTGTGAGGTTCCTTTTGTGCTTAAAGTTGTGATGCTGGAAAAATGACCTATTGTTTACCTTATATACAGTGCATCCGGAAAGTATTCACAGCACATCACTTTTTCCACATTTTGTTATGTTACAGCCTTATTCCAAAATGGATTAAATTAATTTTTTTCCTCAAAATTCTACACACAACACCCCATAATGACGTGAAAAACGTTTACTTGAGATTTTTGCAAATTTATTAAAAATAAAAAAACTGAGAAATCACGTGTACATAAGTATTCACATCCTTTGCTCAATACTTTGTCGATGCACCTTTGGCAGCAATTACAGCCTCAAGTCTTTTTGAATATGATGCCACAAGCTTGGCACACCTATACTTGGCCAGTTTCGCTCATTCCTCTTTGCAGCATCTCTCAAGCTCCATCAGGTTGGATGGGAAGCATCAGTGCACAGCCATTTTAAGATCTCTCCAAAGATGTTCAATCGGATTCAAGTCTGGGCTCTGGCTGGGCCACTCAAGGACATTCACAGAGTTGTCCTGAAGCCACTCCTTTAATATCTTGGCTGTGTGCTTAGGGTCGTTGTCCTGCTGAAAGATGAACCGTCGCCCCAGTCTGGGATCAAGAGCACTGTGGAGCAGGTTTTCATCCAGGATGCTCTGTACATTGCTGTGTGATGATGCGGGTTCTGCTCCATGCTCCCATCTGCTGTTCGGGAGCCCTTGAACCCAACACCGTCGATAGATATAACCGAGGTGAGCTAGACAGTGAGGCAACAACACAGCAAGGGGATGATGTAAAATGTGCAAAAGTGCTTTTATTAAAAATATCAAAACAAAAACAAAGTTTTTAAATAAAGTACAATGGTTTTCAGAATCTTCATCAAATAAATAATCCATTAAAAGAAATGTGGAGGTTAAAAACATACAAAAACAATCCTTTAAAACGAGGTTAAAACGTTCATCAGGAAGCAGTCTTTTCAAACACTAAAAGCCCGGTGTCTTAAGCTACCATGGCGGCTCCCCTGCTACACCCATCTGGGCTGTTCAACAGGAGAGTCGCCTACCTGCAGGAACAGCTGCCCTTCACTCAGGTCCGGTAGCCCTCCGCTCCTTGGCTAGGTCAGGCTTCCAACCGGACCAAGACTTGGACAATTTTCCCAGCGGCCAAGGCACTCACACCAGGACTACACCAGCCCAAAGCTTCATTGACTCCCGCTCCTATCGACGGCCAAGTCAACTTCTCTAATGGTCACTCCAGCTACTTAATCACTCATTTGGAGCGACCGCTGCCTTCAGCCCCACTGAATGTTGGCCAAACACTCCCCTCGTGGGCTCTCTTCTCAGCTGCCTGCTTTCTCCCATGCGAGCCTTCTCTCGCTCGCTCTTCCGTACCGGCGCTCGCTCTCTCTCTCTTACTTCCAGCTTTCTTCAGCAACCTCCATCTCTTTCTCTTTCTCTTTCCATTTTGTACACCGTTCTCCCTAACTGACTCACGCTTCTCTATATATGCAGAGAGGACATAACAGCTGCAACACATTAGCCACAGGACCAATCACGGATGTGGGCGATTCCTCACCTGTGCACTAGGTGAGAAACGCCCACACCACAAATTGCCCTGCGGCTTGCTACAGCCACCACTCTCCCTCGCTAAGCCACGAGTGCGGTGATTATTTATTTAAATAAAACTGCTGGCCTTTGCTGCGTGAACTGTGGACCCATAACACCACATGCTGCAGTCATCTTTCCCTCTATCCTGACTAGTCTCCCAGTTCCTGCCGCTGAAAAACATTCCCACAGCATGATGCTGCCACCACCATGCTTCACTGTAGGGATGGTATTGGCCTGGTGATGAACAGTGCCTGGTTTCCTCCAAACTTGACGCCTGGCATTCACACCAAAGAGTTCAATCTTTGTCTCATCAGACCAGAGAATTTTGTTTCTCATGGTCTGAGAGTCCTTCAGGTGCCTTTTGGCAAACTCCAGACGGGCTGCCATGTGCCTTTTACTAAGGAGTGGCATCCGTCTGGCCACTCTACCATACAGACCTGATTGGTGGATTGCTGCAGAGATGGTTGTCCTTCTGGAAGGTTCTCCTCTATACACAGAAGACCTCTGGAGCTCTGACAGAGTGACCATCAGGTTCTTGGTCACCTCCCTGACTAAGGCCCTTCTCCCCCAATCGCTTAGTTTAGATGGCTGGCAAGCTCTAGGAAGAGTCCTGGTGGTTTCGAACTTCTTCCACTTATGGATGATGGAGGCAACTGTGCTCATTGGGACCTTCAAAGCAGCAGAAATTTTTCTGTAACCTTCCCCAGATTTGTGCCTCAAGACAATCCTGTCTCGGAGGTCTACAGACAGTTCCTTTGACTTCATGCTTGGTTTGTGCTCTGACATGAGCTGTCAACTGTGGGACCTTATATAAACAAGTGTGTGCCTTTCCAAATCATTTCCAACAGAATTTACCACAGGTGGACTCCAATTAAGCTGCAGAAACATCTCAAAGATGATAATGGGAAACAGGATGCACCTGAGCTCAATTTTGAGCTTCATGGCAAAAGCTGTGAATACTTATGTACATGTGCTTTCTCAATTTTTTTATTTTTAATAAATTTGCAAAAATCTCAAGTAAAATTTTTTCACGTTGTCATTATGGGGTGTTGTGTGTAGAATTCTGAGGAAAAAAATGAATTTAATCCATTTTGGAATAAGGCTGTAAAATAACAAAATGTGGAAAAAGTGATGTGCTGTGAATACTTTCCGGATGCACTGTACATGCAGTGTTATCAGTTGTCAGAATCTTTTACGTGAATATCTGAAATGTTATGCATTCTTTGCACCATAGTCTTCAATTCTTCTCTTGATTGCCACATGCTTTCCTGTCAAACAGATATTGTTCAAGGTTAAAATTGTACACATATAATGTCCACAAATAAATGAGAATTTGTAATGCATGCATGGGCAGGTTGTTTAAAGCCATGATAGTACTATGTCAATATATCCACTTAACTGTACAATTTGATTTTTTTACATAATAATGTAGTGAAACAATTTCCTAAAAATCAAAAAAGAAAACTACTTAAGCAATAAAAACTACAGCGGCTTGCAAAAGTATTCGGCCCCCTTGAACTTTTCCGCATTTTGTCACATTACAGCCACAAACATGAATCAATTTTATTGGAATTCCACGTGAAAGACCAATACAAAGTGGTGTACACGTGAGAAGTGGAACGAAAATCATACATGATTCCAAACATTTTTTACAAATAAATAACTGAAAAGTGGGGTGTGTGTAATTATTCAGCCCCCTGAGTCAATACTTTGTAGAACCACCTTTTGCTGCAATTACAGCTGCCAGTCTTTTAGGGTATGTCCCTACCAGCTTTGCACATCTAGAGACTGAAATCCTTGCCCATTCTTCTTTGCAAAACAGCTCCAGCTCAGTCAGATTAGATGGACAGCGTTTGTGAACAGCAGTTTTCAGATCTTGCCACAGATTCTCGATTGGATTTAGATCTGGACTTTGACTGGGCCATTCTAACACATGTTTTGTTTTGTTTTGTTTTGTTTTGTTTTAAACCATTCCATTGTTGCCCTGGCTTTATGTTTAGGGTTGTTGTCCTGCTGGAAGGTGAACCTCCGCCCCAGTCTCAAGTCTTTTGCAGACTCCAAGAGGTTTTCTTCCAAGATTGCCCTGTATTTGGCTCCATCCATCTTCCCATCAACTCTGACCAGCTTCCCTGTCCCTGCTGAAGAGAAGTACCCCCAGAGCATGATGCTGCCACCACCATATTTGACAGTGGGGATGGTGTGTTCAGAGTGATGTGCAATGTTAGTTTTCCGCCACACATAGCATTTTGCATTTTGTCCAAAAAGTTCCATTTTGGTCTCATCTGACCAGAGCACCTTCTTCCACATGTTTGCTGTGTCCCCCACATGGCTTGTGGCAAACTGCAAACGGGACTTATGGTTTTCTGTTAACAATGGCTTTCTTCTTGCCACTCTTCCATAAAG
The DNA here is from genome assembly GCA_026402145.1 of Polypterus bichir lapradei. NCBI lineage: Eukaryota > Metazoa > Chordata > Cladistia > Polypteriformes > Polypteridae > Polypterus > Polypterus bichir. Next base: position 92,458,801 of record JANRMT010062806.1, read on the forward strand.
GCCAACTTTGTGCAGTGCACGACTAATAGTTGTCCTATGGACAGATTCCCCCACCTGAGCTGTAGATCTCTGCAGCTCGTCCAGAGTCACCATGGGCCTCTTGGCTGCATTTCTGATCAGCGCTCTCCTTGTTCGGCCTGTGAGTTTAGGTGGACGGCCTTGTCTTGATAGGTTTACAGTTGTGCCATACTCCTTCCATTTCTGAATGATCGCTTGAACAGTGCTCCGTGGGATGTTCAAGGCTTTGGATATCTTTTTGTAGCCTAAGCCTGCTTTAAATTTCTCAATAACTTTATCCCTGACCTGTCTGGTGTGTTCTTTGGACTTCATGGTGTTGTTGGTCCCAATATTCTCTTAGACAACCTCTGAGGCCGTCACAGAGCAGCTGTATTTGTACTGATATTAGATTACACACAGGTGCACTCTATTTAGTCATTAGCACTCATCAGGCAATGTCTATGGGCAACTGACTGCACTCAGACCAAAGGGCGCTGAATAATTACGCACACCCCACTTTGCAGTTATTTATTTGTAAAAAATGTTTGGAATCATGTATGATTTTCGTTCCACTTCTCAAGTGTACACCACTTTGTATTGGTCTTTCACGTGGATTTCCAATGAAATTGATTCATGTTTGTGGCTGTAATGTGACAAAATGTGGAAAAGTTCAAGGGGGCCGAATACTTTTGCAAGCCACTGTATGTTGGAGACAATGACTGGTGATCATGTCTAAGCATATAACATCTTATTTAAACAAGAAGTTTAATTAAATAATGTGATTTGTTTCTTGTTAAACTAGTTGTTGCAATGAATACTTGAGGTTTCTATGGCTTGAACATTTCTAAACATGTTTTGAATAATACTTATTCTGGAGAGACAGGGCAGTATTGCACTTAGTCGATTGGTACAATCAATTAGTTGTCTAGTATAACATAATTCTATCAAGTGTTGTTTCTCAAGAAAATAGAAGTAATTTTAATAATATGGGGTAAGAATTATTAGTTAAAAACTCATAACTAGTACTATTTTTGTATTTAGTTCCCAATCACTGAGGAATAGTTGTATTTTTTGCAGCAGTAGATTAAAAACTTAACAGATTGTACTGTACACATTTTTAAAATTTCAATTGTCTATTTTACCTTGACAGTAGTTACATCAACTTATATATTTTGTATTTTTTCCTTTTTTTTCACATCTGATAACTAATACTGATGACAAACAGATTATTAGTACAAATTAATGAAACACTAGCAGACTACATGTACAGGTAGAAATTCGCTGCTACTGGCTGCTTGAGCATGCACGGGACTGCAATACTTCATTGGCATGTCCAGTGATGCACACGCGAAAGCCCTTGCATCGGCAAATTGTTTCTGCTCTATGAAGTGTTTCCAGCGGTTTTTAGCGCAACCAGACGAGAACCAGTGCATCAGCAATTTACTCAGTATTTTAAATTGTAACAGGTAAGTATTATAGCTCAGCCAAAAAGTTACAGGGCGGAAGCTTGATTAATAAGTTGTGTTAAATTTCAACAACATGACGAAGAGGACTAAGAACCACTCAGAAACATAGTACTGCCAATTTTTATTTCCACATCAAGCATTGTGTGGAATCATATATGTGTTGTTTTTGTGAAAGGGATATTTTTTCCCATGCCTTAAGTGCATGTGTAAGTGAGAGTGTCCCTGTAATGGACTAGAGTCCTTCGCTGGCCTGTGTTCAGCCTGTTGCCCAATCCTGGTGTGATAACCATTGACCTATAGAACCTACCTACTCAACTCAGTCCAGTAAAGTATACAATCTTTGAATATACCCGAATGTTATGCCATATGTGACCCAATAAATACTGTAACATTTCTCTACAAGTAGTTTTTTTTACAATACGTGTTACACATTCATCTTGTAAACCCAATTAATTACCGAGAGCAAGCACAATAGACTAAGCACTGCAGCATTTCATTTTTCATAACCTGCAAAGTGCTCTGTTGCATACTTTTGGAATGCAGGCTTTATTGGTGACATAACACAAAAAGGCTTCCAACCATTTACAAGAATAATTGCATTTAATTTTGTGCTGACTGACTTGACATAGTGTGGACATACACCATTTTAATGTTTCTTTGTCACATTTGGTTTTATAAGACAGTTGAATTTTTTAATAAAAAGGACACTGATAAGCACTTTACTGTTAAGGACAGAGGTTTGTTTTCAGATTTGTAAAGCTTTTTGAGCAACTACCATACAGGTAACAATAGTAAACTGAGTTCATTTCTCTTGGATCATTAAGAATAGTACAGACCTAACTCTCAACTCCATGTATCCACAGCTCATGTTGTTTGTTTCCAAGGTAGAAACCGACTCTCTGCAATATGAAATCCATCTACAGTATTAAAGACAAACAAAGCAGTGTTATAATCTAACAGACTTTTGTTTTTAGTTCATCTTCTTCTTCATCTTCTTCATTTTCTTCTTCTTCGGTGTCTGTATTTTCATGGATCTTCTTAAGTAACAGGGAACAGTCTTGCTTTCTTAAAGATTTTTATTTTACAGCTCCACAGCTATATCACAATACTATATTCTGCCAGGAATGATCAACTATGTGGTATAGTGCTACCTGGATAATGTGTATATTGTTAGTTATATGAGCTGTCTTTTATGTAGTGATATTTGCAGGCTTGATTTTTAAGTCTATCTGAGTGTCAAACTGTCTGTTATAACCACCATCACAAGCACTATGTAATGTAATGTAAAAATTATATGCAGACCAGGTTTTTGATAAATGAAGACCTACATTTCCAAAAGAGAAATCAGTGAAATAGTTTGACATTTTAACTTATTTTTGTGTGACCTTTCAAAATTTTCTTCGAACATTCTGTCAACATTTCAAAGTGAATCTACTTGTGACTATACATTTGACATAAACTTATTATGCTTCATTTTTACATCAGTGCATAGCCTTCACTTTTTGAAAAAGTCAACACTATTGTCCATCTGCATAATGTCACAATGTGTGCAACTTAATTAAAGCCATAAACATTTTTTGAAGTTGGAAAAAACTTATGTTGTTTTTTTCAGTAGACAATTTTTTCAAAACCATTCAATTAGAATATGAGAACAGACCAAAAAAGCTTGCCAGTCTTATCTACTTAATTCTTCCGAAATAAGTTCAAGTCCAGTTTTGACGGTCACTAAATTCCTACTGACCACTCCACGAGTTGGTAACATATTCCATGTGTTTATAGTTCTCTGTATGAAGAAAACCTTCCTAACGTTTGTGCAAAATGTTCCCTTAACAAGTGTCCTTGTGTTTTTGCTAAACTCATTTTAAAGTAGCAGTCTACTTACTGTATACTCTTGCAGTACAAATTTTAGGCTTTGATGCTAATGGAAAGAATTTTAGCAGTTTTTTAACTTTGAATGAATTCAACTTTAAATGACCTTTGTAACATTAGTGAATACCATGATTGGTGATGTCCTTTAATGCAGAATGTTGCAAAAACCTCTTCCATAACAAAACCGCCAAGGATTATATGTAGAATGTTCAGCAGTAAGCAGCTCAAATGAACTAATAATATTATCCCCTGAAAAAAAATACAAATATTATATAGGAAAAAGTACTTAGTTATGTAGTACGTATGATAAGCCTGATTAACCCCTGGCACTATAACTGAGGCCATTGACTTAGACAGTTTCTCAGATTAGGCTAAGTAATACTGTACACCTAGTTTATTATACGTATCAAATGTCACTTAGCATTTTGGCAAAACAGTTTACTTTTATGACAAATAATTACTTTTATTATTTGTTTATATATTTTAACACATTAATTTCAAAATTATGTCAAATTTTAAAACTTTTCAAGAAATGTTTTGAAAAAAATATTACAGTAAGTGATTTTTAAGGCCTTATAAAACAATGTACTCATTACCTGTAGTACCTGATAAAACTATGTTCCCAATCCTCAGTTGTATAACTTTGCTGCAGTGAATGATATACCACAGTAAGTGTAGTGACAACTGGATAAGTAAGGACAGTTTGTGTCATGACATGTAATACTCAGGGGATAAGAAGCCAGCATCCAGTTCTTTAGGAACAGGTACAGACAGACATTGTAAATACTATCATTTAATCATGATGACAAGAAGTAGACACATGGGATTGTATCATGTTTCAGAATAACTAAACAACAAAATTGTTTTTGTAAGTAACTGAATCTATATTTACTTCTTTCTCTATTAATTTTGTTTTTAATATCTCTATTGCTATAAAATCTTTCTTGTTACATGTTTAGGGGACACAACAAATAAATGATAGGTATAAATGTATGGAATTTAGTATGCGCACAGTGCATGGGAGTTAGTATGTGTACAATGTTGATTTGCCCTGTGTAGCCAGTAGTTTACTATGTTTTTCTTCTAAATAATTTGTAAGACATGACTTGTTTGTGTTATTTATGTTCTAAAAAAAAAGATTCTCCATGTAGTAGCTTTTTCATAGCACAGAGCTACAACTGTGCTGTGAATGCTGAGATGTCAGAGTTTTCCAAAAGGAAAAAAGAAAATGTTTTTTCTGTTGAACGCTTTAGCCAACAAAGACACTTAACAAACCCACAAGAGTCTTACTTGCATATTTAGTTAACTTTAAATTGTTTTCTGAGAGGGAAAAAAATTTTCCGGTTTACTGTGAGTGAAGCAAATCTGTAGATCTATGTGCCCACTAAATGGCTGAGATTCAGCAGACCTTGTAATTACACGCTAATTAGCAAAGCAGATGGTGTTCAGAGTGCCAGCACACAATACCTCAATTTTTTTAAAGCTGGAAGTAAAATGACATGTTAATTATGAAACGGTGAGCTGAAGTCCTAATCATCTCACATATGTGTACATTATAAGTAAAGCATTACTGGTTTCCAATATTTTTGACCCACATTTGGCCCCTTAACCTTTTCTTCTGTCTGTGATCTATAATTTAACAGAGATGACTTGATTTTCTTTCATTTAATTTACAACATTTATGAGCCACACTTTGTAGAAGAGAAATGCTTGTCCCCTCCTTTTCATTTCCGAAGTGCTGTAATTAGTGTTAGCATCTTCTTAAACAGCCTACACAAAGTTTACTGGCTGGATTGAATCAAGTTATTAACATAATGTGCTGTACAATTTGCCCCTATCGGTTCTTGTTTCCACTACATCAAAGCTGTTCACAGTGCTAGTGTAATTGGGCCACTCTGCCTTGTCAAGTTCAGTCAGGCTGATGGTTGCTCCGTCACTGAAAGGCTCCAAGGCATTATAATTAATGGAGAAGAAAGTGGTGGAAATTTAAAACTTTGAACACTTACTATAAATTTTTTATGCATTTGAATAATCAGGAGTTAACATTATCAATGTGATGTATAATAAACTGATTAAAAATCTTTTTTCTTGGCAAAGAAATACATCAGTAATAGTCATTTGCATCTTATTTGTGCAGTATGATGCTTTGTTTTGTTGGCGTTTTCCTCTCTGTCTCTCTTTTGTTGGTCTCTTTCCCTCAGTTTTGCTTTCTGTTTTTTCAGCTTTTATATTTACAGTTTAATGTGCAAAGTTAATTTTATTTGTCTCAATTTTATTAAATAATTGTATTTATATGTCTCTGTTTTCTTCCTTTTCACTGGCCTTTTTGTCATTACTGTTGTTTTTAATAATATTTGGGGGGCTTTCTTGGTTTTATTCTTTATTTTTTATTTAGGGCCATTTATAGAATTCTGTGCTTCTTATTCTAAATGTGTCTTTTTGTAGAAATACTGTACATGGTATTCTTTCATTATCTACATACATTCATCCATTTTCCAAACCTTCTGATTCTGATTTGTAGCAGTAGTATTCGGCACAAGTTTGATCACCAATTGTGAATGGGACACTTGTCTATTACAAAGCACACTCAGGTATACATCCACATTAACTTATTCTGGGACAATTTAAACTGGTCAATCAATCTGCACAGCTTTGGCATGTGTGTCAAACAAGATTACCCTGGCAGTAAACGCATAAATGCTGACAGAAAGTGCAATCTTGAGACAAATGTTGACTAGGTTAGTAATCAAACATCGATCTCTGGAGAAGCAGTGCTAGACACTGTGCTACTGTGCCATTGAAATTTATAAATAATACTACTATTAATTTGGTAGGAACTGCAGACTAATAAAAGCCCTGTTCCTGATAGGACTTCAATAGTAGCATTGAAAGAAATTACATATATTACTTATAAACTTTTTACAAGAATATTCTTGGAATCGCCTCATACAGGAGATTTACCTGATGACTGGAAATGTACCGTAACTCCAGTAAAAAATAAGGGAGAAAAATGGATATCATTAATTATAGTCCAATTATCCTCTCTTCTGTCCTGTGCAGAAGTACTAGCTATAATCTGAAATATATTAGATGACTACTTGTATATAAATAGTGTACTAAATATAAGTCATTAAGATCCCTCAAAACCAATTTTTAGACTTTTTTGAAGCAGAACATTTACTTGTAAAGAAAAGCAAAGCATAAAACATAATTTAGAAGAGCATTTGATATAACTGGACCAAAGATGAATTTTGAAACTAGAAGCCATTGGAGTTGCAGGTAACCTACAAAACTGAAATTCATGGTGGTCAATCGGCTGGAGACAATGTCTACATATGAGAGGAGAATGCTCCGTGTGTAGTGTGGTCATCTGTAGAGCACATCAGGGGATCATTACTGTTTGCAATTTATATTAATGAGATTTATTCAAAGTAATAAACTTGTGGAAGTCACTGATAAATTCATAGTTGAATGAGCAGGCAACAAAAGATTCAGAAAGACCTGGAAGATCTCCAACATTTGACAAGCATTTGGAAAATGCAGTTTAATATAGCTAAGTGACACATTGGATTGGACAAGTGATGAGCAGTGCCTGGTTGTCTCCACACATACCGCTTAGAATTAAGGCCAAAAAGGTCTATCTTGGTCTCATCAGACACATGAAGGACTCTGAGATGGTGAGAAATAAGATTCTCTGGTCTGATGAGACAAGAGACAACAAGACAATGACCCTAAGCACACAGCTAAAATAACGAAGGAGTGGCTTCACAACAACTCTGTGACTGTTCTTGAATGGCCCAGCCAGAGCCCTGACTTAAACCCAATTGAGCATCTCTGGAGAGACCTAAAAATGGCTGTCCACCAACGTTTACCATCCAACCTGACAGAACTGGAGAGGATCTGCAAGGAGGAATGGCAGAGGATCCCCAAATCCAGGTGTGAAAAACTTGTTGCATCTTTCCCAAGAAGACTCATGGCTGTATTAGCT
>JANRMT010062806.1:92478001-92496435 GCA_026402145.1 Polypterus bichir lapradei
ACACACACACACACACACATATATGCATAATATAAATATACATTTAGAATACAGATGGCTTCAGTTGTTTAAGTAACTGGCTTAATTTCACAGATGAGTTAGTAATGGGGATGAATCCTGACCTGCAGCCATTAGAGTCCATCCAGATTTCTCAGCCGCTTTCCAATATTGTCCTTAAGTTAGATATAGTACTGTTCTTAATTGCTGCAAACTAATATTCAGTGTCTACTAGTCTGTGCCCAGAGGAATTGTATCGTAAAGTATGCATTCAAAGAAAACCAAACACACCAGTAATACTTTTCAGATATGTTATATTGCTGTGGAAAGATACAAATGCCTTCAATGGCATTCTTTATTTTTTCACTAATTCACTATGTTTTGTACCGCAAATTAAAGAATCATAGCCACTAATACCATTAAAGTGTGGTAGTAATAAAGCATTTATGCACACATTCTCCTTGCCATATTCCTAAATTTCTCTCACTTTAATCATTGGTGAATTTTGTTACTAAAGTACTATAGTTTTCACTAGATAGCCAGTCCACTTTATGCCACCAAAACTGTTATGCAAGACAGCCAAAGGTCCTCTTCATCATATGTGGGTTTAAGGGATTATTCTGCTAAAATGTGTATTTGAGTTAAACCACATACGTGAATAAAATACATTAAAGTTAGTGTATGTTCTACTACCTTAAACAAAACCCATTCTTTTACACAAAATGTAGATGATTAGTAAAAAATGAAATAAGGCTACTGTACTTAACTAGCTCTTGCCTTTTCATTGATTTTTATTGCCATCTAGCCATCACCATGTGCATCTACTGTAGGTTTGTCCCCTATAATATTGAAGACAGGAAAAAGGAGTCTTTTGTTACAGGAGCTTTCTAACTGTCTGATCTTCTGGACTGGTTCGTATTTCATTACAGCCTGAAATGCCTTATTTACATATGGTACTCTCCTCAAAATTGTTTATTTTCACAGCACAGGAGAGAAAGCTGACAACTCTGATATCCATCGTAGAGCCATTCATGACAGTCTGATGCCCTGCAAAAGCATTCTTGACTAATGAATAAGGAATCGAAGTGCTCATCCCTGTGTAAAAACAAAGATGTGGGCAGGAAAAGAAGTGAGCCTTCTTTAAATAAGGGAGACAATAAATTTGGTGTCATTTTTTTTACGTTAGTGTATAGAACAAAGGGTTATTAGCTAAACCAAGTAACCTTTTCCTGCTTTCATCTCGTCATCTTTTCATTTGAATATGAAAAGCCTTTATTCTAGTCAAAGACTTTAATGATATTTGGCAGTCTTTTGATTTATTGGGTCTTTTAAAAATTCCACTAAATATTTTATCACACTATACTAATCCTATTAATATTGTGGTCTGGAGCCATGTACAATACCTGCAATACCAGCAAAAGAAGAAGAAAAATTTCTCCCTTTCAGCCTAGTCAGATGTCTAATGAATAATTAAACATTCTTAGTGAAATATTTAGAATTTAACTATCATTAAAAGTATCTTTACAGCATGAGAGAATCTCATGTAAATGTGTATATTTTCTTTTAGAGAAACTGACATTTGTCACGTCACTTCTATTCGTATGTTTATTGTGTATGTGAAAATGATGACTTGCCCATTAGATCTCTTTTGCAAATTTTATTTCCCATGTAGTTTACCTTTGCTGGGTGTTTCTCTTGAAAACTCACAAAACAAAATTAACATATTAGAGCAAAGTTAAAGAAATGTGTTTATTATTTTTGAATTGTCAAACAGTAAAGTTTTGAAAATTATTTTGTGTTCCTAAGTAATGAATGGCCTTTCAGTTATTTTTTTATTGAAATATTGATTTCTTGTAGTTATTATTTGTTTCTTGTTTTTATTTATTTATTTATTTATTTTTGCATCATTTATTATTGAGTAGACATTTCAAACCTTGCTTTAGCCTTTTTTCACCAGGCTATACTATACTTTAAAAACAGTAAAATTAAGTTCTAAATAATAAAGAGTATTTTTTCCTTTGGTTCACTTGACATTCTGACATCATTCACACATGATTTTTCATTTTTTTCCTTTGCCAGTTTTCTGTTTTTTAAGACTGTGTTGGTCATCGGTACATTGAGTATGAACTCACAAAAGGACATAAGTAAAGTAAATGACTCACTTTAATGAGAGAAAGGCTTGAAAGTGTAACTGCTTCTGTCCATGGTTAGCAACACTGACCTATTAGAAAAGTGACCAGCTTAAGTCATTGGAGTAGACTGTTTTCTCATGTTACAGTCAGTAACAGTGTTTCACTTGCTTGGCGTTCAATTTAATTTTACAGGAAAGCTGTAACAAGTATGAATATATTGAGAATATAAGGTGGATGCTAGAAAAAAGGCGATAACAGCATTGTAGGGAATAAGAAAGAAAGGAATGCATGAAGAGTAAATTGGAGGTGTGAAGCAGCTCAAAAGACTCTGCTTTATGAATTATTTCTGAAACAAATTGGTGCATACTAGAAATAGCCATCAGAATCAGGTTTGCACAGTATATATTGATTTATCTTGTCTTGAGTGTGTATGAAAACCCTCAAAGGTTAATGTTATCCTAGTTACAAATGCTGTCAATTGTCTTTCAGTTTCAGATAAGCAAATGTTTGAAGAAATTTGAATAAGTGAGACTATTAACCCAACTTAAGAACATAAGGAGGTGACTAGTTTTTTTTAAGACAACATACAAAAGATGCAAAAATCAAATCATTTTTTCAGCATGTTTAACAAATTGAATATACAGCTGTTTTATGACTACCTCAAGCACATGTTACAAACAATACTAATTGAGACGATAGACTATTATACCGTTTGAGTCATATTGCTATGAAGTAAGTAATGTGGTGGTGGTAAGTAAAGGTCTGGCAAAGATTAACATATTTTAATGAACCATGTAGTTTTCATGGTAGGCATAGATTAATCATCTATACCTTGAGAAAAGTTGTGCAAAATCCTTCATTCAGTTGTGGTAAAAAGTTAAATTTGGCTTTTTTGGAAATGAATTTGTTTTTCTTTTCAACCTGCTTCTTAAAATAAGCAAAAAACTTTTTTTTCCAATATTTAAATTAGCAATAAGACAGGTAATTGGAAAACTGAGCAGAACTTAATAAGCAAATTATATTTATTCACACTCTTGTCTAAGAGTAGCTAAGAACTTTGTAAAATGAGGTGATAACTGTAAAATCAGTTAAAAAATTACACAGTTGTGAAACTATTAAAATGAGATAATCATAACTGCTAAGAATTTAATTAGACATAATAAGCGTTGCTATTCAGGGTGACTACAGGGCAAAGAATACTGCAAAGCATTGGCAAAAATCTACAAACATGGGTGTTCATGCTTGACAACTTAAAGCTACCAAATTAACCTGTCGCACACAACATGACAGCATGTTGCATAATTTACTGGCAAACTCGGGCCCAGCACCGCACTTATTTGAAATATCTAAATTGTGACGACTAGCAGAACTGACATCAATAAGCCACACATCACTGTAATCAGATGTAAATGAGGAAACAGAGAGACCAGCACCTGAGACACTAGCAGGATCGCATCTTATAGCCTCACATCTTTGGCTGATACTTGCATATTGTTAATAATTATAGTAAATTGCAGAAGAAACACTTCAGTTGAGGAAATATTGTCCATTCTTTGTATACAGTATTGTGCTGAAATAATTGTAGCATTTTCAAAGAGAAATACATCTTATCTATTCATATTGTGTCTAAAATCAGCGTAACCTATAATAAGAGCATCCCAGTGACTTGCATCTGACATGAATTTGGAAGATTTTCCCAAAGTCATGAGGTATAGTAAACACATTAAAAGCTGAAAATGACCTGTAAGGCAGTTGATGTTTAAGAATAAAAACAAATGCCAAAGATATTTCCTTTTAACAGAAATTGCATCTGTTTTTTTGTAGAAGCTACTGCCATTACTGACCTGAATAATGTGTTTCCTTTACATATCAGTAGTTGTCAAAAGCTGATTTGATGTAGACCTCTTTTGAAACTGGATTTCTGTTTAAACTGGATTAAAATAAATATGTTTTTCTTTTATTAGGTTAGATATGTGCAAACAAAATGAAGGTTATGAGATTTGTAAGAATATTAGTCTGCTTTAAATGGGCGCATAAAAAATAGTGGCTTGCCAGACTTTTGCACAAAGTTATAGAAATTGCTGCATTTTTATCTTTAATGATAGTACTTTTTTGCTTTGTCCCTGGAGGCCTTACTAAGAGCAGCAAATACTATAAGAGATATACTATACTTATCCAAAGTTTGCATCTCATTATTTCTTCATGCGTAGTGTATCCATCTGGCTCCAATTTTTGTATACATGTTACTCCTCTTCATATGTCTGTTTATTTAATATTGTTCTGATTCAGTGAGTGGTTTCAAGATGTGTAGATAGCTAAAGATATTTTTTCTTATTAGCAGTTTTTTCTAGAATAATAAGGCACTGATTAGATACATCTTGAATGTTGATTGGATGGCCCAAATTACAGTTCTTGCCAATTTCTAACTGTGGTCTTCTGAAACAAGACATTTGTCTTGTTTTTGTAGCTGAAATTGAATAAAGAAATTCATGAGAACTTACCTATGTGTAAGTCATCCAATAAGAATGCAAGTGTAACCAATTACTGTGTATCCTTTGTTCATATGGCCCTGCCCATTATAGCAAACTTTTATTGCCATTATTAAATGAGGTACATTTGCTTCAAGAAACTAAAAATACAGAATAACATGACCTTAAAAAGACTGAAACTAAATGGTCACCCTGTTCATAGAACCACCAAATACAACATAGGTTGAGAATATATCCACAGTAAATTATTATATAAGAAAAGCATCTTTTCTAGCCCAGCTTGCACTACTTCATTCACAGCAAGCTCTGAGCTACACATTAAGAAAATAGAAGAGGAAAGTGCATTCACAATGCAACTTTCAATTTAAAATTTAGATATTATGCAAATTCATCTTGGCAGTGTTCTGAGCAGATGACTGATTAGTTTATGGTGTTGAGCATTTTTGTCATTGGCTATTTTTTTATGTTTCTGTCTCATTTTACCACCTCTTTATTCTAATACATTTCAGCATCTGTTAAAATGTCTGCTGTTTTGATAAGGTGACCTGTACTTCTCACCCAAATGCTTGTCTTTCACTACAGTAAGCTCAGAACTACTATCTAACACAGGATGAACATGTAATATCCACCCAGACAATGACCCAGGTGGGATCTAAGCTCAGCCTCCTAGAGTTGTAAAGCAGTAACACTGACTACAAAGCTAGTATATGCACCCTTTGGGAATTAAGATGCATAAAGCAAAGACTTGTCATGACCAATAAACAAAATATGCTCATCATGCTTATAAACTGCTCAAAAAATTAAGGCAACACTTTGAAAACACATCAGATCTCAAATGGAAAAAAAATCATGTTGGATATCTATCCTGATATGGACTGGGTAATGTGTTAAGAACGAAACGATGCTACATCATTTGATGGAAATTAAAATGATCAACTTACAGAGGGCTGAATTCAAAGACACCCAGAAAAAAGTGTAAAAGTGATGCGGCAGGCCAGTCCATTTTGCTGAAATATCATTGCAGCAACTCCAAATTGTATTGAGTAGTTTGTATGGCCCCCAGGTGCTTGTATGCATGCCTGAGAATGTCATGGCCTGGGGCTTGGGGGAATGCAGGCTTCTAATAAGACTATGGATGGTGTCCTGGGAGATCTCCTCCCAGATCTGTACCAGGGCATCACTGACCTCTTGGACAGTCTGAGGTGTAACTTGGCGCTTTTGGATGGACTGAAACATAATGTCCCAGAGGTGTTCTATTGGATTTAGGTCAGGCGAATTTGGGCGCCAGTCAGTAGTATCAATTCCTTCATCCTCCATGAACTGCCTGCATACTCTCGCCACATGAGGCCCGGGCATTGTCGTGCACCAGAAGGAACCCAGGACCCACTGCACCAGCATAGGGTCTTACAATGGGTCCAAGTATTTCTTCCCGATACCTAACGGTAGTGAAGGTGCCATTGCCTAGCCTGTAGAGGTCTGTGCGTCCCTACATGAATATGCCTCCCCAGACCATCACTGACCCACCACCAAACCGGTCATGCTGAACGATGTTACAGGCAGCATGACATTCTCTGCAGCTTCTCCACGTCTTTTGCATGTGCTCAGGGTGAACCTGCTCTCATCTTTGAAAAGCACAGGGTGCCAGTGGTGGACCTGTCAATTCATGTTCTATGGCAAATGCCAATTGAGCTCCACGGTTCCGGGCAGTGAGCACAGGTCCCACTATAGGACGTCGGGTCCTCAGGCCACCCTCATGAAGTCTGTTTCTGATTGTTTGATCAGAGACATTTACACTAGTGGCCTGCTGGAGGTGATTTTGTAAGGCTCTGGCAGTACTCATCCTGTTCCTCCTTGCACAAAGGAGCAGATATCGGTCCTGCTGATGGGTTAAGGACCTTCTACAGCCCGGTCCAGCTCTCCTAGAGTAACTGCCTTTCTCCTGGAATCTTCTCCATGCCCTTGAGACTGTGCTGGGAGACACGGCAAACCTTCTGGCAATGGCACATATTGATGTGCCATCCTGGAGAAGTTGGGCTACCCGTGCAACCTCTGAAGGGTCCAGGTATCACCTCATGCTACCAGTAGTGATACTAACCGTGGCCAAATGCAAAATTAGTGAAAAAAAACAGTCAGAAAAGATGAGGAGGGAAAAATGTCAGTGGCTTCCACCTGTTAAACTGTTCTTGTTTTGGGGGTCATCTCATTGTTGCTACTCTAGTGCACCTGTTGTTAATTTCATTAACACCAAAGCAGCTGAAACTGATTAACACCCGCCTCTGCTACTTAACTGACCAGATCAATATCCCAGAAGTTTCATTGACTTGATGCTATACTCTGATTAAAAAGTGTTCAATTTTTTTGAGCAGTATACATTTTATTCTGTACAGTCAGTGGCTTACTTTTCATGTGTAAGTTGCCATTCAGATATTTCATTATAAACCGTACAAACTTCAGTCTATGGAAGCTTCTGTAGCATAACAATTTAGTAAGTTTACTTGCTGCATTTAGTACGATGTTAGCTATTTCAGTTCTGTTGCTGTCTAAACTATGTGAATATATTATACTACATAAAAATACTGTATATAATATTTTTGCTGTGATTTGTGTCTACTTTTTGAAGAACTGCTGTCTCTGGATGAATATGAATGGATTGGTCTTCAGCCCTTGTCACTCTTTATTTCTTTAATGTTGATTTGGAAAGACAGGTTTTAGAATATGGATGGGTACATGGAATAATTGTTGGGAGCATCCACAAAAGTCACAAAACAATGCCAGCATGTCTCTTCTGGCAATACAGAAGTACATTGATAGTGCTTGTGATGTGGAACTGACTTAACAAATAGAAAGAGCAGTTTTTCAGTCAGGCAGAATTACCTAGCAATTGAATAAAAAGTATAATTATTTAAACAGTGTAAGTATACGTATTTTACGTTCTGACAGTCCAGTTTATATTGGAAACACTTTCACATCATGTAACAATATAATAAGATAATTAAACTTAAAAGAAAAATCATACAATCTTTTTTGATATACTGTACACAGAGTTAATGTTCACTGAGAATCTGATTTAGCTCTGTTGTGGCCTCTGTTTTGTAATGTGCTCCCTTTAATTTCCAAGATAAAACAGTATGCTTTAAGTTACTTTTATATATTTTACAAGAAATAACTAGTGTTTATTCTCCCTACAGCCATCAGACAAAATCCAGATAGAAGTTGTATCTCTTAACCTTTCTACAGACTCGAAGGCAGCTAGAGATGAGAACATTATGAGACTGTTTGTGGAGTACAGGCTTTCCAGTTTGCTTTCTGGAGAAACACCCTTGTCCCTTCCTACACCCAGGAATGGACAGACAATTCACTACAACTACTGCAATGGTAAGGTTCTTGTATACTGTTTCTATTTTATGATCACCTTTCTGACTATGTAGCAGCAGCACCCCATTCTTTACAGTTTTCCCTTATTAGGACATTAAAACAACTACAGTAAGAACAGGTCATTCATTTCAACATAGCCTGTCACTCTCTATTCAACTAACTATTTCCAGAAGAAAATCAAGTTGAGGTTTTAAGGTCCCCTACTGCCAGTGGTATTGGCCAATAAATTATCCCTTATATCTGTGATTCCCTGTTTGAAAGAAAAAGTTCTAAAATTAGTATGAAGTTTATCTTAGCCAGTTTCTATTGTTGTTATTTATGTGTTCCTTAAAAGTTCTTTTGACCTCTGTAAGATAATCTCAATGTGTGTGTGTGTGTGAGAGAGAGAGAGGCCATATTTAATTTCATAACTTCCTTTAATAAATAAATGAAAGAAGTTTTTTTGTATTATTTATTTGTTGAGGATACTCTTTAACTTCTGCGGTGGGCTGGCGCCCTGCCTGGGGATTTGTTCCTGCCTTGCGCCCTTTGTTGGCTGGGATTGGCTCCAGCAGACCCCTGTGACCCTGTGTTAGTATATAGCGGGTTGGAAATGACTGGCTCTTTAACCTAAAATTAAATTATGATTGAAGATTTGATTGCATTGTGTTGTGGTACTCTGTAACAAAACTACTGAGACATGTAATTAAAGCACAAACCTTGACAACCTCCAGAAAAATTTCGATGAGATATTGGGACAACTTAGCTATTAGCTAAACAAATGGGCATGATGGGCCAAATGATCTCCTCTCATTTCTCAAATTTCTTATGTTCTTATGTTCATATGCATACACAGTGAATATGAAATAATGTAAAAATCTGAGTTAAATAACTTCATGACACTATATAAATCTGCATTTAATATACAGTACAGGTGTGTGGCCTATTTGCTGAGAAGTTAGACTTTAAAGCACCACATTGCCATTTTCAGTTCCAACCACTGATGCACAAAGTGCTGTTTTGCTGTGTTGTATAAAGGTTTGAGTTCATGGAGTGTAATGAGAAACAAAAGGATTACTATGTATGGTGAAATGGAAATGATAGGAAAGAAGCTGTCATTTCCTGTTTTTGCCTGAAGTAGCTATAGGAAAGCTTTATAACAATTTTGAAAGAGGTGATGTAAAACAGTCTAACCTGGGTTATGTTGTCTTAAAACAGAAAAAAAGAATTAAATTTACTCTTTCATGGTTCTGCAGACTTCAGTTATAAAATGTTATAAAAATGTTCATAAAAATTGTTAACATGTTTATTTGTTGTCCATATTATGAAATCAACATTTTCTCTTAGTTGTTTCTCCACGTGAGTCAATCCTTCTTGCCCTGTTTATTTTGAATATATTACATATTTTACAAGAAAATCAGGATGGAATAGACAGACAGTTAGATGTGTGGCAATTACATTAAAATAATGTGCCTGGCCATCTTAACTGATCTGTTATTATATGGCAGTATCAAAATGTATATCCCACATGTTGTTTGAAAAGTATAAATGTAAATTTTTTTCTTACTGTAGGTTCTTAACTATAGGACTACTGCCATTTTATCATTAGACCTCCCAAAACGATAGATAGTATGGACCTATTCTACCCTGCAGTCATTTCTCAATATTCTTGTGCTCTCCTTATTTCATTTCTTCAGTCTTAGCTAATGTCGTAAGAAAATCCTCTAATCTGACAATGAAAATTAATCCATGGTAGGCGTTTATAAAGGTTTTACTCCCGCTCACACTCTGGAGGCCTAATTAGACTTGTCTGCATAGCTGTAGTCAGGTTGAACAGAATATTTTCTTTAATAAAAGTGAGATTTACCTGAATAGCATCTTAGAGGGAAATTAATAGACTCATTGAGTTGAACCATGAATCCACACGCAATAAAATCTGAAGCTAGTTTGAGATCTCATTAATTCACTTAAATCCATCTGTTATTTAGGATATCTTCACTGTAATATTTTTTCTCATGTTTGTGTACACTGCGACTCACAGGTGAAGGTGTTTTTCATTCTAAATTTCACCTTTTCCTTCAGGCTTGAGGATCTTATGAAGTATATGTGTTGTCCTCTTGTCTTGACTTAATCAAATTTTTCCTTCTTTTTTCCTTTAATAAATTCAAGATTTGGTTTGCATTTTGTGATTAAAAAGTCTTTGTTATTGTTGGCATCTTTCAGTTTTTCTAAGTGTGAATTTTCCTAATAAATCTCCCAAGTATGAACACATTGAGCTCTGATTTAGGCTCTTCTAATGTATTATCCTCCAATATTTGTTATAACATTTTCAAAAGAAAAAAATGCATTTGCTGGTGGAAAAAGCCTCTGGCAATTTAACATGAAGATAACTAATTATCTATAGTTAACAATGTACTTCACCTTGTTTGTGTCTCCACAGTTAAAAAAACAGAGGTTCACAGCTCAAGATACTGTCTTTCTTCTTGAATCTTATTGTTTTATTAACAGTTATGCTCTCTAAAATATCTTCTTTTTTAAATATTTCAGGAGTTGTTTCTTGTAGAACGTCAAAGTGGAAGACAATAGAAAAATATAACAGGCTTTCTGTTCTGCATGGTCTCATAAGTAAATTAATAATTAACCAAATTGCAGTAAATATCAGTATTTGTATAATAGCTCACACGTTTCCAATGCTGATCTCAATCATCTCATCTCTTGTTCTGTTCACTTTT
Source organism: Polypterus bichir lapradei (assembly GCA_026402145.1). Lineage (NCBI taxonomy): Eukaryota > Metazoa > Chordata > Cladistia > Polypteriformes > Polypteridae > Polypterus > Polypterus bichir. The sequence goes on from JANRMT010062806.1 coordinate 92,488,706, forward strand.
CCTGGTTAGGGTCACAGTAGCAGCAGGCTTCATTGGCCAGACAATACATCTCTAACCACAAGCAAAAGATTCCAGCTACTTCTGAGGAATTTCCAAGCTCTTATAGGTTTATTGAGACATATATTCTTTCTTCTGTCCTGCATCTGCCTTTGTTCTTCTCCCTTTGGAAGGTGCCTGAAATATTTCTTGAAGAAACTGACCAGTAGGGCATCCTCACTACATGCCAAAGTCTCTACTGCTGGCTCCTATCAATTAGGATAAGTGGTTCAGTTGGCCCCCTATATATTTAGACTTCTCAGTTTGTGATAGAATGTAAGTCCAGAAGTCTCATTTTTGGCATCTTATAAGTGGACAAGGATGCAGATTAACTGATCCTTAGAATTGCTTCTATACCTAACTATGAACAAGACACAAAGGTACTTGATCTCATCCACCTGGAGCAGCAGCAACCACCCCTATCCAACAAAGCACAAGTTACATTTTTTGACAGAGATAAATGACATTAGCTTTGGAATTTCTAGCTCAAATCCAAATCACATAACATTCACCTCTAAATTGCTTTTGTAAGGCAAATGCAGAAGGATAATGCGTGTAGTATTACCCCCACAACTGCCTATATTTTCAAGACTTTCTTTAAGATGCTATCACCTTCTTGATAACTTCAAAGTACATATGGACAGGACTTGAACTTGCTGTGGTGCCCTGAAATACCAATTTAAGGGCAAAAACCTGTCTTACTGCTTTAGGACCAGGATAGAATCCATTTTGCTTCCCCAGGATCTAAGATTCAGTTATTTTTCAATGTCTCTATTCCAGTGTCCCAACACATGCTTTCCAAGGGAGGCTGACAAATGTGATTCCTCAGTAATCAAAACATACACACTTGCCTCCTAATTTTAAAAGAGGAGCCCTCATTCTCAAAGTACTTTATGTAAAGTCCTCACAGTATAGGAAATGAGTGTTAACTATGCACCACCAGACTCAAGGTCCAGTATTTTAACCTGTAATAGTCAGATTTTGCCATTAAGAATAATGTTAATGCCCAAAGTGAACTTTCAGAAATGGAACAAATTACGATGGGTGCTTCTTGCAGTACTTTACCAAAGAATGGGTGTATCAATCTAGTTTTGGAGTTCCTTTAAAATGTCCCCTTACACCTGTCAACAATATGCATAGTCGAGAACAACATTTTCTCTCTAATGCTGTGCGATGCTCTGCATATCCTTGTTAAGAGATGGTTTCCCAGAACCTCTTTGAAGCTACCAAAAAGTTTTATATCATGGCCTTAGCAAACTGCTTACACACATGCACACAATCCTTTGCTTTTTCCACTGCTGCTCCCTCCTGTTTAAATTGTCAGTACATATCAAGTAAATCTGGAAATCCTTTGTCAACATTGCATAGGATAGCTGTTTCTTTAAATGGTAATTTTTTAATTTTTTTTTTTCAAATTATTTCTTAATACTCATAGTATGTAATAATCTGCCTCATGAAAATGGATTCAAAAGTGAAGCATGCTTTATAAATTTAAAAAATACTAGCAAGCTCTTGCACTTTATAATGGAGGTAATGTTTACTGGGGTCCCAATGTGGTTAAAAGCATTAAAACTTACTAAACATTTCAATTTTAAAGCCAAAAATGTTATTGAGTATTGATGCAGGTCTTGAGATTGTATTGCAAACAGCATATCCATGTTCTTTTATGAAGGAAAATTCAATTCAAAACAGGTTTCTGAGATTTAAAAGGAGGCCAGCTGTGCATGTCACTTAACTGTGCACCCTCCTATGCAGTAACGTTTTAGGGCTGGGGCATGGATTCACAAGTTTTAAGGATTTTTCTTCACATTGGGACCCCAGTACCCATTAGCAGTTTATAAAATACATAAGCACATTAGTTGTTGTTTTTTTTTTTATAATTTTATAAAACATTCTTCTTATTAGAATGCACTTTCAGGTGGCAAGTTAATATATATATATCTTTATTATGTAGATAAAAATACCAAAATACCAATCTTAAGCTACCAAGTACTGTGGTAGACAGTAAGACGTTGGGAACTTTCAAAACTCGACTTGATGTTTTTTTGGAAGAAATAAGTGGATAGGACTGGCGAGCTTTGTTGGGCTGAATGGCCTGTTCTCATCTAGAGTGTTCTAATGTTCTAATCTGAACCTTTAACTTAACAGCTACAGAGTCCTGTGGTTTCCATCATGACCTTGCTGCCACAGCTCCTTGCATCTGCCTGTACTGCTAAAGTTTTCAGTTGTGTCCATTCAGAGTCCATGTTACGGACCTCTCCAGAGGCAATAAATGTACAAAATCCAAACAGATAAACTCCCCACCCATCAGTCGCTCACCAGTTTGGTGGTTTGTCAATCTGAGACTTATCTGTCTAAGACAGCCTATCACCAAGTGATGATCATTTAACAGATCATCGCAACTATTTATGTCAAATCAGATGATACAACTGTATGCCAATCATTGGTACACAGTGCTCTGGCAGTAGGTACACTTACAAGCAATCTTAGGTGTGAACATACAGTAGTGTTTGTTATGGATGATATACGACTACAGTAAAATTCCAGCTACAGTTTACCACTTGGGATGAATCAGGGTTATTCCTCCAAGGCACACTACTCAAGGTATTTCTGCAATTTCAAAATCAGAGTTAAAGCTTACCATTATTTCTGCAGAGTATGTAGACGGCAGACTTTCAAGTTAGTTTGGCACAAATATCAGTCAACTTTTTCCTCTATGGTTTTCCTCCAGTGGTGAGTCTCATTAACCCTCATCTGGGGGAAAATGAAAAAATGCATTTAAAAACATCTTGTAAGTCTTATTTTCTACCCCCTAGACCAACAGTCTTAGAAGGAGCATGAGGCTCTTAACAACATACCTCTCCTTTACAAAGTTGTAATTTTAGTTGAGGTGATCTCAGTGTTCATTCTAAAATATCTGATTCAGTAAACCATTTACAATAAGCCTCTCAGAAATTATATTGTAATTAAATGTTCCTCAAACTTTTATGTTTCTAAAATAGTATCTTATTAGTATTGTTTTACCCTTCAATATTAATTCATTATTTATTGTCATTTAATTTTGTATTTTTCTATCGATTATATGAAATTGATTTTAAATTAACAATTTATTTTATTTTGCTGATTTTCGCTCTTGGGTAATGGATAGATGGATGAGTAGTTGCATTCCATTTATTTTCTGCCTAGTGCTAAGTTTGTTAACACTTTAGACATTGACGGGCTAGAAAAGATTAATTGCAGTGTGTTACATAAAGAATACATGCCAAACTTTAGATATTTGAGACATCATAATATGTGAGCACAGTATGTTTGAGTGCAACATCTAAAACAGATACATATATACATACTTTGTTGCCCCAAAAGAAAAATTGCAGTGTCAAAGAAGCCAACACACAAAACTACTTAGTGTACATTAAAGAAGAAATAAGATAAAAAAACATTCATAAGTCCAGCATCTAATTAAATTGACTTATTTAATTAGAATTAATATAACTAATAGGAAAATGCTAGAAGGAATGAGAGAGATTCAGTCAAATGCACCTTTTCATATTCCATAGGTTAATTAGGGTGCTTTCATATGAATCATGGAAGGTACTTAACTGATACCACTTGAACTTCAAATATTTTAGTTTGTAGTCATTTTTACTTGGAGCTTTCAGTGAAGTTAAATCCTGCTTGCCCCATTATGTGGCTTGCCAGTGCCTTTCAAGAATTTAAAGAAGTGTATTAAATTTCCCTTTTCCTTCCTTTTTACAGGATGTGTTTTTTCTGTTTCTTCAACTTTTTGTTGTAAACTGTCTATAACTGTTACAACAGCTATATAACATTGTTTTTTGTATACCCTTTCAAGTACAATAATGTCAATCTAATATAACTGTGATCACAACTTCATATACAATTCCAGCTTTAGCACCTTTGTTTTAAATTACTCTGAAGAAAGTTAGGTATATTTCTGTTTAAATTACTTTAACTACAATGTGCTCTATATTTTTGCTATTATGTGTTCTATGTTTTTGAAATTATCATGACACCTGTAATACCAGATTACACTGTAGCAAAAGTAAGACCTGAAAGGAGAAGCATTTCAATCTTCTGTAATGGAATACATATCTCAGTTGGTTAGTTACATTGTAGCATTGGATCGCATAATCTACATTTTTCTTTTAATGTGCTACAAATGATGCAAAGCAGGTGACATCAAATGCATTAAGTTGTGTATTAATATCCCTGCTACATTAAACAAAGGGAATGTTTAACTGCATTGGATTGCTTTAACATTTTGCATTTGTTTACATTTAATCTAGAAGTGCTTTACTGGAATCCTCACTTGACAGCAATCTCATAAAACATGTTGCTCAACAAATATAATTTTTTTTCCATTATATCTAGAGATAAACTGTTTATAATTTCTGCTTAATATTTAATAGTTTAGAATTACTGCCTAATATTTACTAGTTTTAAATGTGCAGATGTTTTTATTACATCTGTTTTTAATATGCAGTATTTTTGTGTTAAACCACTCCAGCCCTGGACTTTGATTTCTGACAGTTGACTTGCAAAGCATAACACATATTGAGTTTAGGTCACTTGGGTTTCTGCTTGGTGTTTTCCTAAATAACCTAAATGAGTGTGTTTTGTATTGTATTCTATTTCCGTGCTGCTTATTATTGGTGGGTTTAAAGCATTTTGGAAACAAGTAGGGGGTGTGTTTTTCAGTATTGGTTGTTTTTTGTAGTTGTTGCATAACCCATCTCAGTTTTATAGGACACAGATTTGATGTAACAAGAAGCACTCCTAGCAAATATGGAGTCATGATCAACAAGAAACATTCAGTAATAAGAAGAATAAACGGACAAGGACTTAAGAATGAGCATGGCAGAGCATTGATCAGGTCATGATGAGAAAACAAACATACTATATAATCAAAGACCATTGGCAAAGTCAAAGGCTTTAGACAGTTTCAGAAAACCTGAAACAACAGGCAACGGGAACCCAGTACTAGTACACAGTAATAATTAATTTAGCCCCATTCTCTTTTTGAATTAATTATCATACAATTTGGTGATAAAGCAATTGGGAGAGATCTGTTCACACTTGCTTTTCATGTGAATTGTGGAGCATTTACATATCTCATTTCATCTGTTTTTCCTTAAGAAAAGATGATCAAAATCATTTCCTGTGAACTTATAGAATATTTGCAAAAGGTCAATATGTAAATGTATACAGTTATAAAATGTGATATATTTATAGATATAAAAATCAGCCCCACACCCCAAAGTTCTCGTAATATGTTTCTGCTCCCCTACTGTTCTCAGCTAAAACCTGTAATGTTAAAAGTAGCTTTAGTAAATACTTAAATGTATTATGGTTAATAAGTTTTCACCATCTTCAACAGTGGTTAAAATCCATGACCACATGTATATTACAAGAAACTGATGTAATAAAGAGACAAAAAGAGATGAAAAATCTTTGGGGCACCACGAGGGCCAACCCCATATATTCAAAAAAATGCACATAAAAACGCTTAGGGAAGAAATATTGAAACAACAAGAGTCTCCATCAGACTGACTCTAGATGGCATTGCTTCCAGAGATTTTTTTTCAACATTTTGTCGACTTTTTAACAAGAGCCAATACCATATTCTTTTTAACTTCTCAGTAAATTGGACATTAAAATAATGCAGATTTTATAGCCATATTAACACCACACAGTGGCAAATCTTAGATTTTATTGACTGCTCTTTTTTTATATGCATTTACCTGCGTGGAGCTGAACATTTCAGTATAGAGGAAGACAGTTTTGATTTTTAAACGATGATGCATTTGCAGTAGAAGATGTCTCTTCCTCAACTACCTACCTCTGTGGGAACATGTACATAAAGGAAAGTAACAATAGCAAATAAAAAAATCTTGTAAGGTATGTTAATAGTCACCCTGTTGCCCCCCTTTAAATTAGGGAAATGCAGTTCCACATAATAAATTTGCTACAGAGTGTTTACATTCAATCACTATGCTATACATAGCATTATAGACAGTATTTAAGAAATGGCTTGCACATACCATATATTTTGATATTGCACTCAAAAAATTGTTTTCTTATATGTATTGTTAGAAATGTATTTTTATCCTATTTCGTAAGGAAAATGTGAATTGGGACCATATAGCCTCAAGTAACAACAATGTAATTCCTTTTGCCAATCAGCAGCAACTGTGAAGCATATCTTTATGCAAACTAAATTACATATTTATAGGCTCTTGAAGTAGTATTTGCAAATTTGATCAGCAAGTTATTATAATCTTTCCCCTCAGCATTTTCAGATATTTTAAGCAGTTTATCAGAACCATTTTCACAAATGCCAGTCCAGTCTGGGATTGAGTAAACAATAGAACATTGTAAAGGTAATGAAAAAAAACATTTATTGCATCTATCCTTCATAACGATATTTTAGCACACCTGTAACGTAAGATCAGATGAACAAGTGGTGAGCCCACCACTAGGTGATCCTTTTCAACTGTGTAATATTTTGTAATAGAGCACTTGTTTACTTGTGGAAGATCAGGATGGATTACAAAAAAACAAAACGTTCTCCAGTGTCATCATTTCAAGAACTTCACTTTGGATACTAAAAAAGTTCTATTTGTGTCTAAATGAAAAACTTTGTTTTCTGATAAACGTAAAACAGAAAAATAGTAAACATTTGGAAAAAGGATGGCATGGTGCTGCGAGAAGACTGACAATTCTAGGGATAAAGGCAAAAAGAAGACATATAGAATCTGGAGATGATATTTTTAACACTTTTTGGGAGGTATGATACAATCTATGCTAGAACTTTATTCTCTAGTATATTCAATTACAACTGATTTGTTTGAATGCGGAGTGGCACCTTGGCACAGTCTTGGGATCCTGACTTAGTCACTGCCTAGGTGAATAATGCATGTTATGTCTATGTAATTTTTTCCCACTACACTGATATTCCTTTAAAAGTCCAAAAAATCAAGCATAGTTAGGTTAAATAGTAAATCCAAATTGGCATTGGTAATTTGGAACTTAATTAAGCAGGTTTGAAAATGAATGAACAGATCTAAATGAGGAGAAGGACATCATCCTGCACTTTTAATGTAATTTTTGAAAATTGTTCAACAGATTTTACTAAGATGCTAGAAAGGTGCCAGATATGTTGCAAAATTACATAGTTTATGGGTGGTAGGAACATTAAAGAGTTCACACTGATCTTTATGCGGATCAAATGACAATAAAGGAACCCAAAATGGTTGGGTGAATGAACAGTTCTTATTAATGGTGTTACAGTAATACTGGCAAAGGCACATAATAAGAGCTCCTTGTAGTATGTCATAACAAAAAAGATAGCCATATCCATGTTTCCAGATTTTTCCAAAAGACAAAAAATCTACAGTACACTGTAATTTATTATAACACACCTTTTTACTTTACTGAGATTCATTTATAATATATATATACTCAGCAAAAAAAGAAACGTCCCTTTTTCAGGACTGTGTATTTCAACAATAATGTTTTAAAAATTCAAATAACTTTACAGATCTTCATTGTAAATTGTTTAAACAATGTTTTCCATGCATGTTCAATTAACCATAATCAATTAATTAACATGCACCTGTGGAATGGTCGTTAAGACCTTAACAGCTTACAGAAAGTAAGCATTTAAGGTCACAGTT
>JANRMT010062806.1:92501435-92550222 GCA_026402145.1 Polypterus bichir lapradei
TGTGTGTGTGTACAAATGTACAATACTAATATCACATATTTAAGAGGACAGGCTGACTGTAGTTGTACTGATGAATAGTGATTATTCTTCTCATCTTCTTCAGAAGAGTAAAAACTCTTAAAATAATGGTTACTTACTTGTCTGTTTGCTGATTTCAACAAAGGCCCTACCACAATAATTATGATATATGAATTTTACTTACTTTTCTGCTGTAACTGTAACTTGTATAAGTAAACCTTCAGTGCAAACATTCTGTACATCCTGAGGACAGCATCAATAATTATTTTCCAACAGCTGAGAGACAACCAATTCAATGTATTTAGTTGTAGTAGTATTAGACATGTTAGTTCAAAAGATTCTAAGATCTGGATGTTGTCTGTTGCATATATGTTGCTGATCTGTTAATCCATTCTGTAACTGTTCTGAAAAAAATATAATGAGTGTGTCAGTGTCTTTTTCAAATTTGTATATTATGAATAAGAGTTACCCTGCTCTGTCATTCATACTTATTTAGGAACATGATCTTAAAGACATTTGCTGTCTCAGTCTTTGTGAGGATACAAGCAAACTAATTGAATTCTACTATCCTTTCAGTTTGCAAATCAAATGTTTTTCTTGGGTGTTTGCTTAATTTCGCACTTTTCACTAAAATGGAGAATATGTAAGCCTATTTAAGTCCTACTTCAGGAAAAATCCATATACAAAGCATGTCTATAACAGAAGGACTGATTATTCGTCATATTACTGTTACTTGTACTCCAAGACGTAGTCATATGTACTTACAAACAGCTCAATTGTTAGTACTACTATCCAAATGGATGTTCCATGTATTATGATATGCCTCTTTCATAAATGCAACAACTGTTGCTACAACAAAAGAAATTTTAAAATGTTCTTTCTGTTTATAATTCACAAATGTGTTTTATATTCATAGAGTTTCCTCTCCCGTCGATTTAATTCCCTCAGGCTCTCCTGAATCTCCGGACCATTTTTTTCTATAGATGATAGAAAGGTTTTTTTTTTTTGTTTTTTTTTTGTGCCTCCTGAAAATTATAAGTACAATATAAATACAAATTCTTTATAAATACATTTATACAGAATACTTAATGAGTTGTGAAACAGTGCACAAGTACTATTATTAACTATTATTTCTTCTCATATAAGTAGATGTGAACCATGAACTTCTCATTTATTAGATAAAAGTATATTGTTAATTCACAACCATTCACTATTTTATTTTAATTGATCTATTAGCACCAGCACACAGTGGTAAGCGCTGTTGATTTTCAGATCAAATCCATACTAGCACAGATAAAATTGAAAAAAAATTATATATATTTTTTTAGTTTTGGCCTTCTGTCCACACTGCAACAATTTTTTGACCACTGAAAATACATAATTTTGAAAGCCCTGTGTAAAGTGTGTAAATAAGAAAATGTTGAACCTTGCATAGCATTGTGGGTTTGGAAAACTGAGGTTTTTAAAAATCCTGACCTATGATTGCCACTGACTTCAATTTTGCATCTCATCATCTCATCTTTTCTGTCAGGGGTAGTCATTACCTAACTTTTTTGTATAAGCAGACAGGTGCCTTGAAACACTCAAAATAGTTTTATTTTGGCAGGACTTCTATTTCATTTTCTCCAAAGCAGTGGCAACCTTATACCTACTTGTAAGCTTTAAAACAAGCTGTATTTCAACATCTGTCCAGACAAAAGAATTTTTTTTTTTGTTTTTTTTTCCTTCATTCATTTACTTCATTTGCCTTATTGACAAACACCAAGCATTGCTGATAAACTGCACATGCCCAGTAGGCAAGATTTACACAGTTTCAGTGTGAGTGACCGGTGTTTTCATATTTACCTGTGTTAGTGTGGACAAATCTTATGCACCCAGACTTTTTATATTCTTGCCTATGGAGGGATATTTTGGGTTAATTAAATAGATAAGTAAATATGAAAATGAAATGTGTTATGAAATGTGAGAATGCATAAATAATAACACAATACTATGTGAGCATGAATAATTAACTATTTAATGAAATGCGTTTGTTGCTTGTTACGTATGTATTTATATAATTATTTCTCCATGTTAGATTATTAAATTACATTAGATATATTTTATTAATTCCCCAAGGCAGGAGTCTAGTGTCTGCCTTTAATTGTACCACTTGATGTCCAACGTGCACTCTACTAATGATTTACCAATAAAAACACAGTACTCACTAGAACCCACCCTCTCACCTTTGATAGGTGAAAGTGGCAGTTTTCATTTCAAGGTGTGTTTCATGTTGTATACTGCATCACTGAAATAAATACGGGAAGTAATAAGCAACAAAAATGTATATTTCAGGACAGATAACTATGTATAATCACATATCATTACGGTATTTGTTATATATATATATTGTAACAATAAGGCGATTATATAGGTGCCTGACCCAACACAGATGGACATGAAGGCACATATAAAAACCAAGAAATCTTTTATTTTTTCTTCACCTGTAGGGCATGTCTTCCCTGTAATCCCCACAGGCACAACTCAGTCCCAAAGCACCAACAAACACACCAAAACACTCTTCCTTTGCACCACCACTCCTCCAAGGTAACCTTGTTCTCCTCCATCCAACTCTGGCCCCTGAGTAGTGGCTGCAGGCTCCTTTTGTAGCCCTCCCGGAAGTGCTCCAGGTGGTAATTGGCCTAATTAAGCTGCACTTCCGGGTGTGGCTGCATTCCAGCCCACAGAGGCTTGTTAAGCCATACAGCTCCTCCAGCTGGTGGCCACAGAGCCCAATAGGTCTGAGTCCCGAGTCCCATGCCTGTGGCCCCGATGTAACCCAGGAGGGCTGCTACCACGCATTCCGGGGGACGTAATGTGCATTTCATGACTGCTCCCCCGCTCCAAGTGTCAAAGGGGCATCCCAGCCATCCACCTCAATAAATATATAGAGTCACATTTTACAATAAAATTATTTATTTGCACATTTATTTATTTATTGATTTTTTTTCCAAAATATTCCTCCATACTCTCCATGTCATTTTCATACAGGTGTGCCAGTTTCCTCTCACATTCCCAAGGACACTCTAATTAGGTTCATTTGTTACTCTAAATGTGTTATTATAGTAGTTGGCTACTCTAAATTTGCCGAGTATGAGTATGCTTTACCACTTTGCTCCTGCCTTTATGCTTTATATACCTCTGCCAGAATAAACCCTGGGCCTCTGCCTCCCTAAACCAAATTGAGATTGTTACGTGTGTATATGTATATATATATATATAATATATATATATATATATATATATTGATAATTAAGTATATTTAAATGGGTGAGTTTGAGACTCCTACTAAATATTATACTGTTAGCCAATTCTTCACTGACTGTCATTTTGTTATATTTTTACTGAAGTTATGTACTTCCTCTGATGGTGAAGAGTTAAGCACATTCCACTTCTTTTCCACGTAAGGTTCTTTCACATAAGTACATCTTTGACCATGCATGTTGTTTTCTCCTATTTTTATTGCAAATTTGTTGAATATCCTTTAACTGTACAATTTAGGGAGAGAATTAATCAGTTGCAACAATGTTACCCTATTAGCTTTCCAGTAATTCTAATCACAATATTTTTGTTAACCATACATTCTATTTTGTATTAAGAATCTAAAACTGTTTTCCCCTGTGTGGAATTTAAAACATTCACTTGTCATCTGGAAGTTTGATTTTTCTACTATGATTTGCCTGTTTTTTCTGCTTATGGCTTCATATATGCCTGCTTATTTGTCTGAGGCTTCCTATCTATATTTTAAATAGGGCAATTCTGTTTTTGTGCACTTCAGATTAAAATGTTAGAAAATTTACATTTGTTGAGAGGTTACTCTATGGTGAACAAGTCTGCAGTGTCATGTTCTGGAAAATTCAAAATGTCTTATATAATTCTGTCATTGTAATGCTGCACTACTTCTGCCAGAACACAAGAGATTAAATTACCAATGTTGTCTGGAAGGACAGTTTCTGTGCCATTTAGCTATACCCTGTCATTGTCACCACCTCCCCTGGTAAGAAAAACACATTAAATCCCCTCAAATATACAAAAGACTGCTGGCTTTCCCCAATTGAGACCGTTAGTGTCGTTAACAGGGGATGACAGCTATATGGCACATTTAGACATTGCCTGGATCCCTTTTGACAGCACACACATAAACCTGCCATGGATGAGGCATCAAATCACATGATCTGTGGATTTAATATCATCTCTGCTTGCATTTTGCTACACTCTGTAAGTAAACAATGAGGAGTGGAGAGAGCTGAGAAAAACAAAATCACTTGCTGCATTTGTAAGGTTTCCTAAATGGAGTGTAGGAGTTTTCTAATGTCAGATTTCATCAAGTAACTCAGTACTGTTGTCTTGACAGTGATCCATGTGGATAAAGAAAATAATGGCACAATTCGAGAGTCCCTGAGGTCTGTGCTCCAGGGACCAGAGTCAGCGCATGGGATGTAAGTATAACACGTAAAAATGAAATTCACTTTCTTTCATTTATTACTTACCTTTATGACTGTTGTAATGAATTTGTACTGTTTGTGGGCATGTTTTCATAAAGCTATATTACTAAATGTTGGACTCTAATTTTCTGGCTTTTTCACAAGTGCATATAACAGAAAACACTTCTAAAAAATAAAAACATGAGCAGTGGCTGTCATGCTACAGTGGAAAGATAAACAGATTCCCAGTCATTCTCCATTTTCTGGTTTCGAATATTTATATTTTATTGTCAATTAATTTATGTTTTTTAATTTGATTGTGCATTATGTTACATGCAGATTTAGGGTAATGATGTAACTGCAGCATGTATCTAATAATACATGTGTTTGATCACCTAACTGCACCACAGAAAAAGGTTAGAGGCTGTGACATTACCTTTTGTGACACAGTGGTTAGTGCTGCTACCTTGAATCTCTAGCTCATATTCCAGTCTAAGCACTGTTTGGCATGTTTTCCTTCTGTCTTTGTAAATTTTTTCTCAGATTATATGTGTTTCTTCCCATTTACTTAAAGCATTTATTGGGTTGATTCAGACCAGTATGAATGCCCTACACAGAATTGCTTCCTGCCTGGACCCTAGTAAAATAGGCCCTGGGTACCTCCAAACCACACTTGAATGGCTGGGTTCATAAAATGCCAAGCGTACAAATGGAGAAGTCATATCTTCTAGTACACTTGCACTAAATCATAAGCTACATGTATAATTCCAATCCATGCAAAACAATTTTTCAACTTACATGGTCATTGAGATGCATATGAGTAAGTTGAAGCAGTGACAATTCTGATCCTAGAGGGTCACTTCCGATTTTGTTCAGTCCAGTTTAATATTCATTGACCAGTCTTGAAGGTTTATGGAAGATGTCAAATATATTATTTCTTTACTTATTTACCTCAGTCTACAGGTATGCAGTCTGCTCTTTCAGAAGTTCCTTCCAAAATATATGTAAATGATTTGGAGAAAATTCAACAAAATGGCCTGGAAAGGATTAGAAAGCCATACATTTTTATTATTTTTTTTTTTTTTTTATTAAAAGTAGCTACTTAATAATGATGATGAACACATACACGTGGTTTGCTATTATTTGTTATTTCTGAGTCATGGCTAATTCCCTTTCGGTTAATAAAATGAAGCAGTAAAGAGCTTAACATTCTTGACATGTAAGTGAATTGAATGAAGCAGAAATTCATGGCAGCAGTAAGCATCATTCTAAATAAAGAGGAAATTGTTTTTAATTTCTGTGAGATCAGAGAGTGAGCTAGAGTGTTCGTAATATACAAGAAATTCATTATAACAACAAGATTGACATTAAACTAATAGATTAGTTGGAAAAAGAGCCTGCTATACCCGTGGCCCTCCAGGACCAAGATTGTAAATCCCTTCTCTACACTGTGTGCCCTTTACATTCTGTGCCTATGACTGATCCTAGCCTGTACTCTCCTTTTCTGATAATTATGGATCTCTGAATGAATCCCTGCAGTCTGAATTTTCTCCTCATTTGAAAGACCAATAGGCTTTCCTCATTTATTGTGTTGTAAGGGTTTCCCACATGGAGATAATTCATATTAGAGTTGGTATTAAGCTGGCACTTAAAGAAGTTTTAGTATTGGTTGTAGTATACAACAAAGAGAGTTACTCCTGCAAGTTATTTGATATAATGATTGATCTTTTTTGTAATTCACATTTTCTCTGTGGTCTAAAGTTTAATTTGCTAATATTTTCTGATATAATGGAGAATATTTAAATTATGTGTCATAGACATAGCAGAATTTTGGATAGCTTGCCTTAAAGTGTCACAACATTGCCAAGTGCTTTAGTTACTCCTTTAATGCTGTGTTTATTGTCTTCTATCATTGCTGGCCTCATTAAAAATAAATATTGCTCTGCATTTTCGCATGATTCTTATCAAAGAGTTCAAAGCATTGGAATGTACTGGCCTTCATGAGTGTTGTGTTCTGCCAGACAGTATCATCTCAAGAGGGCTTTGCTGTAAATCCTGTCCTTTGGTCAGTCTTTGAGTTTTGGCCAAAGTACAAGCCATTAATTCAAATCAGGTCCCACAAAGCATTGTGATTATAAATGCAGGATAAAAGAAAACCTTAATAATTTTGAAAATGTAAGGGCCTTTTTGTATCATTGGGGGTATCACTCTCTCTCTCTCTCTGTCTCTTTCTTTCTTTCTTTCTTTCTTTCTTTCTTTCTTTCTCACTAGTGTTGATTAAATATCCTCACAGCAACACGAGATATATTCTGCTATAAAGCCACAATAAAAATGTCTAATATACTAAGAATACTAGTTGAGAAAACAGTTTGTAATATATGGCAAATTACTTTATCTTTGACGAAAAGTAAAAAGCATGCCATAAGGATATCAGATAACAAATGGTAAAATTAATGCCATTTTCCAGAAAGATTTCTACAGTGGAGGAAGGATAGGTTAATTTATTAGGTAGCTTGTGATGTGTTGGAAATTCTATATGTAGTTAATTTACATTTGTAAATGTCCTGGTATTGGTACAATGTGGCTTACACACTGGCAATGGGACATACAGTAGAGGGATAAGGCAGAGTTTTGTTTATCATTATTGTACAAATCAGATACGAGCTTCAGTGGCCCAAGTGTTACAGGGGAGAAATTATACTCCTCTTCTAGAGCAGTGATTCTCAAAGTCTGGTCCACGAATTACCAAAGGGCCCCAAGTATGAATCAAATAGTAGTCTAAATGTCTGCAGGGCAAAGTGAATTTTAAATTGCTTACATACATTAGTCTGTTTTGTATGTATTTAAACATTTAATGTTAGCAATCAAGGCTAGCCAATATCAGCAATGCTAAATCAATATACTTAGATACATGACAAATGAGTCTAAAACTACCACCAACGAACATCTTGTGGACAGCAACAACTTTTCCTTCAAATCCAAGGCTTCTTATTCTGCTTTTGTTTGCTTGTTATGGCCACCCCAATTTCATTCTCTCTCTCTCTCTGTCTCTCTCTCAAGCTGATCTCAGTCAATGTGCATGACTTTCTTCTAAATAAACTTTGATGTCAGCCTGGAGAGCCCACATCTAGGCAAGGCTTCCTTTATCTCCACACCACTGGTGATGTGCGCATCAGTGCTTACAGTTTGTCTGCTATTAATCCATCTTATTAATCAGGAACCTGGGGTGTATTATGGATCATTGACTGAAATTTGTGACTGTGAGATGCAGATCCAGCAAAAACAAGTTGGGGAACTGTAATGCAGAATTAAACTAGCACATGACTTTCAGGCTGATGTGGTTCATTGTTAGATTTGAATTTAGCAAAGTAGCCCTAAGTCTAAAACACTTTTGAAAGCAAGCAGCAGCAAACTATACAGTGTGTACTGTCTCAGGGCAGGTCAGCAAGAACAAACACAGAAGAAGATGTGGCTTTGAATTCAGATCAAAACCATTTATAATGTAAATATTTATTTATTTCTGTGATGAGGTCAAAAAGGTGATTATTAATAAAAAATAATGAAAGAACAAATGCTCACTTTTTTTAGAAACAAATACAGTTTTGAAAATTTAAAAAAATGATAAGAGCAGATACAGACCCTCTGAATAATGTCCTTTTTTGTACCACCTAGTTTTATTTGCTTGGTTGTCCTTGGGCAGAGATAGACACCTCTAAGAAAATTAGATAATTCTTTATAAAACACAATAATAATAAAAAAACATCTGTTCACTACCTACTGATTTCTGTCATGTTTAAGTAAAATGTAAATGTGTGATAGCTGTACAATTGATTAATTTTTGTTAGGTGCAGTGCGTACAATAGGATAGCTATTTGTGCATTTCATATCATTGCCCTTCATGTTTCTGTTTTAAAATCAACTGAAAATCCTTTATGTGAACTGACATTACATATTTGTTGTAATTAGCATTCTCTCACTCAATTCATAGTTACAACCAGTATGTATTGCATATAAGATTAGTTTGACGCTTCCAGCCATAGACTTGGTAATGTGATAATGAGTTTTACTGCAGTATTTCTGGACAGGTATTCAAATGCTAAAATTGAACAGGAACGTTTCTATACCTGTTGCTGAAAGTTGACAGTGAGGCATCTTTAAGCATATTTCAGCACAATGTTAAAACAGTGTTCTCAATTCATGCATCTGGCAGGATCAGGTTCACCTTGGTTAGCGACCCCCCCGAGGATAAACAGGAGTTTGATTGTGAAGACATCGGTTTTGCTTATGTGAGCTTGACTGAGATTGTTCTGAAGAAGCAAGACATTGTGGAACAAAACCTTGATGGTAGGTATGCCCTTTTTCCAAAGAACAAGAAAATCTGTTCTTTACTTTGTGGACTATAGCACTTGGATGGGAGCTAACAGTTGTTTTTTATTTTTTGTCTTCAAAGAACGCCTAAAATCTAATCTGAAGTTAATTCATACAAATTAAATTGTGTGTGTTTGTTTTGTGTTTTGTTTTCCATCCTGCAGTGGGGGAACTGGAAATGTGAAATGCTCTGACTTATACATTAGTGGAAATTTCCTCTTGGCTGTTGTAGCTGAGACAAGAAGGCAGAAGCATCGAGTGATCACTTGGGTTAGAAAAGAGTAGTGTTACCCATTCAGTGCTGTTATCACACTGTGTTTATTAATTTAAAGCTGCACTAAGAAGTCTTTGTTCGTGGGTAAGGAAAGAAGCCTAACATCAATTTAAGTGCAGTTTCATGTCTGAACATTGATGGCATTAAAGTGTTGAGCTGAATAAATGATTCTTTGGCAGGAAATTCTTTTCTTGATATGTTCATTGTGCTGACAAACACTCAACACAGCAAAAGATTTAGTGTTTTAAGATTTTAAATCAAGGAAAAACTTGATTATTCTCATGTATAAATGAGTGCAGTGTGTTGCATCAAACAAATTAGTTTTTGTCAAAGATTCTTGGTGACAGACCAGAAAAAGCATTTAAAGATCCTAGAAAGCAAACAGACATTGAACTGGCACTTAAACAGTATTTTGTACAGCTAATACTGTAGTTGAAGTAAAAGATAAGCATCACACACTGTTAAAGAAATCTGGACAAGAAAACCATTTTAACTAATATGGATTCTCCAATTTGAGCATACTAGTCCCCATTTCTTCCTGTGTAGTTTTCTTGCACATTGCAGCTTCAGTCAGAACTTATTGAATACATTTAAAGCAATACTGAACCCAAACAGGATATTATTTATATGTTACTTACTTCATGCAGTTGGGTGTGATGTCCAAGAAAAACATTGAATCTCATGTTTCTATGTACAATGAAGATAAAAAATTTCTGATGGAGCAGAAGACTATGGTGACCAATGTTGGACAACAACAAACAATATTAAAGTGTCCATTGAAAAGATTGTATGTTACTCATGCTGCATAATTTATATGTGGAGTCATCCAGTCATTTACTAATGACTTTGCAAATGCATGTTTTTACTAATATATTGTTAAATTAACTACTTCTAGAAAATAGTCTTGTTAACTAAAAAAGAATGCGCTCAGACACACTTAAGTGTCTGAATTGAAGACCTGACTCCCCACCCCACCATTCTTTAGTCACAAGTCCAGTCTAGTAACCATTTATTCTTTGACTAACATTGGTTTTTACTTGGTATCGACAGTGCAAAGGTCACTGAGAGACGTGTAAAACTAAAGATTAAAAATTAAAGGAAAGCAAGTGAAAACAGGAAGAAAATCATTTATGTGTTGTACTTATATACTGAGATGCTTCAATAAGGAGAATGTCAATTTACCCATACAGTTTAACACTTTGCCACTAAATAATCCCAAAGTACTTCAGTTGTGGATATGAATATAAATATTGAAAGTGGGTCTACAATTCAATGCATCTGGGTGCATTTCATTCTGCTTTATAAAAGTGTTTCCTAAAAGCAACTTACTTAACAATATCTGAATAAAAATACATTTTTAGTATTTTTTAGTTTATAATGTTGTTAGCATATGAATGGATGATTTAACGTGTGGATTATACGACACAAGTAACATAAGACTTTTTCATGGACACTTTGATATTGTTTGCTGTTGTCCACCATTGGTCGCCATAGAGTTCTGTTCTATCAGAAGTGGTTTTTAGCTTTGTTCTGCATGAAAACATGATATCATTTTTTCTCGGCCATCACTACAAACTACACAAGTTAAGTAACATATGAAAAAATATAATTTTGGGTGGAGTATTTCTTTAACCAGGAACCCCTTACCTTTTTGGTTGGTGTGCATTTGTCAAGTATAACTTCACCGTACAGAGTTTGGATGTTTTTAGAAGTAATCAGTGACTGTTTTTTAACGCATTATGTTAAAGCACCAACACGGGGTAATGCTTGTCTGGATTTAGTATTGTGTAATAATCAAGATAGAATTGAGGGTATAGAGGTGATTGAACCACTAAGGTAAAGTGACCATCATATAATACAAGTCTCATTATTTTGTAAGAGTGCAGATGTAAAGACTAAAATTGTTAAGCTGAACTTTGGTAGGGCAAATTTTGAACAGGTGCAGTAAAGTCTAAGGAGGATAGACTGACATAAGCTTTTTAATGTGGAGATAGTCAAGGAGTAGTGTAACATACCTAAATTTGGAATTAGTAGGAAATTAAAAAAAAAAAAAACTCCACAGTGGATTATTAAAGATTTAAAAAAGGAGCAACAAAGAAAAAAAATGCTTTTTAGGGCATATAAGACTAATGACTGCAAAGTGAATTGTAGAGTGTATGAGAACATGAGGGCCATCATTAAGAAGGATATCAGGGAGCCTAAAAGAAAAGAGAAATAGAAGAAAATAGAATAGAAGAAAGAGAGAAATATAACTGGTAAAGTTAAAGTAAACTCTTAGAGATTCTTTCAGTATTTTAGTAGTAAAAGAACAGTCATGGAGGAGGTAAAGTGCATCAGAAATAGTAAAGGGGAATTAAAATATACAGTCAATGAAATACCGGATGCCCTAAACTTACATTTTTCTGAGGTCTTCACAAGTGAGCCAGTGGATAACCTCCCAGAGGTAAACAGGACTACTAAGGAGGTAGTGCGGGATTTGGAAATTGTAGAGGGAGAAGTACTGCTCAGATAAAATAGGCTGAAATCAAGCAAATCACCAACACCAGATGATAATTACCCTCGAGTTCTTAAAGAGGGTAGTGAGTACATATATAAACCCTTGACATATATTTTTAGGAAGTCACTGCACACTGGAGAGATTCTGAAGGAATGGAAAATGGCAAATATCATCCCATTATATAAAAAGGGTGGCAGAGCAAATCCAAGTAACTATAGGCCAGTAAGCTTAACATGCATCACAGGAAAATTATTGGAAGGAATTATTAAGGATAAGATTAAGCAACACCTGGCAAGGACAGGAGTTATTAGGAACAGTCCGCATGGGTTCAGAAGAGGGAGGTCATGTTTTACTAACATGCAGGAATTCTATGAGGAGGCAGCAAAAGGATATGATTAAAGTGGAGCATATAATATTATTTATCTTGACTTTCAGAAAGCATTTGATCAGGTGCCACATGAGCGGCTGGGCATCAAAGTAAAATAAGTGGGTGTTCAAGGTGATGTTTTTAGATGGGTACAGAATTGACTTAGACACAGGAAGCAGAAGGTGATGGTGCAAGAAACCTCAATAGAACTGGCTGATATTAAGAGTGGTGTTCTATAGGGCTTAATGCTAGGGCCACTGCTATTTTTAATATACAAATGATTTAGATAGGAATATAAGTAACAAGCTGGTTAATTTTGCAGATGATAGGTGGATTAGCAGATAATTTGGAATCTGTTGTATCATTACAGAAAGACATGCAGGCTTGGGCAGATTTGTGGCAGTTGAAATTTAATGTCAGTAAATGTAAAGTATTACACTTAGGAAGTAAAAATGTTAGGTTTGAATACACAATGGGCGGTCATAAATCGAGAGTACACCTTATGAGAGGGATTTAGGGGACATAGTGGACTCTAAGCTATCAACTTCCCGACAGTGTTCAGAAGCCATTAAGAAGGCAAACAGAATGTTAGGTTATATAGCACGATGTGTGGAGTACAAGTCCAAGGTGGTTCTGCTCAAACTTTATAATGAACTGGTGCGGCCTCATCTAGAGTACTGTGTGCAGTTTTGGTCTCCAGGCTATAAAAAGGACATAGCAGCACTAGAAAAGGTCAAGAGAAGAGCAGCTAGGCTGATTCCAGGACTACAGGGGTTGAATTATGAGGAAAGATTTAAAGAGCTGAGCCTATACAGTTTAAGAAAAAGAAGATTAAGAGGTGACATTATTGAAGTGTTTAAAATTATGAAGGGAATTAGTACAGTGGATCGAGACTGTTATTTTAAAATGAGTTCATCAAGAACATGGGGACAGTGTTGGAAACTTGTTAAGGCTAAATTTCATACAAACATTAGAAAGTTTTTCTTTACACAAAAAACGATAGACACTTGGAATAAGCTACCAAGTAGTGTGGTAAACAGTAAGACTTTAAGGACTTTCAAAACTCAACTTGATGTTTTTTTGGAACAAATAAGTGGGTAGGACTGGCGAGCTTTGTTGGGCTGAATGGCCTGTTCTCATCTACATTTTTCTAATGTTCCAGTTTCCAAGGATGAGCTCATGCTAACTCTGTCTTTTGAAAATCCCACAGCTAAATATAACTATGCTTTTCTCTTGTTTTCTGCAGTTTTTGATGCACAAGACGCCAACGAAATCATTGGCACCCTTAAGGTGACTGTTAAGGCTCTGCAGGCGCTGTTGTCCATCTTGGATGAAGACTCCTAAACAATGTAACCATCCAAAACTATGCTACATTACAATATCAGTGTCTTTGAGACTCCTGCAATTGTTAAGAAAATGTAAGAGGTGCTTTCTCACTGAAACAGAAGAAAACCCATTGAGGTCTTACAACAGTATTTTTGCTTGATTACACTTTCACATTATGAAATGCTGATGAAGGTTCAAACAATTTCCAAAGGATACCTGATGAATTACAATGCTGCAGTTTGAAAGGCCATTTATAAAAAAGCAGTAGTGAGCTACAGGTCACATATTGCATTTTTTTTTATATATAATGATTTCATTCACCAGTCTCTGACTACAGAAATATAACGCATCACATGACACAAGACCAATTTTACAGAGTATTCCTTTAAATCAGTGAACTGCTGGTGTGATGATGAATTCAGGGGTACTCAATCTTTACACTAGTGTGTCTTCTTAATAAGAACCTCACTGATTCCTTTTGGCCGGCCTCCTAAATGTGAAAATTCTGCAAGAAAAGTAGTTCCTTGATTTTATGGCAGTGTTAAATGGTTAGTCTATGAAGAAGCTACATTTATACATTTTTAAAAAATCAAGAATTTGTTTCTACCAGTAAGGTTAATGGTGTCACTTTTTTTATTTTGTGCATTGTAATCGGGAGGAAATCAAAGAATAATATATAAGAATCTATTCAGGCTGTTAATCGATGAATTTCTCTAAGCCTTCCTTCTTATTATGTTACTTGAATACTGAGCAGACCAGAAAGCTAGAAAGTTTCATTTTTCCCTCCCACCTTCCTTCCAAGCTGATTACCATCATGTATGAATGCTGTAAATGAAGAGTTTCAGTCTGCCATGTTATAAAAATTAATTTTACATGTAATGTATATAAACATATGAGTAATCTTTTATATTTTGACATTTTCTGACATATGTTAATTGTAATTTTCAAACAAAAAATAAATTAATCTTATTCTACTGGTTTGATTTGTTGATGAAAAATGAATGATTATTATATTACATGTGTTTTAATAGTTTTTTCAGCAGGCACAAGGTTTTGTGTCCCTGCAAATAGGCAGCCTTAAATTTGTTCTTTTAATCACCAGACTAAGTGATAAGGCCTCTTAAGCCTCATTAGCAGTTTCACACTATGAGCATTTTATTGGAATTGGTAGATGAGAATTGCTTGGATTTATGTATTAATCCACCTCTTTAAAATGCTAATGTCCATTTTATGCATACTGAACCTCTTAAGCGCTGCCTCTATCAATTATATGGCAAGAAGCGATTCTGAGAACATTAGTGTGAACACATCTGAGACGATGGTTTTTGCATATGGCATACAGTAGATGTTCCTCTAAAGTGCTGAGCATATCCTAGGACAACAGAGAATTGGCAGGAAACTAAGAGATGTAAAACTAGAAATTAGAAAATATTTTATATGAAAGATCCAAATTGACTTTGGCAGAAAAAGCTTGTTATCCAAAGACCAATTCAGTAATTCAGTAAATACAATGTCGTGACAGTTTTAGAAATTACCAGTTTAATCATTCTGATTAGTATATTCTAAAATGTACAATATTATGCAAGTTAGTATTTTGTTGAGTACATTGTGCCAGCAAAGGTTGTGCAAGTAGCTTATGGGCATTGCTATATATCTTTTGGTACTTATTGCATGGTAAAATATTAATGCATGTTTAAACCACCATAAAATGAATTTATCTGTGTTTGTAATATATGTAAATAACACTATATTTACTAATTTAGCTGAATTGTTATTGAGTTTTAATGTGTTTTGGGACAAGCTATTTGTGCAATGGCTAATGCTATTGCCTCAATTGTCCAGTTCTCAATTATTGGCCATGTGCAGCTTACACATTCTCACTATGTCCATGTGGGGTTTCCTCTGAGTTCTCTGGTTATCTTTCCAAATCCCAAAAGAATGACTGGGTAGACTAAATGACTGTTTCATATTGCTTCTGTGTGAGTGAGTGTGGCTGTGTGTGCAAAAAGGTTCTGTGATGGAGTAGTGCCCTATCCAGGGCTTGTTCGTGCCTTGAACCCAGAGCTGCCTCTATAGGCTCTGGTCCCCTATAACTCTGAATTGCATTAGGTTAAGAATGTAATGTAACATTTACTCCAGGACACTATTTTGTTATTCTTTTTAATTTTGCTCTGTGCATTTGCTTTATATTTAGGAATAGGTTTCTTGTTTACTGTTGCATGACATTAGGAATTAGTGTGCAATCAAATCTGGCTGTTTTTGCTCAAGTTTTGCTTTTATTATTTAAGTGATCTCTTAGGTCTGACTCATCAACTTTGTCATCAAGTCTGCCCCAGTTTTAGTTTCTTGTATTCTTATTTCTGTTATCTCATGTTTGGAAACTTGCATTATCTCTCAGCTTTGATGTTTGTTTGCCATTCTGTTCATTTTCCCCCTGAATCAATTGCTTCACTTTTATGACCTGCTGTGTTTGTGGGAAAGAGATGTTTATGATTCCACATGAAGAACCACATAAAACTTTTACTTTCTGTGTTTCATGAACTAGGCAGACAATAGTCTTGCCATTCAACAGATAACCCAAACCTTCCCATTTTAATAACCAAAAAAACATGATGTATTCATAACACAAAAGGATACAAGAAGATAGTTATTTGCTGCAGGACACTAAAGGAACAACATGATTCTAAGCTTGGTTTCTTTCCAATTTTATTTCTTTCACTTATAAACAGGGTACAAACTTGTGAATTTAGCTGGTTAAGTCAGTAAATCTGTGCTTTTTTTATTTCCTTTCTGCGAATAGACATTTTTGAGTATGCCACCACAGAAAGTTTTAAGTACTGACTTTTTTAATTTACCTTTTTAAAAATCTTAATATCAGCATAGTGGCGTAGTGGTTAGTGTTTCTGTCTAATGGTTCCTGGGTTCAAAGCCTGTGCACACTTATTGTCCATATGTAGTGCAGAGCCAGCTGCTGTGAACTTAGTGGATGGAGCTGAGGTCTGGCACTAGGTTCCCTTAATGGAAGAGGGGCTCAATAATAATAATAATAATTCTTTGCATTTATATAGCGCTTTTCTCACTACTCATAGCGCTCAGCGTGTCTTTATAGAGAGTCACACCCTAGCCAATAAGGAGTCTGCCACAAAAAGCAGTCACTGAACCCAAGCTGAGCTGAAAGAGAGAGCAGGGAGCTTGATACTGACACTGGATAATGAAGGAATGACGGGACATTTTGCCATTAGTTGCTGGGGTACACATAATTCCAACTTTTTGTTTGTTAACTGGTGCATTAGTTTGTTCATCAAGGTTGCCAAAGGTGAGTTATAATCACTGTCCTCATATGCCAAGGCATCCGAGGGTCTAAAAAATGCTTGCAGTGTTGTTAAATTGTGATTGGTACTGCTTTAATAGATGGTGAGAATCCGTTGTGTATAGCAAGTGAGAAAACATTTTTTAGTTCCACCAAGAAACATCCTCTTGTTTACTATGGAATTTCACTTTGGCTGATTGGGGGGTTGATGTTGAAGTTAAAGACAGCAGATTAGGTCTCAGAGCTGCAGTAAAAACCTTCATGTGGCATGCCAAGGTGAAAGAGGGTAATATCACTTAGTACTAAACCTTTTCCTTCTTATTGCCTGATCAGTGAACACTCTTTATTTCCAATGGCAGCTTATGTTTGTATCTTCAGTTCCACATTTGAAGATAAATTGCTAAAATTCTTTGCTGATCATATCTGTGATCTATTCATTCTGTCATACGGCAATACAGCACCCATGACCTAAGGGTGGGTGGGGGGGGGTTCTCTCTAGGATTATGGAGTTACATAACATAATATACTGGGTGTGGAGAAGGTCACCACCAGTCTCAACACACAACAGAAATGTTATGCACCTAAGAACTATCTTGGTTTTCAATTATTGGGAAATAAGTTGGTAATTTTAGTGCATATTTCACATACCCTACCATTCTCAAACTTTTAGTTAAATAGTTAAATTTAAAGTAATTTTAACATGATGTGTTTCACCTACAATAATTACTCTATAATTCACATTAAAACTGACACACTAGTTGTTTAACTCATTATTTATAAATATTCCCTTTTCAAATGCCAGGTGGGAATCAGATGTGAATGATTGCCAGTGTTAAAGTACCCAACAGCCATACTAGTAAAAGTAGAGTTAACTTTCTAGAAAATTATTTAAGTAAAATTTCTTCAAGAGAACACTACTTAGGTAGAGGTTTGAAAGTTTTTGATATTAAGTGTAGGTAAGTATCAAAAGAACAAGTAAATATAGGGCCTTTCTATTTTATACATAGTCAAGAGTTCTTACAAAGTTAAAACAATTCAGAGTACCTTCTTTTTGTGTGTGCATCGTATCATAATCATTGAAGTATGAGCCAAGTAACTTAAACATGAACTAGTGACACTCAGCATGAATGGACATCTTAATAAATGTGTCCTAATTCAGTGGGGCAAGCATTAATAGATGTATGCAGGCTCTCCTCACTTTAAAAAGGAACTAATCCATTCCTGGAAACCCCTTATTAACATGAACACCTAATTACAATTCATTTAAAACAGTGTTCCCTGCCCCAAAAATTACCCCTGTATTTGTTTAGACAACACCAAACTACAGGAAAACTGACAGAATTAGTTTAATAACATTAGTCATGAAAACAAATCCTTTTTGTTTTTTCTTGGGCTTTGTCAAGTTCAAGATCCATTTGCGAGATATGATGCCCAGCATAACATGAGAAGACAAGTGAGCAACATACGTGACAAGATCAGTGAACCATAGCACAGTGTCTCACTTTTCAATAATCTACCTTTAATGGGCTTTATAATTACAAAATTGTCAAACTAT
Organism: Polypterus bichir lapradei; assembly: GCA_026402145.1. Classification (NCBI taxonomy): domain Eukaryota; kingdom Metazoa; phylum Chordata; class Cladistia; order Polypteriformes; family Polypteridae; genus Polypterus; species Polypterus bichir. The sequence continues at coordinate 92,519,614 of JANRMT010062806.1, forward strand.
TGAAGCCCTTAAATAAGATGATTTTAGACTCAATAAGGCAATGCTCCAGTGTCAATACATTTACTGTCTATTGGAATTGTAGCTTTTTGAATATTTTCCAAATATAGTTCATATGTTACATATTGTTGCCGGCTGCTAACACTTAGATACATTTTTCCAACTGTTATATTATTACAGGCTGTATATAAATTACATTCAAGTCTATCTGGAAGTCCTGAATGGTTGAAGTTCAATTTCAGACCAGCATTGACGAGAGATGATGATAAATGCTAAAAGAGGTGATCAGTTCAATGTAAATGCTATAATTTACTAGAGACTAAAAATTAGGTTTTTGATACTGTTTTACAATATACTTAAAGACCGAAAGTTAAGAAAATAATTATTTTATCCTGGATCTTCTTTGTCCTTGTTATCACCAGAATAAGCTGCCTGTTTAGGAATTGCATGCCAACCTCAAAGTGTTGGTAATAAGAGTAATATAAACTGAATTAGATATTTTATTAATCTGGTGGCATGTTCCTGCCTACAGCAGCACAGGGTGTCCTGTCTTGTTTGCAAACATTTTACAGATTGGTACACAGACGGGCAGTGGTTGAGGGGAGCCATTTATTAAAATCGACCTAATTTTCCATGATATATGAAATCCTTGCCTCGGTGATCAGAGGCCATTTCATTTAGTGAATTAGACCCCCCTCTCTTACTGTGTGTGATTAAAGCCCTGGAAAATAAGTCTTCTGTTCGTATTAGTGAACATTCAAATGTCGCTAATAGCAGAAAGATGGAATAGATTATGAGACAATTCATTACAGTTCAAGTGCAGGGGAGAAAAAAAAAAAGCCAGCTATAATGCAAACGCGCTAGGGTGAATATCTGCATATAGTTTGGACCATCTGTGTTCTAATGACTTCAATAATGGATCACATTTTCGGCAGGCTTTGAAATGACATCCATGCAATATTAATTTGTTGATTTGCGGGGTTGCATTCACTTCAGTCACAGTCAAACCCACAGCTTGTGGTAGCACTCATGCAGCCCATGGCCTCCTGAAGCCCCAGTGCCCACACCTCACTGTCAAGCTGGATCTCTAAAACTTTGCATTGAGACCTCAAACATCTGCAGAGCTGTATATGCCAGCTCCAGTAAAAGGCCACATGTTTGTTGTCACTTGGGCTGGCTCTTATCTCATTTTTTGGATCCAGTCCCCAGCTTTCTTTGGCTCAGCTGAGATATATCATCATTAGGAACCATCACAATATATTACAGTAATTCAAACCAGTCCAAAACATCAACAAGATTAATTGGGCGGCTTTGCGAAAATGCAGTTGTGGTGCTTCTTTCATAATCTGAACATTGTTGGTTTTGGTGTAGTGATTGCTTCCCATGTAGCATTGCATGCCAGGCTAAATGTTAACTTGGAGGTCAGGGCACAAGAAACAAAAAGCTTTGTTTTATGAATTTGAAGCAAAAACATGAAACAATGGGTACTGTAACAGACCAGGATTCTGAGCCTCTGGGAGCCTAGGGCTAGCTGGGCTCTAAGTGAGCATTGACTGTGCAGCTGGAGGTGGCTGTCTTGAATCTTCAAGACATTATGTGTTGCTCAGGGGCATCCATTACACTAAATTAGTCAAACAGAGCTAAACCCATGCGGTGACAGTTTTGTTTATATTAAAAAAAAACAAAAAACTTTTTATTAGCTAACATGTTTCTTGTTGCCACTGTTTGAAAGCAAACTGAAGAGTGATGGAGCAAGGCCTGGTCTACCAGCCAGTTCCTCATGTCTGCTTCATACCACTGGTGGTGCTACAATCAAGCCAGATCATCACCAATGCTTCTTCATCCAAAGAAAATCTCAAGGCATCCATTTCTTTCATTTTTTGGTTTGATATCCTTTCTTTATAAGTTGCTTAGAAGCACAGTTTTATGTTGTCCATGTGGTCTCTTCCCACTTTGCCTGCCTTCAGAACTGTCTCTCATCAGATATTGTCTTAATTGCATCGAAAGTGGCTTGCAAAACCTTCTGTCTTTGCCTACTAAACACACTGGCTTGCCTTATGGCTTTGTCTCCATCCTTCTTCAAGTCCATGCATCCAGTGTTATGCCATTTTTATTGCTTATATACAGTAAGTGAAGTCTAAAATACATACTTCATGCAACATTCTGAAAGATGTTCTAAATATGGAGGCATGTCTCAATCTAATCACAATAAACTCAGCCAGACTTGGAAAGGCTGAGGATTCTAAAGCATACTGGCCATTGCTGTCAACCCTCAGGTCTCTCATCTTTCATTTTAGCAAAACACAAAGGTGAATGGGTCAGTTTTGGAGGCCTTTAGATTTTGACCTAAAATTATATTAAAACACATCACACAAGTGTGAATTATTGAGCAGTGTTGGGCAAAATGGCATGTGTTGGTCTCACATTTGATATTGTTATTTCTGGCTTGAGAGAGCTCAGTGTTTTCTGCAGACAGGAATCATCCAGATGTTCATCGGAATTCTCAGGGCTAAGGTAAATCAGCAAGTCCTATTTAGTGACACTAAGCAATATTTTTGAATCAATACTGATAAGTGCAAGAGTTTTAAGGGCTCCACTTATATCCTGTGTGTAATACATCTGATTGACAAGAAAATAAAGGTGTAAATATCAATGACGTGCTGAAGCAAAGCTCAGTATATTGTAAAGTAGTGTCCCTAGTGATAAAGAACCTGAAGTTACATGGCATAAAATATTTGCCTCACATGAGGTCTCCCAATTCTGTGTACTGGAGGGCTGCTGGTTTTCATTTCAGCTAGTTTCTTAATTAGAGGCTAATTATTGCTGTTAATGCATAATTTTTGTTTTAATTTTATTTCACTCACTCGAAATCCATAACATTTAATTGCTTCTTACACCACTGATTTTACTAATTTATTTGCTTCATGTTTGCAAACATCTGCCAATCAACTTACAAACATACATTGTCAAACTCCCTTAAGCCAATTCAGGTCATCTGTCCATCACAGAGCCCCATACTCACACATTCGAGTTGTTTAAGGGTGTACTTACACCAGCAGTTTGTTCCATGGCCAAGCATGTACCTGTATGTCCACAAATAACCCCCACCAAGGTCTAGTTTGTTTGACTAGTGTGATCACTGCTGGGCCAATGCCCTGGCTCATATGGAAAAGGTGGGTCTGGGCACAGTTCTGTAGGATTCGGGAACAGTGTGATTGCTAAACATGTTCTACCACAGAACACAGATGTGATATCAATGATGCAACGTCATTTCATTCGATATCATTTGAGTTAAAAACAGGTTTTTATTCTTACCTTATAGGTGAATGTGAATTGTAGTTGTCAAGAAAAGCTGCAAATTACTCCCTTAATATAAATTGTCTCCATTAAAAGCAAAATGTTGTGCTGCACACTCAATAATTCTGTAAAAGGGTAGACTGTTATTCTGTCCTACACAACTCCAAAAAAAAAAAAAATACAAAATAAGGAAAATCATTTTGACATGCATACTGTCACTTAATGTTCAGATCTTGTTTTGGTTTTACGCAAAGCCTCATGGTGATGACGAAAGTGTACCTGGGCCAAGAACATTAAAATGCAGCATGAGTGCAGGCAAATGAGGGAATACAGTCGTACTCAGGCAACAGTACGGAACAAACATGTTTAGTGTGAGTACACCCTAAGACTCACTAGTCTTTGGATGAGAAAAACCATTACACCCAGGCAACAGCCATATGTGTGATTCAAACTCAGAACCTCTGTGACGTAGGGATTGCTAACCACTGCACCACTGAGTCACCCTACCAGTTAATAATAAGATGCCCAGGTGCTACAGCTCACCAGCTTACTCATAGCATGTTTTACCTGTGTGCACTCATCATAAAGTTTTTTATGAGAGGAAAGCGAAGGATCAAGAAATAGTAATCTGCTTTGGTCCATGAAATATTTGACCCCCTGCCTTACCTTCACATTTTTGTACTGTTTTGTACTGTTATGTTGCAGTGTTAGGCTAAAATCATGTCTATTTAATTTTTACCTCATCAAGCAACACTCAGTTCCCCAGAAAAACAAAGCAAAAACAGGCTTTTTCAGACCCTTCGTTCAGTACTTAGCTGAAGTTTCTTTGGCAGTGATTACAGCCCAAATCAAGCTTCACAATCAGAGTTGGGGATTTTCAGCTATTCTTCTCTGCAGATCCTCTCAAGCTCTGTCAAGTTGGATGGAGACCGTCTGTGGACAGCTGTTTTCAGGTCTCCCCAGAGATCTTCACTTAAGTTCAAGTCCGGGCTCTGGCTGGGCCACTCAAGGATACTCATGTGTTGTCCCAGACTGAGATCCAGAGCACCGTGGAGCAGACTTTCATTAAGGACATCACTGTACTTTCTGCTATTCACTTCTCACTTGACCCACAACATGATGCTGCACCCACCATGCTTCACCATTTGAATGGTATTGCATAGATGATGAGCAGTGCCTGGTTTCCTCTAGATGTGATGCTAAAATTTGGGACCAAGAAGTCCAAATAATCTTGTTTCTCACAGACTCAAAGTAATTTGGGTGCCTTTTTTCAAACTCAAAGCGGGCTTTCATATGACTTCTACTAAGAAGACACTTCTGTCTGGCTGCTCTGAAATAAAGCTCATACTGGTGGAATGCTGCAGTGATTATTGTCCTCCTGGATGTTTCTCCTGTCTCCACTTGGGTTCTCTAAAGTTTATATATACTGTAGTAATATCAGGTTCTTGATTCCCTCTCTTACCAAGGCCCTTCTTCCCCAGTTGCTGAATATGACCAGAAAGCCAGCTCTAGCAAGATACATGTTTCATTTAAGAAATATAGAGGCCACTGCGCACTTGGGATCCTTTGGTATTGCAAAATTGTTTTTTTTTTTTTTTTTTTGCATCTTCCCCAGACCTGTGTCTTATCACAATCCTGTCCCTAAGCTCTTTAGGCAGCTTCTTTGACCTCATTGCTTGGTTTTTGCTCTCATACACATTGTCAACTCTGGGACCTCATAAAGGCAGATGGGAGCTTTTACTAGTCCTGTGTAATCAGTTGAACTGACCACAGATTGACTCCAAACAAGGTATAGAAACATCTTAACGATGGTCAATTGATTGGGATTCACTTGAGCCAAAGCAAAGGTTCTGAATATTGTTTTTTTATTTGCAATAAATTTGCAAAAGTTTCTAAAATCCTGTTTTCACTTTGAATGTTGCTTGCTGTGAGGAAAATGAATTTAAACTATTTTAGCAGAAGGCTGCAACAACAAAATGTGAATATCTGAATAGTTTCTGAATCCACTGTAGTATCACAAATATCAGAGGGTGCACAACCAAAAAAATTTAAGTAACCCCATTGCCAGAGCAAGTGGTCTACCAGCAGGTTCTACCAGTTATGCATTGTCTTCTCATTTTTTTTATTCTTCAAGCTTCTGACCTGAACAGCCATCCACCAGTTGACCGAATGAATGATGTTCACAAACACTGTATACAGTTTGGGGCTACACTAGACTTCCCGCGAAAAGCCATATGGTGTCATTTCATTGGCTGTGCAACAGCAACCCCTGCTGTCCTCAGCCCAGATTTCAATAACAGGTTTTAAGTGCTCAGTTTCTAAGTCCCCATTTCAGAACGGTAGTACTCCCACCCAAATCCCACATTTTTACAAGTCATGAAGTACTCTGCAGTAAAACTCCAGTAAATGTTCCTCGCCTGCGAGCTGTGCACCCACATACCACACACGCGTGCGCGCGCACAGCCCAACTGCAATGAAAAACAGAGTTCCACCATCTGCTCAGACAGTGCTTCGCTTAACATTTTTGTGGATTTGGAAAATGAGCGTCTTAGTCAATGTGGCACCCCTATTAAATGTAAAATGATTTCCTTATGCATTAGACAGCAAAACGCAAGTGGCGGCTTTGATAACAGGCACATAATAAGAATCTCGAGACATAAGAAGCTGACCCTTCTCTGCAGGCGGCCAAGAGAGCATTTGCTTTATTCCAAAAGTGTGCAAAACTTTGTTCACAACACTTAAATTGCCACCAAATGAATATGAAAGCAGAAGCGGCTGATTCATGCTCTTCTAGCACATCTGTATTGTGAGCAGGCTGCCGTCTCCTCGTGGCTCACATGGTTATGTGTTGGGTTCTTTTGACAGGTCACTGTGATAACATGGTGTGGATTTCTGCTTTGACCCCCCTCTCTCATGAGTCTCACTGTATTAGGGGGATTTAAATTTGAGAGTCCTTTCAGAACTAAACCAAAGGAGCAGCTTATATTTATTGTTTAAATAATATTGTGGATAAGGACTTGCAGAACAGGACTGCAGACTAATCCAAATAGGAAGAAAATCTGTCCTCCTTAATACCACATATGGAAGCTAAGCTGCTAAGGCACCTCCACAAAGTATCAAGTCCTGGGGAGACCAGGGCCTCATTTGTGGAAGATGCTCCCAATCACCATTTACAAGTCTGATGCAGCATCCCTCTTCTTTCTGGTATCGGTGTCATCTTGGATTGAGGTGAATCAATCTGCCTGTTTTGTACAAAATGGAAGTAGGCTTCACCCTTTTTAAAATGAACCACAGTCTAAAGTGTTCATCTTGTATGCCCCACTTTGTACTAATAGAGAGCTAACAGTACAGGATCTTCTTTGAAGTTAAAACTGGGCAAAGAGGAGTAGTCAGAGTCAGAAAAAGGTCTGGAAGATCTACCACATAGTGTCATGGCCAAAAATAAGAAGCAAACGTCAAGATCAAAACTAAACAGACTATAAGCAGAGAAAGGATAACTGTCACAAAATTGATAGCCATAAAGGGGTTTTTGGAATCTGTAAACCTTTCACACCCATCACAGGTTATGACCTCTGAGAATAAGCCCCTAACACCACAAGAGCTTCCCTAATGACAGAAAAACAGCGCTGATCGTAAATAATCAATATGGTGACAAAAACAGTATAAAATAATTCATAACTGCAAATGTAAATCTTAAATCAAAAAGTTAATGTTAAATTCAAAAACTAGGGCCAAAAAGAAACCCTCAAAACTAATGCTCAACCTCATAAATGAATGCAGAAAAACACATCAAACAATAATAGTGGGCTTATTTACACACACGGAGTCCTTCAAATATACATGGCCTGAACATCAATCACTGTGACTAGTCATGAACCAAACGATTTGCACAAAACTGAAAATGAAATTTGCCAAACAAATTGAGTTTTGCTCCCAGTAAAATATTTGCCACAGACACAAGAAGAAAGTTGTTAGTCCTGTCTGAATGTATTTACATGCTTTAATTCTTCACTCATCTGTCTGTCATTTATTATTTAAATAAAATTCTCTAGCACAAACAAAATCACTGGATTAATTTCCTAGCACATATAGACATTTTGTTCAGGCGCCAGGTGTGTTTTGGTAGTACAATCAATTACGAAGACTAAGATGGAGATCGTAATCCTAAAGATGCATCAGAGAAGCTCCACAGCCCTTGGAGTGTGCATATCCTTAATGTCTTCTGCAGGTACCAAGGGTCAAGGAACAGGAAAAGTCATTTGCTAGTCAGGGCTGTAGGTGGCGTAACAGAGCCCCAAACCCCAGGCACAACTTCACTCACACAAGCCTCTGTTCAAATTATTATTTTTATTAAACCCTTTTCTTCCTTTTCTCTTATCCTGTACTACTCCTCCTTTCCTAACTCCAACTCTCCTGGGTGAAGCAGAGCATCTTTTTTTTAGTCCTTGTGGTTCCACAACATTGCATCTAGGAAGCAATTCCAGATCAGAAGGAACCTCTTTAAATTGGAGAAGTCCTGTGCCAGCAACTCCCCCTGGTGGCACCCAAGGAACATAGCAGGGCTGAACATTGGGACTACAATTCCCAGGCAGCTCTGCAGGTGTGCACACATGAGCCTGAGCAGATGGAGGCTGCTGCCAGGCAAACTTTGGGCAAATGGCCCTGTTGGGCAGTCTCCTTCGTCCTTCCATTATGTCATCCAAACTGTGAAATGCAACAATTATGACGGCTTCCCGGATGGGTAACTGACTATCCCATCCGGGATGCCAGACCACCCTTGCCATCCATCAACTGAGTAACTGGCCAGGTGGACTGACTTCCCATGTAATGAAATTTCCCTGCGTACAAAACAAAGTAATGTGCAGGGTGGTGCATTTTGGGACGTCTTCATGGGAAAATAAGCATCATATCACATTTCTAAAAAATACACTCACTCACCCACAGTGATGTGAACAAGAGGCATAAATATAACTGATCTGGCAGATGTGTGACGGACTACATGTAACACAAAACTGCAGAAAAGAGCACTGGCAAACCCACAGTGTGAATGAGGCTCTCCAATGAGATGGACTTAGGAGCCATATTGGACTTGAGATTATCAGCTTCCAGACAGTGTTCAGAAGCCATTAAGAAGGCTAACAGAATGTCAGGTTATATAGCGCCTTGATGTGTGGAGTACAAGGCCAAGGAGGTTCTGCTGAAGCTTTATAACACACTGGTGAGGCCTCATCTGGAGTCCTGTGTGCAGTTTTGGTCTCCAGGCTACAAAAAGGACATAGCAGCGCTAGAAAAGGTCCAGAGAAGAGCGACTAGGCTGTTTCCAGGGCTACAGGGGATGAATTATGAGGAAAGATTAAAAGAGTGGAGCCTATACAGTTTAAGATAAAGAAGATTAAGAGGAGACATGACTGAAGTATTTAAAATTATGAAGGGAATCAGTGCAGTGGATCGAGATGGTGACTTTAAAATGAGTTCATCAAGAACACGGGGACACAGTTGGAAACTTGTTAAGGGTAAATTTCACACAAACATTAGGAAGTTGTTTTTTTTCATGCAGAGAACCACAGACACTTGGAATAAGAGACCAAGTAGTGTGGCAGACAGGAGGGGCTTTTAAAACTCGACTTGATATTGTTTTAGAAGAAATAAGTTGATAGGACTGGTGAGTTTGTTGGCCTGAATGGCCTGTTCATGTCTAGACTGAAGATTTATGCAGCTGTATTCTTTGTTTTCCACCCTACAAAACGTAAAACCTCCAAAAAAACTATTTTAAGTGATTTTTCACATTTTGCAACTCACCCTAAGAAGTGAATTTCTAAACTGTACAGAAATCAAAACCTGCCTGTTTTGCTCATCACTAACTTGGAGAGATTTTGCTTATACAGCTCAGTATGCCTGGCAACTCTTCCAGAACTGGTTCCTACCTTGCACCTGATCCTATTCTGGCAGTATCAGGTATAATGCCAAAACCAACCCTGAGGTAGCCTGTGGTAACCCCCCCAAACTCATTCATATCGGGCCAATGTAGAGTCATCAGTTTACTTGACATGAATTTCTTTATATTGTAGGAGGAAATCCTTGCACGTTTCAGCCCAGTCTCTCTGAATGCATCAGGAAACCCTTAAAATACTTGGAGCGAGATAGAGATAGAGATGGAGATGGAGAAGGTGGTGGTGCGTATGCTCAGTTAGTCCATAACCGCTGCAAATGAAAGGGAGGCCACCTCACTAATTATTTCATCAGAAGGCCATTTTCTAAGCTTGCTTTTCACAGGGTGGGATCCAGCCTAAGACGGACATAAGTCCATCACTGGGCACTCACGGTGGTCTAATTTAGATTTTTCAGTGACCATAAGAGCATATCATTAAACGTGAGAAGACACATATGAGGACAACATGGAAAGACCACAGTGGCCCAAGTACTGTGATGCAGTGAGACATTCTGACACCTCATCATACCTCTCACTAACTATACAATTACATCCTGTAATCCAGCTCAGTGTTGCAGGGGCCCCAAACTAATCTCAAAAGCCCCCCTCGCTCATACACCCATAGTCGTAACAGTCAAATATGTAACCGTCTGTTTCCTGGCCACGCATATATATGGATATGTGGGAGAAAGCCCCATGCAGATAATGTCCAAGTGTGCTATTTGAACCCTGGGAAGTGGATCCGTGGGCACTGCCAAGCCACCCTACCAGCTGGACATATTGCAGCTAATTGACACCATTGTTGGTCCAGCACTGGAATGACGCAGCGCCCTCAAGGAGTCAAAGCAAAGTGACAGTCTGAAGAGTGAAAGTCCCCCTTCTTGTCATTTCACATGCGAGTGTAATTAAAACTGATATAAAAGTCTCTCTTGAGAGTTTTGTTATTTTAATTGATGGAGATGTTCTTTGCTTAAGCTAGTGGTTGTAGTGAGGACTGGCCTGTTGTCGCCTCGTGTCCAATTGTTCAGCCTATTTCTGAGGCCAGACGCCCCCCTGATTTTGCACACCTCTCCCCACTCCCAGAGCTCCGCGACTTTTACAGCTTTTTTCCAGATGGCCTGAATATACAGCAGACCATTAAAAGAATTGGACGCGATGCTTTTGTGGTGACCCTGGTGCTAAGAGCACAGCCCATGAAGTGCAGACAATCGTCCTCGGCGTGAATAGCAGGCACTGCTTAACCATTGATATTAAACTCCGAGCCAAGCCTGCCCTGTAATTCTCCCCCAACTCTTAAATGCGCCCACACTCTCGCCTTGCGCCCTTCCAGGCGGGCAGTCTCTTTAAAATGCGGTTAACAGAGCCGCACGCAACTTGGGCCATCCTGAGCCAAACTCTGCTTCATTAACGTGGCCCCTCATTCAGCCTTCTTTCCCATAAATTAAGGCGCACGTCCGTTCTGACGCCCAAAAGGCACATTAATGCCACTAAATGCAGTGCTGGATATTTTTTTTTCTGGTTTTCTTTAAAAGGAATAAAAACATGTAAAAGAGAAGTGGTGTGTCCACCTAATGTGACCCAGGGCTTCCCATGGCATGACAGACTTGGTCTCCAGCTATCCTGCCAATCGGATGTGGGTCTTTAGTGACAAAAGTGTCATTTCTGCACACAATGAGAATGAAGCTTTGTGCAGGATGTTTCAGTGTGTCTAGATGAGCAGCCCACCTCCCCCAGCCCTACTAGTCGGTTAAGACTGGAGATCTTTGGTGTGGCAACAGCACTCCCTGCTGGTCAGAGTGTGATGCGTCATCCTAGTGACTCTCTTTGACTCTTGCCAGGCAGGGAATTAAAGTGGAAGCCATGCAAGTGGCATGCGGTTTGGTCTGTTTGCCCCCTGATGTTCTGCTCCCCATTGTCCCGGTTACTGGGAGCCCCCTGCATTCTGATTTTCATGTGGCTCCTCAACTAACAAATAATTTAAAAAGCAGTGAATTATGATCATATTTGAAATTTAACAAAATCTTGTATGTATTTTCTAAACTCCCACCTTCAAGGGCATAGCCAGGGATTCACTGACTACACCTATGCCCCCCGATTCTGCATGCAGTCGTGTCTCAGCCACGAAGCTCAGGTAGTGGTTGGGTGGACTTTCTACATCTGCTTTATGGTAGCACAGCAGTGACTGTGGTTTGAAAGGTCAAGTCAGGTTAAGTGGCTTTTCTGTCACACCATCCATACAATGGCACAGCATAACGTTCCTCAGGACCACCGTGCAGCAAGTACAGAAACACAGGACAAGCGCAAGACAGGTAATAAATAAATAAAAGGTAAGTGAACAGATAGTAATAAATAAATAATAATGATTAATGATAAAAAAACATCAGTAGTAACAAGTATAAAAAAGTACTGCATATAAGCAAGCTACAAGCAGCAGATCTGAGGGCAGGGGGGGCAGCACAGAGTTCAGAGTCAGGACCGCCAAATGGTAGAAGCCACCGCAGAACCTGGCAGAACTGGTGGGACAAAGAGAGCACGAAGGGGTGGGAGTAGTCCTTCACAATGCTTTATGGACTTTCTGGATGCAATTCTGCCTCGCAGTAAGGACACCCGGGTTCGCTTCCCGGGTCCTCCCTGCGTGGAGTTTGCATGTTCTCCCCATGTCTGCATGGGTTTCCTCTGGGTGCTCCGGTTTCCTCCCACAGTCCAAAGACTTGCAGGTTAGGTGCATTGGTGATTCTAAATTGTCCCTGGTGTGTGGGTGTGTGAGTGTGTGTGTGTGTGTGTGTGTGTGTGTGTGTGTGTGTGTGTGTGTGCCCTGCGATGGGCTGGCGCCCTGCCCAGGGTTTGTTTCCTGCCTTGTGCCCTGTGCTGGCTGGGATTGGTTCCAGCAGACCCCCGTGACCCTGTAGTTAGGATATAGTGGGTTGGATAATGGATGGATGGATGGATGCAATGCTTGATAAAGTTGTCTTTAATGGGGGGCATCGAGGTTCCAATGATCTTTTCTGCTGTGTGCACTATGTGTTGTAGGAGAGACACTGCAGTTCCCAAACCAAACAGTGATGCAGCTGGTCAGAACGCTCTCGATGGTGCCCCTTTAGAGTGTGGTGAGAATGGGGTGAGGTAGGCTTGCCTTTCTCAACCACCTAAGGAAGTGGAGATGCTGCTACACCTTCTTGGCTATGTGGGTGGTGCTATTGACTAATTAATGTCAGCTGCCAGTTGCACACCAATGCGTTTGGTGCTCTTGATCAGCTCCACTGCAGAGCCCTCGATGAGCAGAGGGGTGCAGACAGCATGGGCCTTCGTGAATTGAACAATCATCTCTTTCATCTTGTCTACATTAAGAGGCAGATTTTTGCACTTGCACCAGTTTGCCAATCTTCACATCTCCATTCTATAAGCTGACTCATCCCCACTGCTGATGAGACCCACATCCATTGTGTCATCCAATGATGGTGAGTGCAGCCGTACTATCATCAGTTAGCAGAGGAAACAGAAGTGGGCTGAGTACACAGTGTACTCCGGCATGATGGTACTGGAGATGACGTTTCTGACATGGACTGTATGGGGTCTCTCTGTCAAGAAGTCCAAGACCCAGTTTTATAGGGAGTGTTGTACCCTAGCAGACCCAGGTTCCCTATGAGCTTCTGAGAGATGATACTGCTGAAAGCTAAACTGAAGTCACCGACAAGCATTCTAGTATAAGGGTCTTTTTAGTCCCAGTGGCAGAGGCCCAGATCATATGATGATATGTAGATGATATGATGGCGGGGTGCCCACAGTTTTTCGGCTTGCGAGCTACTTTTAAAATGACCAGGTCAAAATGATCTGCCTACATTAAAAATACTATATATATACTGAGTATCAGAGGTGGGTAGTAACGAGTTACATTTACTTGAGTAACTTTTTTAAAAAATTACACTTCTAAGAGTAGTTTTACTGCACCATACTTTTTACTTTTACTTGAGTACATTTGTGAAGAATAAATGCTACTCTTACTCCACTACATTGGGCAACACTTGAATCGTTACTTTTTTTCCCATTGGATATAGTCTGACAGACAATTTTCAATCTGCTCTGTGTAGTGAATGCTGTCAAGTTGCACACACGCCTTCCGTTGCGTCTCCAGCTCTGACGAAGTTTTGGATGTTCCCCAAATCAAGGCGCTGCAGCTTTGAGGACAGATGTTGCATTTTTTGTTTGAAAGCATTAACTGAGCTAACCATATTGACCATGGAGTTCTCTTTTCCTTGCAGCTGTAAATTAAGCTCATTCAACATGTTGGTCAGATCGGGAAAAAAAAAGCCAAGTCTAGCGGCCATTGATCGTTATTAAGTTGCTTGTATTCTGCATGTTTAATGACAAAGAGAAACTCCTTTTTCTCCGGCCAGGGGTCTTGAAATCTCAGCAGGAATTTCTCCCTAGCCATCTGCCTCAACGAAGTCATCTTTTATCATCTCTCCATCTTGGAAGGACTTCTTATGCTTAATGATCGAGTGACTCACCCGTAACGATGCTTCAGTGTGTCTGCCTTTGCTTTTGAATTCAGCCGAGTGAAAAATGACAGCTGTCCGATTAACTGCAATTTTAGTTCCCTCTCCTTTCTCTTTCTCAGATCGCTTTTCTGAAGGAAGTCAGTTTCGAAGTTTTTATGAACAGTTCGAAAGTGCCTTTCCACATTTTCCTTCTTTGGAATAGCAATGATAGATTGTCAGATCAGACAAACGCACTTCGATTGTGACATTGTGAGAAAAAAATCCTCTTCCAATTCCACATTCAGCCCATAACCCCCCAACAAATTTTTTTTTAAATCCCTTCTTTAGTCGATATAAATTGGAAGGCTAACTAGATCACAGCCGGAGTCTTGCAGTAGCTCGCACGTTTGATCGTGCGTGCAGGATGACCAGTGTGTTACATGAAAAGAGATCTCAGACTGGCCGCCCTGTATGTCAGTCAAGTGGCAAATGCCATAGGGAGGATATATGATGACTAACATTTAAAAAAAAAAATTTTTGAAATCAACGCAATCTACTGCACTACCTTTCCGATCTAACAGTCGATCGCGATCAACGTATTGGGCACCCCTGTAATATGGCATCTTCAGTGGAACAGTTTGGGTGATAGGCAAACTGCAGAGGATCTTGTGATGTGGGAAGTCCTGTTTTCAAGTGAACTAGACTCTTGAACCACTTCAAGACGACAGGTGTGAGTGCTATAAGGCGATAGTCATTGACGTTAGAAACAGAGGAATTCTTTGGCACAGATATGATGGTGGTGGTTTTGAAGGACTTGGGGACGACTGCCTACCTCAAGGAAATGTCGAAGATGTCTGTCCAGGTATGTTGTCTGATCCAACAGCTTTGCATAAGTTTACATTCAACAAACTTCTTCTCATGTCTGCAGTGGACAAGCACAGTATTTGTTACTTCTGAGGAGGAATAGATTTCCTTGCAGGTATGTTGTTCAGGGCATCAAGATGCACAAGAAGTTATTTCAAACATCTGAAAGGGAAGCATCACCACTGTGGACAGGTGGCATGGTCTTATGGTCTGTGAAGGCTTGGATCCCCTGCCAAATGCGTTTTGTGTCTATGGTGTCCTGAAGGTGGCTGTGAATTTTCTTGCTATATGCTCACTTTGCTGTGCCGAGATACAATAAGATTCCGATTCCCCTTGCTGTCCTGATGGCTGCCTTGTCACCTGATCTAAAGGCAGCTTTACGTGATTTTTAGCAGTGCATGCAACTCCATCGTCACCCATGATTTCTGATTTTCATGTGTGACGATGTTCTTTGAGACAGTCACATCACCTAGAGAGGGAGAGATAAGGAGCATGCACTGATTATAGAAGGTTGCAGCACCCACCACACGGCAAACAACCCAGGTTGAGATCCGAGTGCAGCTGTGCAAAGGGTGACACCTCAGCACCACACTGAACAGTGTGAGGATTTCCAGCAAGTTGGAGGACCTGCTTGCAAGGCTGGATGCAGATTAACGTCATACCCAGGATGGAGTAATTGCAGGTTGAGGGTCTTGCTCAGGGGCCCAACAGAGTAGAGTCACTTCTAGCATTTATGGGATTCAAATTCCCTGGCCTCAGAGCCATGACTCCAATCTAGGCACTTGTTAATACAGCCAGTGACTGATGGACATACTCCTCTAAGTTGATCTGATGGCCAGAGGTGGCAGCTACTTTAAACATGGCGCAGTCCGTGTGATCCAAACAGTCTGCACTGCTCCCTCTGGCTACACCCTGATCTGTCTGAGAGTTGGTTGGACCGTTTCAGAAGTGTTCTGCATTCTAGCAGTAGTACAATGGAGACATGATCAGAAAAACCGAGACTTGGACGAGGTATGGCTTTGTGAGCATCATGAGAGTTTGTAAACACAAGGTCCAGTTTCTTCTCTCCCCTGGTTGGAAAGTTCACGTTGGTAGAAACTGGCGAGAACTGTCTACAGATTCGCGTGGTTAAAATCTCCAGCCACAATCATAAAACTTCATGTCCACCCTAAAAATGTGACTTAGTCATTTGAGGAATTATACAGCACCTCTCTCAGGGGGTAGAGAGTGGCTTATATGTTAGTGATGCTGCCTCACATCTCCAGGACCTGGATACATTTTCCAGTCTATGTGACCATCTACATAGCTTGTCTGTAGTGCTACTGGTTTCCACCAGACAGGCGCTCTTTAGGTTTCTATGCCACTGAAATTTGGCCCAATGTGAGTGAGTCTGCCATGCAATGGCCTGTGTTTTATCAAGCGTCTCAGAATTACTCCTAGCTTACTTCCTAAGCTCCTTTTTTTATTTCAAAACATTCCAATATACAGAATTACTCCTAGGAATTTCACTAAAAGTCTGACAAGTATAAGAAGTTGTCCTGTCTCAGAGTGTGTAGCACATGAGAACTAGTTATGAAACGTCCTACACCTAGTCTCACTGGGAGTGGGAGTTCACATTTGAGAGTGAATGACATCACAATTTTATACTGTAGCTGCCCAAGTAACAAAATGCCCATCATGAAGTAGTTTATAGTTTTCTGATACCAAAGCTAAGGCGTCATCACAAAGACAATAATAATAATAATGAAGAAGAAGAAGAAGAAGAAGAATCAAAGTACTAGGAGGAGAAGATGAACGAAAACTTAATAAAATAGGATATGGCTAAGCTGCACGTCACTTTTGCCACTTTGCCAACACATCAAGATGGAGATGAAAAGACCGAGAGACACACCCGGAATGACGGGCATGTTTACCTAACAATAAATGATTCACATTTATAGAAGAACTAGCCATCCCCCGTGGCTTCACCCACGTATTAGTGAAACAGGACAGTGAAGAGGGCCCTGTCTGGCTCTCTACTCCTGACGTCATGCTTCCCCCTCCCCTCGGCCTGCAGCCTCTGTCTCAGATTAGCTTGCATATATCGCTCCTGCCAGCGAACTATTATACTTAGCGTGATGAGAGAAGTCGCAAAATCAACCGGAATGTTCAAGCAAATTATAGAAAAAAAAAAGATCTAAATCCATTAAGTAGTTCTCTCGTTCGCTAACTAAGCGGAGTTAAGGTTACGCCCCGAGGCAGACGCGTGAGTGAGGAGGGCCCTGCCCCCCACCCCCCGCAGCCCGATGAGTCTCTCTTGGATTTGCTCTAATAAACTGATACTAAATCAATGGAATGTTCAAGCAAATTATAGAAAAAACCCGATGTAAATCCGTTAAGTAGTTCTCTCATGAAAAGCAGACAGACATACAAACGCGTCTAAAAAACTATAAGAAATTTCATGCTTGGACCATGAAATTTTTAAAACTGTTTCTAAGTGAGAACCTATGGGCCAAGGGTAACCTACATTCCAAATTTCAAGTCCCAAGTCCTCATGGTTCGGGAGATTTTGTGATGAGTGAGTCAGTGGTATTTGGCTTTTATATACAGTATACAGTATAGATGACCTTACTGCTGTAATGGCCATGGGAAATGCGTCGTAAAGTAAGAGTTTCTGCAAACAGCAATGGCTATTCTTCCTCTGTTTCAAAAGTTGCCTTCACTCTTCCAGTGTTCTCGATCATCAGCCTCTGTGCTGTGCCATGATCCACTCCATAATCCCCCCCACTTATCTTCTGTGAGGCTGTATTTAACTAATGCTCTGGGAGTCTCCGCCTGCCTTCTTGATCCTTCCCAAGCTTGTAAAGTGTAATGCAAATGTTCCATTTAGGGGTTCATGGAATGTGTGACATTTCTCTGTCAGTCACCCATCCAGCCACACTTATCTTCAGGGTAATATGCTGGCTATGGCAGTACAGTATGTCTCCATGACCACCTGTGTGTTGATGCTGTGATTTCTCTTGCAATTCACATTCATGCTCATCCAAACTTGGGCTTGGGTTACAGAATTTTATGAGCATGAGGTATGGTCTGAGCACAGCTTGCTTTCATATTACCTCACATCAACAACAACAACAACAACATTTATTTATATAGCACATATTCATACAAACAGTAGCTCAAAGTGCTTTACATAATAAAGAATAGAAAAATAAACACAATATGAAAACAAAATAAATCAGCATTAATTAACATCGAATAAGAGTAAGGTCCAATGGCCAGGGGGGGACAGAAAAAACAAAATAAAAACTCCAGACGGCTGGAGAAAAAAAAATAAAATCTGTAGGGATTCCAGACCATGAGACCGCCCAGTCCCCTCTGGGCATTCTACCTAACATAAATGAAACAGTCCTCTTTGGATTTAGGGTTCTCACGGAAAGGCTTGATGATGATGGTCACGTAGAATTCTGCCTTTTAGTCCATCCATCATTGTTGGAGCATCATGAAGCTTTGAGTGGCACTAGTGGTGTGGAATTGTATAGTTCTGAATCCTGAAATCTGAGAAATGGTTGGTTGTGACATCAAATCATGGCTGTTGCAAAGCTGCATTTCATGCATAATATTATCAACACTTTCATTTTGGTTGACAGCACATGGCTCCTCCTGTAGATGAAGTGATCACATGGCGTTCAAGATTGTTATGAGTATGATTCTATCTCGGTCAGTATAATATCTTTTTATACGATTATTGTTGTCCAGCATTTCCAAAAGATTCCACTTTACCTGAGATATGCCATCTACTTGTTGGCTCCTAGTAAATTAGGTCAGCTCATGATGTCTCCTAAATCCTGTTGAAGTTAGGAGGAGTTTCCTAAATTCGGGAGACTTATGAAATGCCTCCACTCCTACTTTAGGACCAAATTGTTTGTCACTCGGAGATTTCTGAGCCAGTTAGGACCGGTTTCCTACTCTGAGACTCTTGATAAATATGGGCACAGGTCCGGTTTTGAAGATGCACATGACCTGAGATAGATTAGACACCCATTCAGTCTTTTTGCCCATTTCTTTCAAGAGAGGCTCTGTGTTAGAATGCATTATGAGGGCATCTTGGCCCTGTGATTTTGGAAGTTGCCCTTACTAACCTGCATAGAATTTGGCTTGCTGAGTAGATAGCAGGCTTCAAATGCCCACCATCCATCAAAGCCTTTCAGCACATGCAGTCATGAGCCCTCTATCACTCTTGGAATCGTTCCTACAGTTGCTGTGTGAGTCGGTGAGTGGGTCTCATTGTCCCTTCTGAGGATCAGCAGCAGGTTGGTCCACAGCAGTTCTGTTGTCCAGTGAAATTAGCAGCTTTTGTCAGCTTTGGCCTATCTACTCTTGTTCAGATGCCCTCACCCAGCATGGTTGCCTATATCCACAACTTCACCCTATGCCCTGGCCAGTCATCATGGTGTAATGTACTTTGTATTGTGTAAAAATTACTGAGTTTTTGGTGCAAAAAAAAAAAAACAAAAAACAATGGAAGGCGAGCCATTTGAATCCCTGTCTGTGTTGGAGCGTCTTTTAATTTAATAATCCAGATAACTGAAATAAATCCCTTTTGGGACCCTCACTTACTTGGAGGGAAAGATAAACGAAAATGAGGTTCACAAAGCAAAATTAGGACACTGTGCTTGATTGCACTCTTACAAAAAGAGAGAAATCTTAATTCTCACATGCTTCATATTGATGATTTTAGCTTAATGAAGCACGCAGCCATGTGGAAAACAATCAGAGGCAGAAAGGAGTTTGCCACGAGTGATTAAATGGGTGCACGTCTCTGCCAATCTGGAGGAGACTGGGGGTCACAGCCCACCTCTGGTGGCCCTTAAGGGACAAAAACTTGCATTCTCCTGCTCTACATTCTGGAAAATCTCAGATATTTTCAGATGCACTTTATTGGTTTGATGTTCTACTGTGAGCACTGCCACTCCTCGACATTCACTGTCTATGAGGTGCCATTGTCACTGCCACATTGCTCTCAGCAAACCATGTGCTGTCCTCTTCTGGAGATCTAAAAACAAAAAATGGCTTGGAACTCTTGTCCAGGGCGCATCACAGCACGTGTTTCCTGGCTCTGGTCTAGGGTGGCAATTGCATCTTCTCCTCTTGTTCATATGCAACCTGCTTGAACCACTAGCATCCTGTTGCACTAATGCCTGTAGCAATGAAATGTTTTGAGAGGCTAGTCAACAATTACATGTGCTCTTCACTGCCCAAAGAACTAGATCCGTTACAGTTCTACCCAAGTAGATCCACAGAGGATGTCATAACCTATTGCAGAAGCTGTCATAGATGCTGCTGGCTGACACTTGCAATGTGTTTGGTATTCTGTCTCTTAAGGTTACATTGCTGCATCTCCCAGCGCCAGGCCCGCTGCCAGAAATATTTGGGCCCCAGACAATTGGGTATGTGTGGGCCCCTCTGCCTTCCCCCGGTTCCCCACATGCCAAAACCTTCAAATATGTATACAAAATGATCGAAATGTAGTTTATCCGATAGCGACAATGCTGCATTTATGAATACCATACTTGATGAGTTAAGCCTTCTCGCACATCAAAGTTTGACTACGAGAAGGAAAGCCAGTGCTAACGGAAGCTTGTAGCAGAATTGAAACAATACATGAATGAGATAGGCCTATGTATTATCTAACATGTAACGGTACAATTATACCAATGCAATGAATAGGAGTAACATCTGAACATTTTAATATATACTAACGGTTAGGGTTATCTACATGGTGTACAATCAGTATGGTAACTTGCTGTATCAAACTTCAAAGTTTTCAAAAAATCTGCGTGATCCAGAATCTTTAGTCATACACACAAAACCAACGCACACTCGTCACTGCTTTAGAAGCAACAATAAACACCCAAGCGAATGAATTATCAAACTACGGAGACGGACTTCTGCTACACCATACACGTCAACATCCACGATAGTGCACAACAATATCGCTGTTGTCTGAGACAGAACAGCGCCTGTGTGTGTGAAACGGAAGTATTCAATTACAGCGGCGAAGTCAATCCATTATCCACGTACCCTGTACAACAAACATACAGTACTACTCAACGTCAAGCTCAAGGACGTCGGTGTCGGCTCTCCTTTGTCTTTGAGAAGCGTGCCGCTGCCTGTCCCCCTTTGACAAGCGTGCTTCACACGACACGAACACGATATCTACTTGCGTGGCGCGTCCGGCTACTAAAACACTCACTTGTATTGTTGTAAGCTAAATGATTTAAGTTTTCTATTACATGTAACTTGAATAATTGTCCGAATATATATCTACGCGCACAACATCAGCATAAAAAAAATCAAGTGTGAAGGGGCCCCCTTCCGTTAGGGCTCCGGACCAGAGTCCCGTTTGTCCCCCCCTGGTGGTGGGCCTGCCAGCGCGGGTCTTCTTGGTGACTGTGTTCTTCTTGCTTGTCCCCCTTTGTGTTTTCACTTTAAGCTGCTGACTTTTTTAAGCTTATCAGGTCAAAGGTGAAGACTCCTAGCCCCTCTCTGTCCAGTGTCATTTTGACAGACCATGCTAATGAGGTCTGCATGCACAAAGATATCCCATGACTCGAGGGTTACTTGAAAATTAGCAGTTTACCATTTACACTAGCAAACTGCTCTTGCGAAAATTTCGCAAGAATAAAAGCGTTAATGAAATGATGATGAGGGAGAGAAGAACATCACATGTTATAGTAAGAAAGAGGATTATTTAAATAAGTAGTGACTTGTGAGAGGACTCAGTATTAGAATAGTCTCATGATTAGTATGGGATGTTATTCTAGTCACTTACAACAGCATGAATATTTACAATACAAAGTGTAACATGAACAGGGTAACAGAATATATTAGATAAGAAGGGAAATGCAGGGCACATGCAAGTCAGCGTGTGTGAAGTGTGGCCGTCTGGTAACGTAGTATACCGACGTCTAGAATAATTGACGGAAAATGCAATTTGTTGCATTAACGTTATTGTCAGAGAAAATATTCCCCTTTGTGTAACCCACAAGTACCTGTAGATTTAACCAGGGTTTGGATGTAACTCTGGAAAATGTAGTGTACAACTGGCCATGGATAAAAACAGGGCCTGGCAGATAAACTCCGACATTATTAAACGTTTGTCGTTGTGACTTGATGATAGTCAAACGATATTCTAAATGAACGGGGAATTGCCTACGCCGTAATATAAAGTTTAATATCTTGTATTGAGTTGTCAGTGTTATGGAATCCCTGTTGTTTTTCCGTCGTAATGTTTCTTGTTGTCTGGCAGTTTGCCGCTGATCTTCAGAAAGGTTGTGTGTGTAATTTGTTTTTCGTTCACAGTCTAGGTGCAAGACTTGCTGCCACTGAATATAACGGATTCGGATAACATCGCTCTGTGGTTTGTCATACGTTGTCTTTGTTGTTCTAAGGCATCTTACCTGTGCTGGTTGGTCTGGCGTGATGTCAATATTTCTGCTTCTGTGCGTTGGTGTGAGAGACCGTTTCTATTGGTCACAGCTAGGCTCTATGTGCCTTTTCATTTTACTGGGGGGCAAGGAAAGGAAGGAAAAAGGAGGTGTAAAATCGTAGTGTCGTAATGCAGTTTCGGTCAGTAACAAAGTATGCACTGAATAAACAGTCAAATACCACAGTTGATAATTGGTCACATTGAAGAACTGAAGACTTGAAGATAAGCCTAAGATCAAAACTCTGCCAGGAACACGGATTCCTCTCTCTTGTTGTGGAGGGACATAGTAGTTGTGGCAGCCGTTGTTTATATCGAGCACGGACGGACACAAGCGAAATAATATAAGGATTTTTTTCCTTTCATCTAGCCAATCCTCCCTTTTGTAGTGACAAGTTTCATTTTTGCAAGTTTAACTTTAGGTCTGCTGTCTCTAAGAACACTTCATCTTTCTGTGGTTAAACACGCTACTTTTACAGAGATCAGACGTTCAAGTAAAATAAGAACAGTAAACGTCATAGTTCTATGCTACATTTATTGCCCAGAAAATACTTAGAATAAAAAAAAGGAAGATAACATAAACACATTTCAACAGTCTTGATTACTTCTACTACATAATGAAATCATAATCCCTAAGACTTGGCAGTCAAAGTAACAATACAACATGGCCGTTTATGGGTGACCTGTTCATAGTTACAGAATGAATAAATAGAAGTGAACACTAAAGAGACTGGGCATGAAAACTTAGCTTGAATGTTGGCTTTAGAAGGCAAAAACAAGACACAGCAGTGTAGCCTGACTCTGAAAGTCCCAAGGGAACACATTTCATGAACAGAAGATGGGAAAGACTGCATCCCGCCATCTCCATTCCAGTCAGGAAAAAGACTATGAACCAGTCAGTGAGCTCAGTCGGCCTCTCTGTGTATGTCTTGTGGTCAGCCGCGTACGTCTTTTATGCAGCAACTGATACAAGGTTGATGAGAGCTCATGAGGCTTCTTGATGTATTTCAGGGTGGACAGATAAGAATGATCCCCACTGATGTCATTAATGTGACAAAATGAAAGTTTCATTTCATGTTTTGCTACTTTGCTCTGAAGGGACTGATAGCTGCTACACCCCTGACCCCACTGTATTTATAGCTGTTATCCTTTTTTACGTGAACGTTATATTTATTTATTCAGTATGTCTTGAAAAAAATGAGCATAGAGACAGGGCCATCTTAATGCATGGGCATTCTGGGCAGTGGCCCGGGGGCCCCACGAGCATAAGGGTCCCATGCTAATCTATGTATGTTGTGACTTGCTGAATGGTTGTGTAGGTAGGGGCCCACTGCATACAGATGAAATGAATCTAAAATTAGGGCTCCAATAAGGTAACACATTTTGAGCCAGTGCAGGGCACTATACTGAAAACTTTGTGATTTACAATCCACCTGCATAGTCGATGTCAGGATACTCGAGAGTCCAAGAAACTGCGCTGGTAAGCTGCGTGACTTATGCCAAGAAATTGCAGCTCTACAGTTGGATGTTTCTCGAGTTCCTAAGCATGTACGTTCTGAACAGTTCCAAAAATGTTCACTAGAGGGGGAAACACCATGAAAAAACCCAGGCTAGTACAACAGAGGGGCATGTGGAATCTTTATAAATAAAAAGGTTTATTAATACAAAAATGCTCTATTGCACAAAAATCAGCTCTGAGGAGCACAAAAGCAAAAGGAATCTACAGT
Source organism: Polypterus bichir lapradei (assembly GCA_026402145.1). Taxonomy (NCBI): domain Eukaryota; kingdom Metazoa; phylum Chordata; class Cladistia; order Polypteriformes; family Polypteridae; genus Polypterus; species Polypterus bichir. Next base: position 92,543,374 of record JANRMT010062806.1, read on the forward strand.
AATAGCAAACTAAGTCCCAGCAAAGTAATCCAATGGCAAAGTCAAAAAGTAGAGCAAAGAGGTCAAAAATCCAGTAATACGGAAAGCACAAGAAATAATCACAAATAAAAGAACTCACCACTCAGAAGCACATTTAAATAAACCCCAAGGGACTGAAGATTGCCTACGCCTTTATTGGCATACACAAGGAACATGACGTATAAATATAAAGACACTAAATAATCAACAAAGTAAACGTAAACAAAAGAAATATAAAAATGTCGTGTGAACCCCAGTTGGGGAGAAACCTAGCAATCATTGGGCCTACAAGTTCTTTTGTACAGCACCTTTCCACATTGAACACGATGTTAAGGCACTTACAAGCACAGAGTTACAGTACAATTCACCGTCCATCCCATCCATTATCTGAACCTGCTTACACAACCTCAATAAGCCGAGTAAAACCTGGCCATGTCAAGGACAAATGGGAATCCAACCTTAGAAGAGACACCATCATACTGTAGGTCACTGTCACACACACTCTCACAGTCCAGTTATGATCTGCCAGTTAATCAGACCTGTACGTCTTTGGGATAGGCGAGAAAAACAGAGGACCCAAAGGAAGAACGAAGAACATGTAAACGCCACATAGACAGTGACTTGAGCCAGGAGTTGAACTCATGTCCCTGAAGGTGTGAGGCAGCAGCACTAACCACTGAACCATCAAATAAGTAAAAGTTCTAATAAATGATGAGGGATTCTCTGCTGCCACACCACAGAGTAGGTCTGCACCAGGGATCTTCTTGAAGTCCTCACCTCTTTGATCTGGTTATGGATATGTTGACTCGTGGGATAAAGTTGAAAGAATGGAGAAGGGCTTTGGAAGATGGAGGATAGAAGGTAATTAGGAAGAAGACAGAATATACAGTATGAGGGTGAATGATAATCAGAAGTTAGCCTGCTATTGAAAAGAATGGATCAGTGGTAGCCCAAGATGGAGAATTAGATGAAGAGATGACCCACAGAGTGAAGTGTGATTAGAACAATTGGAAGAAGTCATCAGGAGTTTTGTGTAATTGAAGAATTAAGGCGAAGGTTAAAAGGCAGGTAGCGGTGCAAATGGGGAATGAAACTTCAACTCCCAGCAGTCCCTGCAGTGGCTCTGATTGGTCGTCTGCTGAGGGTGCAGGGGCTGCTGGGAACAAGGAGACATTTAAAAGGGGGCCAGTTATACAGAGAAAGGAGAAGTCTTTTGTGCTTCATGTCTGGAGTTTCCTGTCTGTTTGCCTTCCCATTTTGCTACTTGTGGATTCTTGTTTTGTCCTGGATCATCTCCTGTTTTGGGTGTATGGACTGTCTGGTGTCTTCCTGCTGCATGAGGACTGTCTGAGGATTTGTTGTCATCCTGTGTAGAAAGAAGCGCACTTGATCCCATTCACACGTCATCATCTCATTAGGAAATACCGGTAGGCCTAACTTTATATTCATATACAGCGTGCTGATCTCTGGACTATCTGCCTCCATCATTTCATTCATCAGTTGCCGTTTTCATGGACTTCATAGCGTGTGGTTTTTGTTAGTGGTTTGTTATTGTTGAATTCATGTTAATTGTATATTGCCGTAAGGGGAACTGGGTGGGATCATTGTAGCTTGCATACATTGAATTTATTATTAATATATTCTTTAATTTCTGTTTTATTACTGGTTGCTTTTTTGTCTCTGTGAGGGTGTGTGTGAGTTGGGCCAAGGCTGGGTGCGTTCCTGGGATCCCGACCTAAAAAAATAAATAGATCACTGTCTTATCGATGGTGTGAATCTTAGCTGGGTTTTTAGGTCCACTACAATGGTAAGAGCAGCAATGATGTATGGAGCTGACACATGGGCAGTAAAGGAGCGCAGGAGAAGGAGTTAGATGTGGAAGAAATGAAAAGGTTCAGGTGGATGTGTGGAGTTACAAAAAATGAGACAATCAGAGGTACACAAAAGTGGAGGAGATATCTAAGAAAGTACTGGAAAGTAGGTTGGAGTGGTATGGACATGTGATCAGGAGAGAGTGGGCAAAGGAGTGATGGGAATGGAGGTGCAGGGAAAGAGAAAGTGAGGGAGGCCAAAGTGGAAGTGGATGGACAAAGAAAAAGAAAATCTGAAGGAAAAGGGCTGGACTGGTGAGGAGGTGGAATGGAGAAGGCTGATCAGGCACATCAACCCCACACAGATGTAGGAAATGACAAGGAGGAAGGAGAAGATGTCCTGATCTGACAGAGAAATTCATGTTGTTAGAAAAAATAACCGATTATTAATAAAAAAAAAATAGTGATTGGCACTAAAAATGGAAAAGAGAAAGAAATCCTTTGAGAGTTTGATGATAGCCATCTTATGATGAACATATACAGTATGCAGAAACAGTGAGTGTCACTAAGAAGCCGACTTTCCTTCTTCTGCACTTGGCTGACTAACACAATTCTGTTGTTATCCTTGTTTTTATACAGAATCTCTAGATTGGTGTGAAGTGAAAACTTAGGTTTGTGTAGTCACAGGGCCTAGTTGTGGGGGTCTGGTGACTTTATTGTCATAGTGAACAGTAAAAGTGAAAGCCTCCAGAATGATTACAGATACAGCTGGCCATTCAATTGTTTAGTTCATTTTAACTTTATGGTTTCTTTTAAGAGAAAGTCAAGGGAAAGCCTCATTTTTATCATGCAGACTGCTTTATGTAGTGAGGCTAGTTTCTCCATTAACAGTTGTAACAAAGGCGCTATATACTGCAGGCGCCGGCCGGACACAGACTGACACTGGAGGCACACATAAAAGCCAATAAACTTTCATTTTTCTTCACCTGTGGGGCACGTCTTCCCCGTGTCTCACAGGCAGTACACAGTCCCAAAAGCACACTGGTCTCCACCACCACTCCTCCTCCCGACTCAGGCTCTTGGAGTGGTGGCTGCTGGAAGTGCTTCAGGTGCTTGACCACGTGCCTCCGATTGCACCTCCGGGTGTGGCTGAACTATGGCCCAGACGGGCCCTGGAACCCCTGCAGCGGCTCCTGGTGGCCACCCTGGATCCCAACAGGGCCGTGGAGAACTCCATCTCCCATGGAGCCCTGCAGATATCTGAGGCACCACAGTCACCCAGGTGGGCTGCCACCAAGTGGTCCGGGGGAGGTACTGTGCAGCCCATGCTTGCTCCCCTGGAACATACACAAAAGGGGAGTGGGCCCTGTCAGTCCGTCACACAGTTTAAAAGTATCTTACCAGTATTTTGTTCACTTCTTGGGCTGGCCACCATCTCTGACGTGTCCATATTCTCCCCCTGTACCAGTTTTCACATATCACAAAGGCCTGGTGCCTATAAAATGACAGAAAGTGAGTGTGACCTGCCCTTAGCTGGTGCCCCCCACTGTAACACAGCAGCACCCGCTGCACAGACACCCTTGTTTGAACCAATTAAATTAAAAAGTTTTAAACATATTCAGTAATTTTTTGTATGTCTTAATAAAGTTGAAGATTGGTGTCACAGTGGTTAGTGCTGTTCACAAATCCAGACTGAGTCACCGTCATACTGGAATATCGATGTTCTCCCTGTGTCCTCATCACGTCCATCTCATAATCCCAAACTGTGCCCGTCATGTTGACTGGTGACTTTGCATTCCTCCACGAGGGTCTGGGCACTGCCACACGTCCACATAGGCTCTAACCAGATTAATTGGAGAATGGATGGACAGATCAAATTCAGACCTCAAAGCTACAACAGTCAAGCCAAGAGCTGGAGAGCAGGAAGGCAAATCCATATAACAAAAGAAGCAAATGTACAGGTTTTAGTCTTATTATCTGACATGTTTAATCGTTCATTGTGTTCATTTGAAACCGTGAGCACAAATCTTGGAAATTGAGAAGAGAATTAATGGCAGCCTTCTCAATACGTATCGCCTCATAAAAGTTGCACTTTCCTATGCAAAAGTAGCAACTTTTATATTAAGCACTTAGTCAAGCACTTTGAGCTACATTATGTGTATGAAAATGTGCTATCTAAATAAAGGTTGTTGTTGTTAAAGTTTAGAAGCAGTTACAAAATTCTCACATATTACACAATTTCGAAAACAGTCATAAAATCTCAAAATGCCTAATTTATTTAAAGAAACCAAGCCAGTTGACCCAGACTTCCAAAATTAAGGTGGACACCCATGTCTGAAAACAACTTCCAACGACTTCTTCTTTATTATTATGGCAGTTGGCAGACCAACTTAAGATGCCACCAACTGGACTGGAGTGGTGCAAAGATTGTGGGAGGAAAAAAAAAACCTTTCACTTTCCACATTACTAAAGTAGTAGGGTGTTGTAACGTGTTCACCCATTATGGATACAGTAAGACGTGAAGCAAAATGACGCCTTTTATTGGCTAACTGAACAGATTACAATATGCAAGCGTTTGAGGCAGCTCAGGCCCCTTAATAGAATAAATTAAACAGCCGTATCAAATGTAAATACTGTAATACATTCTTATGAATTTGAGAATCCACACTTTGACACTTGAATAAGTTACCCAAGTGTGAAATTTGTTATTCCTAATGAATTCAAAAGTGCTCTTTCTCCATCTATTGCAGCAACACATACTCCACTGTTTCCATTTTATTACAATATCTACACAATCCCGAATTATATTTACCTATAATGTATAATGAATGGCGTAGCATTATGTGCCCCAATCTCAGTCTTGAGGAAATAATTTCTTCTCTTATATTTTCTCCTCCACCCCAGCTAACCCAACAGTATTCTGAATTTAATGACGATGTCTGCCATTCCAATTTTTCCAGTTCTGGATTTCACTAACCTACTTCTCTTATTATTCTGTTTCAGATTTCTGTTTTTAAAGAATATTCTTAGATAGAAAATCTACGATCTCTTTATGAGCTGGAACCCGCATGAAACGTACATATATTCTTTCTAAACAGTTCCTGATTCCTTATTTCTGCTGCTCCTGCTTCCAGGCTTAATATCCGTTAAATGTGATCAACTGTCTGTATGTATTGCTTAGTGTTCTGCCTGGCCTTACCTCTTCAGTCGACTGTAAAGCTAGAATAACGGCCACTGTTTCTGTAGCATATACATACACGTGATCAGAGAGCCTGTTACTTATCTTGATATTAAAATCTACAATATATAGGGTGGTCCAGATCTAATTAATCAATTTTCATTACGTTATAACTTATTAAGTTTATTACATAGAAAATCACCCAAAAAATCCCGGACCATCGAGAAGTGTGTGAACTGACATGAAGAATCGTCTTTGCGCCGAACTGCAATCGTCCCCGTTTAAATCAACGTCATCCAGACGATCTGGACTACCCTGTATACAGCCGTTTCCGCATGACCGTTTATAGGAACACACCACAATAGTTCTTTTTAAAACAGTGGTTCACAATTACTTCAATAGGCAGAAAACCACCATTTGCCTCAATTTCCCAGATCACCCACCGGCTGATGAAACAACCTTGGTGAACTGCAGACATAGCCACTGTTGGACTCGACGCAATGTCTAACACACCCAGCATCGCAGCATTTCAGAACACATCCACTCAAAATTATGAATACTTTTCTTGTGAAGTTTTCAACTGTCTTCCATTAATGTTTTAACAATATGATTTGTTTTATGACTTTGTACGCTTAACCAATAAAACACAAGCAAACTGAAGTCCGCACAAAAAAGACGGTCAGCTTCCGACTTCAAGCTTTGCCTATTGACTGTATAATCCCACCCATTTAATCGTTTGACCAATCACAGATGAAGTAATGGCCAGTGTTCCGCGACGAAGGCACGACACGAACAGCACGCTATTTCATTCTGCAATGACGTCATGTTACTCGTTCGGTCCCAGCCAGCGTCATTTCTAAGCGGTGGTTTTTTTTGGTTTCCCGTCTTCTTGCCCAGATCTCATGTGGTTTGGAGACATTCTGAAAACAAAAACCATGTTTCGTCAAATGTAAAGAGTGCAGCACTATCAGGTTTGTTCATTTATTTTAAAAACGCATTTTGTTGTTTTTTTACTACAAATTGGTACGAACCGTTTTTTTAAATATTAGAGATGCGTGTAATTTCAGAGACACACAAAACATATTAGTGTTTTTTATGTAACGTAAAGAGAGCTGTCGGGAGGGAATTCATACATAACGACTGTTCTCTGGCATTAGTTCAGGATGATAACTTTGAAATTTTGTATTTCGAGAAAGGAGTGTGAAGTGCATCTGGCAATTTTGCACAATACAATACGGGTTAATTTCTAGACAATTGACTAAATGATGTTTTTTGTAAGTGTGATTTCAAATAATTTTTATGTATTTATTTTACGCCTGTATTTTTTTGAGATGATTTCATAATTTTTATGATAAAGCAAGACGTCCTGGTACCGAATGTGAAGAAGTTTTATTACATTTATTTCAATTCTGAAGCCATCAGTTTCCCCATTAGTGTGGCATAGAGGGTAAAGCTTTGGGCTTCAAACCCTGGGGTTGTGTGAACAAGTCACTTCCAAAGGAAACAAAGGACATGTAACTAATGGCATCTCAGATGTTTTAAGTCCATCCATCCATTAATTTTCCAACCCGCTGAATCCGAACACAGGGTCACGGGGGTCTGCTGGAGCCAATCCCAAGTCGCATTGGATAAAGACGTCACTCAAATAAGTAAATGTCAATCCGTTTAATAGAAGGGCTTGCCGTAGTCTCTCAGTGCGTTGCCATGCATTTATATTTGGAGTTTGTATGTTCTTCTTATCCTGGGTTAATTCTTAATTCTTACATTGGGTCTAGTGCACCAGGGCCCTTTTAGATAGATAGATAGATAGATAGATAGATAGATAGATAGATAGATAGATAG
>JANRMT010062806.1:92550232-92565296 GCA_026402145.1 Polypterus bichir lapradei
TAGATAGATAGATAGATAGATAGATAGATAGATAGATAGATAGATAGCGATGGGTATATTTCTAAATGATGTCATGTTTGAGAGCCCCATGAGTTGCACGGCCCACCGGGAATTTGTGGAGGTGTGTTACAAGGTGTGTGGTTAGCCAAGCTCATCGTGCTGCTGCTGCGAACTGTATCAGGTAAAACCAGTACGTGTGGTTAATAAAGATGATAAAATGGGTAAAATTCATATGTAGGAATAACGTTTCAGACAACATACGTCCATCTTTAATTGATAAAATGGGTAAAATCCATATAACATTCAGAGATTACATCCATATTGTAATGATAAAATGGATAAAATTCATATATAGAAATAAAGACTCAGAGATTACATCCATCTTTTAATCATCTTTTATTAGAATTTTAATCATTTATTGAGATTCAAATTCCTTCATCAACTTCAGTATCATAAAGAAGTTTACTTCTTTAGCGACAATTTCCTTAACTGTTCTTAATAGTTGATTAAGATGTTACTTACTACTGTGTATATATATATATATATATATATATATAATGTAAAATACTGAAACTTTAAGAATGTAAACAGTTTTTCTAACTGTGGGCGTCTTTTTTTTGTATTATTATTACAAAAAGCTTCTGAAACGTATCGCAGGGCTGAGATGTCTGCTGCCCCCTAGCTGTCGTAAGCCGTGACTGCTCAGGTGAAGGCCGTATTTCACCACTCCTGCTCGGTGTGTAGCGTGTGCGAACACCAGGCTGCTGTGCTGCTTGCTCCCCCTGCACTCCGCCGCACCGAGCGCAGACTAACTGCCTCCCGTAAACACTGCCGCTCGGTACAAGTCTTGTCTTGCACTGCCCTCTACAGGGTCTGTCGTAGAACTGCATGCGTATTTACCTGTGCTACTCTCTGAAAGGTTGATGAAAGCGGGATTATATAACAGCTGGGACTCGCAAGATAATACAGATAGCGGATTCACTTGTTTGAATCGGACACAGATCTTTTTCACTTACTCACTAAACTCCTTATCCAGTTTCACTATCTACTATCTTAGTATATTATCAGTTTAGCTCCATACTGACACCCCTTTTCCTTTGTTTCATTTACTCTGATAAATTGTCATGTGGAATGCACCATAGCAAGGAGAAGACAGAACCCACACAAACCAGAAGACCTCAGGATTCAAATAGCAAGGATCTGGCATCCTGGTTTGACTTCCTTGGCAGCCCTGGTGGGTAATATTAGGGTCCATTAGTTTGAGGCCCACTAATCGCATGTTGATTCCCCCCCCATCTGTTGCAAAGCAGAGGCTTTGTCTGTCACAGTAGTAAAATGCCCGGCGTCTTTTTTCATTATTTTTAGCTCCCTCCTGTAGCCAGATCAACACAGAGGTCGTGCCCCCCTGATGGTCCTGTGAATGCAGCTGTCCTCCTCCTGCTCTCTCAACCATGAATGCACTCCTTCCACTGCCAACTCTCTGAGCAAAGTGTGGAGGTCCTAAGGGGGGCCTTCCATCTAATGCCTCACTGTGGATTGCAAGTTCAGCCAGTTGTCCATTGTCATGCCCCTCTCATATTATTCCATACCATTCCGCCTCCTTTAAGTGTATAAACATAAGTAATGGTTTGGACAGAGGACAGGCTCGGCTCTGTGCATTACTCAGTCAGTAAGCAGTATTGCATATCTCAACCAAGCTGAGATAAAGAGCACATTTCAGTGACTTTCTAAAGAAGCAGATGAATTTGCCTCTGCTGAACATATCTACTCCTTCAGGGACTTAAAATAATAATAAAACTTTACATTTATATAGCGCTACTCAAAGTGCTTCAGTGAGTGAGGAGCCACTTCAGCCACCTAACTGGGTGATGCGATGGCAGCCATTTTATGCCAGTACACTCGTCACACATTAGCTGTGAGGCGCTGAAGTGATGAGAGAAATAGCCAGTTAGAGACATGGGATGATTAGGGGGCCAGAATGACTAGGCCATGGTGGGCAATTTAGCCTGGATTTTTTTTATAACCACAGGGAGTCAGGACCTTAATGTTATGTCTCATCCGAGGGACGGCACCATTTTTACAGCACAGTGTCCTCGTCACTGCACTGGGGCATTGGGATCCACATTCAGACCACAGGCTAAGCGCCCCCTACTGGCCTCACCAACGCTTCTTCCAGCAGCAACCCAAGCTTTTCCTAGATGGTCTTCCATCCAAGGTACTGGCCAGGCCCAAATACGCTTAGCGTCAGGTGGATGACCTGTTCTGAAGTTCATGTGGTATGGCTGCTGGCTGTGAAAAGTAAAAGTGCTGAAGAGGCTGGCTGTGAAATGAACACATGAAATGTCATAATGACGCCTGTACCTGAACCAAACACAGGTAAACCGACCAGCAGTGTTTGATGGCCAAGGTTCAAGGTCAGAAGGAGACAGATTGTAATGGGACACCAGTACTATTACAGTTAACCGATGTGAGATGAACTACTTAACACACTAAATTCTAGAGTTCTACCTGCGTGGAGCGCCTTGTTGCCTCATCAAGGTCTTCACAGGAGTCGCCCCTGCAGAAATCACCACACAAGTCTATCAGGAAGGGTGGAAGACCTGCACAGATCATTATACCAGTCCAGCAAGGTCTAGCCAACATGCTGATTACCACTGAGTCAGGCCCGCTTCTAGAGGCGAAGCCGCCATCGCGCCATTTAATTTCAGCCACCCCCTCGCCCTATAATACCTTCACTCGTTTTCTAAACCAGTGTATTTAAAATAAAAAATTTTCGCAATTTCCTTAAAGTCAAAAAAAAAATGAAAGAAAATTTCTTCGCAGGTAGAAGAGAAAAGTCAAACAAAATGACACCTTTTATTGGCTAACTAAAAAAATGACAATATGCAAGCTTTCGAGGCAACTCAGGCCCCTTCTTCAGAAGAAAACTTGACTTGTGCATTTAACGAATCGGCGACAAGTTTAAGTAATTCATCAGTAAAATTCCGATTAACACTACAAAAACTTTTGATGGATGTGCTGCGTACTTGAGCTGCCACAATTCACGTGTTGTGACTTGGCCGTTTTTCTTTGAAGCAAGTTACCGACATTCGACGGAAAATGACAAGCCCCGCGCCGAGCCTGCGTTTTGTTGAGGGCGGCCGCCTTCATGCGTGCACCCGTTGCACGACTGGCAGACCGGGGCCTGCACTGAGTGGTAGGGTGGGCCCCGTCTCCTCAGAGCCTTAAGATGGGTTCAGAAAATGGGCTTCACGTCTACTTCAATGTTAAAAGTGGAACTTCATCAGAGCTCTCTCAGCTCACAACCTGCCTCACTGAAATTAAAACCTGGATGGAGCAGAACTCTTTAAAATTAAACTGCAACAAAACTGAACTCCTGCAAATTGGGACTAAAATGCAACTTAATAAAATGAGCTCCTTCCCAGTCTATCTTGGCGGTGATCTCACCAGACCTGCCTCTACTGCAAAGAATCTTGGTGTCATTTGTGAATCCTCCCTTTCTTATTCCGCCCACATAAATCACATTAAGAAACTTTCTTACTTTCACCTCCGTAACATATCCCGTGTTCGCTCCTTCCTCGCCTTTTCTAATGCTAAGAAACTTGTCCACGCTTTTATCACATCCCACATCGATTATTGTAACTCGCTGTTGGCAGGTGTCCCTTCTAATCTTATATCACAGCTCCAGCTTATTGAAAACTCGGCTGCAAGAGTCCTTACTCGAACCAGCAGCAGCGAGCACATCTCACCCATCCTGCTCCGTCTTCACTGGCTCCCCGTGTCTTACAGAATCGAATCTAAAATTCTACTAATAAACTATAAAGCCTTAAATAACCTCGCACCAAACTACATCAGTGACCTTCTCCATCACTATGTGCCTGCCCGCTCACTAAGGTCCTCTGATTCTGGCAATCTTGTTGTGCCCCCCAATCTACACTCCATGGGCCTTCAGCTGTATGGCGCCCAGACTCTGGAATGACCTACCGAAATTAATCAGGTCAGCTGACTCCATGAATTCTTTTAAAAAACAACTCAAAACTCGTCTGCTCAGGAAGGCTTTTAGCTCTACTTGACTTCATTCCCCTTCTCTCAGTTTACCTCTCTGTCAAGATGCTCATGTAACCTGTGTGTGTGTGTGCTGGACCATCAATTCTGTTGTCTGTTAGGCTTTCTCTGAATTTACTGTCTTAATCTTCTTTATGTATTTATTTGCTTTGTACAATGCTATACGCTGTATACCCTGCCGTTCTTTCTTATATTCTGTAAGTGCCTTGAGCATGGGAAAGGCGCTATATAAATAAAATGTATTATTATTATTATTATTATTGCAGTGCAGTGCCCTGCAGGCACCCCGCTGGTCACTTTTGGGATCGCCCCGTGATAGCACCAAGGAACTCTAATGGGGCTGCCAGAGCCTGCCCCGCCACAGCATCTGCCCGCTGCCGTTTAGCTTCCTTCTCTCTCTCTGGGCCTGCATGTCGCAGTGCCTGGGGTGGATGACAAACAGACTGAGTTTCTGATCATTAATCCTGCTCAGCAATATTCATAAATTTAATTTCAGATCAGTTGGAATACTTTCTTTCCTTTTATTAGTTTTTGCGTTATTAAATGAGATTGTTTCTCCTTAATATATTTCAGGATCTGAGATGTAGCTCTGAGCTGTTATTCAAATCCAATAACATGCCCTAACTCCGGCAGCAGACTAATAAATGCCAACTTGTGATACATCTGCTGACAACTGTCACAGATATTGCAGGCGGCAATAAAGCTCGCAACGCTTCTTTTCTAACGATGATGCAAATATGAAAGGCCCTAGAGCTGTCATTCACAGACATATGCAGTTTCCTTGGGTGCTGGCGCCAGTGTGAGCCACCAGCTGCATCGCTTTGGACCGCCAGGCCTCACCACCTGCTTTGTCCCCTTTTAAAGTGTTTTTAGTTTTCTCTTCTAGCCTGGGCGACACAGAGGTCGTGACCCTGAGGTTCCTAAAGCGAGCAGTGCAAGTGCAGCCATCATCACACCTACTGTCTGGGGAGAGTGATGGGGTCCTTGGCACTTTTTACCCAAAATGCATCATCCATTTGTTCACACTGTTGGATCATCATTTATATTTCAAACAGCACTTCTCAGAATTTTCACAAACAGCACTAAACTGGCATTCATGTGTCCTGTGATTAAAGGTGAGCTTACAGACTCATGGACATCATGGAAACTCCACACACAAAATTTCCCAGCCACGGGTTCAACAGATGCCCACCTTTTGGTAGCAGAAAGTCATTTTGTTGGCACAATGGTTAGCCTCGCTGCCTCAAGGTTCCAGATGCCTGACTTGGCGACTTGTGTTAGGGCAACAGGACTCTTTAAATGAAATGAAGGTGGGGTGCCCAGTATGTGCGTGGCTGTGCTCTTTGACACACTGTTCTCCCACCCAGAGTTGTTTGCTAGTCCATCATGGACGGGTCACCAGCAGTGAGCCAACCAGATCCGCTGTTGCTGGCTTGAAAGCAAAGAGGTGGCAGTGACGGTCAAGAGCTGCAGGCTAATCGTGTCCATCATCATCATCACTGAGTCAGCACCCATATAGCAACACTGTGACTCAGTCTGTCATTGTCAGTGGTATGGACTGCGCCCGTGGACCGTGTAGCCATACTGGGCAGCGGACTGGAATTCGGCTAATTGACGGGCCTCCTTCCTCTGCTGACGCCCTGTTGCATGGCCCTACTTGTAACTCTCGGGGGATTAAAGCATTAACCTGCCTCCTTTTGCCTTTTTTATCAGGTTTGCCAGATAGCTGCTGATGTAAAGGTTGAAGCTTAGACAGCTTAACTGTTATAAGGAATGACCTTTACTTTTAATATGAATATATTTTTATTATTATTATAGAGTCGAAGCAGATGATGAATGAAATTTCCGTATTCATATGAAATGCCAAGCAGTGACCCGCCAACCACCGCCTCCCCCCTTCATCACCATGGTTAGGCCTTCGCCTTTCTTACAATGGAAATTAATATGCACCGCATTTCTCGTTCTTTATTTCCTCTGAGAGATTTGCTGAGCAACTTTATCAGGAGTGTAACATTATCAAGAGCTTTCCTGAGAGCTTATTTATCACATTCACATCTGTGCCAGCCCCGCACTTGTCACTGTCAATCAAAGCGCAATAATACACAGATGATTCGCTCATTTGGCTTAATAAAATCTCTGAGCTTATTTGCACTGCAGTCATTATAGCACCTAATTGCTGCATTGAGGTGTAAGGGATGCAGTTGCCTGGGGGATAACTAGAAACTATTGCTTTATGAAGGATTCGATGCTTTGCCTTCTTCACTCCCAAGTCACTCATATTCCTAAAATTAATATTGCATTTGAATCCAGCATGTGCTATTCTTATGCAGCCTAACATCATTATTACTTATTACCGGGACACTGAGATCTTCCGTTTTAGTTTGGTGTCCTGGCTGTCAAGCCAAATTTCATTGGATCTAACGCGTGCAATTCTTTACTGTCATTTACACCCGGTCCTCGATCTGAAGTGCATGCTGAAAGGTGCGCATACAAATGGCCCTACATGACCCTTGGAGCATTGTGGGCCTTCTTTGGAGCGGTGGATGCTTTTAGGTGTCAGCAGGATCAATGGCTCGGGCCCCTGGAGCAAAGTGCATGTCTGCCGTGAGCGGCTTATCACGTTTTGTGTGTGCTGCACCCTGCTGGGCGCCGCCTCAGCCCTTCAGACTAATCAGTCCAATTCATGTCAGCTACACACATTAACCCAGCCTGCCCTCAGAGGCCGCATGCAGCTTGTGTTCAATTAATTAAAACTGTTTCACGCAGATGAGGGCAGACTTTAGATAAACTCCACTTTCAACATCTATTGTGGCATTGGAACATAAAGTATAGAGTCCCACCTCTAAACAAAAACGCGACAAACTGCAAGCATATTGTCACGCTGAAGAAATATTCAACAATCTGCACCCGAGCTCGGGGGCCCGCGACTGGATTCCACCGACAACTACCCCACAATCAGCCACATCTCTGTATCTTGACGGCCAGGAATCCCCCTTCTGTCAGATCTTGGTATCCTGCTGCTTTACGCCATGTAGACTGACCCTGTCTGGTCTTCAGAGTTCTGAATCTGGAATACGCACAGTATGATCATATCAGATATGAGCGCAGTGCAATCGGACCAGTAACCTCATGGAGACCAGGTGAGTTCACATCTTTGTCACACTCTTCCTTAAAGTACAGTGTTACGCATTTGCTGCCGGCTCCAGCGGTGTACAGCAGAACCATGCCATGAACCAACAATATACTAGAGCAGCGTTTCTCAATCTTTAAGTATTTGCGACTCGAGTTTTCGTAACAGTTTTAATCGCGCCCCCCCTAAGGTTTTGTTGAAAGGAGCCCACTAATACCAATTTGTTCTTTTTTAATTAATGATATATCATAGATGCATATTTTATTATACCTGCTTAACTTTTATCGACATTTATCTAACTCTATATTTATTGTTCTAGTATCAGAATGTAGTTTAAGTTAATCTGTTTTGGTTTCAATAGATGTATTGTTCATATTTTCGATTCTTGTTTTCTTTTTTTCCCACATCTTCGTGCCCCCCTTTTTGTTACTTTGTGCCCCCCTAGGGGAGACCGCCCCACAGATTGAGAACCACTGGTCTCGACATAGCAATGAGTGCTAAAATAAACAAGTATGGAACAGTTCCATAACACAAATAAATAAATATCAGATATATCATACAACAAGTGTAAGACAGACCAAATTAAAATAAGACAGTAAAACTGAATTGCTGTTGTAAAGTGATGGGCAGAGCCCTGTCACATCTAAGTATGCGGCATTTTTACGTCATGAAGGCCGATCCTGTCCCTTCTGACTATTTTGCAGTTATTATTTCTTGGATTCCATGCTTGTTAGATCCTGTTATCTTGCAGCTTACCTCTAGACGGAGGAGCAGGTCTTGTCTTTGTTCCTCTCGCTTTATCTCATGGGTTCACATCATAACAGCATCATGGAATCCAGTCTTGTGCAGCAGTAGCAGTAGTGCTATGACACGCCGAGTACAGTGAAATTCTTACTTGCGTGTCCGACCAGCAGCTCTGACACCATGAATGTTTCGAAAAACATTACTTGCTATCGTCTAGTTGAAAATATAAATTAATTTACCTGATGTACTTCCTACTCCTGTGTTTTGATGCTATGTCCTCTTTCCTAATTTCAATATATAAAAGAAAAGAAATCCAGCCAGAAATGGCACCTTGTATTTTGAGCAATGTTTAATGTATGTATTTTGCTTTTCATTTTCAGGGAGAGGGCAGCACGGTGGCGCAGTGGGTAGCGCTGCTGCCTCGCAGTAAGGAGACCTGAGTTGGCTTCCCGGGTCCTCCCAGCGTGGAGTTTGCATGTTCTCCCCGTGTCTGCGTGGGTTTCCTCCCACAGTCCAAAGACATGCAGGTTAGGTGACTGCCGACACACAGCAGTGTGTGCTGTGTGTGTGTGGGTGGGTGTGCTCTGCGGTGGGCTGGCACCCTGCCTAGGGTTTGTTCCTGCCTTGCGCCCTGTGCTGGCTGGGATTGGCTCCAGCAGACCACCGTGACCCTGTAGTTAGGATATAGTGGGTTGGATAATGGATGGATGGATGGATTTTCAGGGAGAAAGAACTGAGCTAATCGTTAATTATTTCTGGACAGATAAAGCAGCAAATCAAAATCAATGTGCTCTTTCTCCCTGTGCTCTGGCTGGCAATATTCTATACCTGAACAGAATGATGCGGAAAGGTCTGACGGCTCAGAGAGTAACCTGAAAAATTGCTTCAGTATGTTAATACTAATATTATTAATGTCGATATTCTGCTGCTTTAGCTTATGCTTCACAATCATTTCTGATTTCAGAATCCTAAAGGATAACTTACCTTGCCAGAATCAAGTATCCCATAGCTTTACCTCGCCAATCCTGTTCTTATTAGACCTCATTATCCTCCAGCTTTATCTGAAGAAGTCTGATCCTGCCAAATGTCATCACAGAGAATCTATCTTAATAACTAGGAATGTAATGGTGTCAGATCTAACTGCTCTCTTTATAAAGTTTGATCTTTTTAGATCTTAAGTAGCCTAATTTTTTCAAGTATGAATATTCCATCCATCCATCCATTATCCAGCCCGGTATATCCTAACTACAGGGTCATGGGGGTGTGCTGGAGCCAATCCCAGCCAACACAGGGTGCAAGGCAGGAAATAAACCCCAGGCAGGGTCTCAGCCCACTGCAGGGCACACACACACCAAGCACAATTTAGAATCGCCAGTGCACCTAACCTGCATGTCTTTGGACTGTGGGAGGAAACCCATGCAGACACGGGGAGAACATGCAAACTCCACGCAGGGAGGACCCGGGAAGTGAACCCAGGTCTCCTTACTGCGAGGCAGCAGCGCTACCACCATGACACCCATATGAATGTTCTGTATCATTAATATATGGACAATAATCGTATCCAGTATTAACACCGTGGGATTATACTTTATACCTATTTCTTCTGACAAAACTCTGTATTTCATACTGGCCTTGTTGGATCTCATTGTCTTGCAACTTTACTTCAAAGAGTCTGATCCTGCCAGATGCCATCATCCTGAAACGTAATCCCAATAATCTTGCCTAATCTAATTCTGAAGCTGTATTTTGTTATTTTGCTCTTTTTGCCCCAATAATATCCACTACAAATTCCTTGATTCCTATAGCTTTATATCATGTTATGCTGTTGTTTTAAATCCTGAAGTCTGCTTCTGCTGGGTATGTCTGTGTTGGGAGTGTTACCTCACAGATCATCTTCTTGTTACATTGAATTCTTTTCTGTCTTTACATCACGCCAGCCCATCCGTCATTTCATGCAGTCCTGTCATTTTTCATTTTGATATCCTGAAGCTTTAATTCATGAAGCTGGATCCTGCCAGATCCAAATATTGTACATTTTTGCCACATGGAGTCTGATCCAGTCAGATTATAAAATCATGTAGCTTTACCTCACGGACTGTGCTCTTATTAGATCGCACTATGCCAGTCCTTAACCCACAGGACTCTAATCCCCTCAAATCTCGGTATTCTACAGCAATACCTCAAAGACGTACATCCTTTATTTTATCACATTTCAGTTTCCTGCAGCTTTATCTCAATACATCAGATCATGTCAAATCTAAACATCATGGAGTGCTGGCACAGGGTGTCTGATCCTGTCCGATCTCTCTATCCTCATTAATGGGTGCCCACTAATACCACATTTTAGTGTTCTGCGGCTTTACCTCATTACGGTGGACCCTGCCACATCCACAATTACAGTGTAGAGTCTGATCCCATCTGGTCTTAGCAGCCTGCTGCTTTCCTTCAATAAGCGGGATCCTGTCAGATCCCAGTATGTGCAGTGTTGTCCCACGGTGTCACAGTCCTGTACAGCTTGCACATTTTTTAAATGCGGCTGGCTTGCTGATATTTGCCTTTGAACATTAAAGACCAGAGGCATTTTAAGATATAGAAATGTCAGAAATATATGTTCTTTCCCAATCATAAAAATAATTAATGCTTTAATAGAGAGTGAATATTGTTGATTAAGTCCTTCAGAAACCATCATAAAAGGCTCAATTAGAACTAAATCAAACCCAAATTTTAAAATACCACTCTAGGTGAAAATAGATGTTTTTAATCCTAATGTGGATCTCGCTTCTGAAGACAATCCTCGCCTCCCAGGCAATTACCACAGATATCTGCAGAACTGCAAACAGTGGGTTTTCAGTTTAATTCAAATTACACAATAATAACACTTGGGAATGAGGCCAGACTAGACCAAATTACCAATGAATATTAAACAGATTCATTAAGAATCACCACATTAAATTATGGCCATTGGAATATTACTTTGTAATGTAATGGCACTCATAATAAAAATTAAACTCTGCTTCACAGGAAATTGTCTCCCAGAGCCTAAAAAAATGTCAATTCTAAATATAAGGTTGGGTGGTTGAAATAAAGATGATATCTGGGGGCTATAAAGATCTTAGGTGAAAGTTGGGGATTTTGTTTCAGCCTTTTTAGAAATCGGTAGGTGGTTCGGTGAAGACATTTCAAATAAAAATGATGGCAGGACGTGCCTAAAAGCAGAACCAAAGACAGCTATGCGAATGAACCTTGAGGACGATGGACTCATTTTTGTTTTCTTTATCACATAATTTCCTTCAGGATTGGTTATATAAACAACTATTTGAACAGACCCAGCGTGTAGTTTTAGTATTACCGCGAATGCCAGCTGCCGATTGCTAAACACGCTGAACATCTAAACCCTGGTATTCTCTCATGGCACAGTGCAACATTTGCTTAGGAGTGTGACAGGATGATCAGACATGCTGCCATCACTTTAAAGCATTGTCGGGCAACCGGTGCGGAGTGCGCCGCGGAAACTTTTGTAAAATATTTAAAATTGCTAGTGTTTTTGAACTTTTGGTTGATTAAAAAGATAATGTTTAAAAAATATATATTTTATGTTGGAAAAACAGATAACGGAACACTTACGGAAATGAAGTCTAAGAAACGCGAGAGACTTCAAATGATCGACAAGCAAATGCGCGTCTGTCTTTCGAAAATTGATCCTCGCATCAGTCTCATATGTGCTGAAAAACAATCTCAGCGTTCACGTTAATTAAATTTAAGATGTATCCTTTGATTCCTTTATTAATAAAATGTCTTTCAAACTTGTAAAATGAACTGTTTTTATTGGCGATTGTCCATAGATTGTGTCGTCACGACTTTATTTATGGGCAGTCCCTCAGGTGCGCCGCGAAGGAAAGTTTTTGCACTTAGTGCGCCGCAACTCGAAAAAGGTTGCCTTTCACTGCTTTAAAGGCTCATCTCTGATCTGAAAGAATGGGAGCCGCTAGGGCCTATTCAAAGTATTCACCCCTTGCAAGTTTGTATGCTTTATTGTTATACAACATTTAATCACAGTTGATTTAATTTGGCTTTTTTGACACTGATCAGCAGAAAAAGACTCTTCAATATAAAAATGAAGCAGAACCGTGTAAAGTGGTATCAATTATTTACAAATATAAAACACAAAATAATTCACCCCCTTTAGTACGCTACACGTGAATCATCACTGGTTTGGCCAACTGGTTTTAGAAGTCCCATAACTAGTTCACCAGAGAACATCTGTCTGGACGTTCAGTTGATTTTATGTGTGTGGAAGGCCCATCTTGTGCCCTAACCTTCACATTGAAGACACAAGTATACTCTAAGGAAGTTGGGGGATGGACACAAGAAAAGATCTAAATCCCAGAATATTCCTTGGAGTCCAGTCATGGAAAAGTAGAAAGATTTTGATACAGCAATAAAACTGCCAAGAGTAGGCCATCCACAAAAACTGAGTGATTGTGCAAGATAAAGACGAGTGAGGGAGGCCATCAAGAGACCTCCGAGAACTCTGAAGGAGTGACAAGCTACAGAGACTGGTGCCTCATTAGTCACAGTGTTATGGGAGAGTGGCAGAGAGAAAGTCAGTCAGTCATTATCCAACCCGCTATATCCGAACACAGGGTCACGGGGGTCTACTGGAGCCAATCCCAGCCAACAAAGGGCGCAAGGCAGGAACAAAACCACAGGCAGAGTGCCAGCCCACCGCAGAGAGAGAAAGTCACTGTTAAAAAAAACCCAAAAACAAACCTGGCATGTCAACAGAAGGCACATGGGGGACTCTGAAGTCAGCAAGGCTGAAAGAAGGTTCTATGGTCTTGAGTTGAACTTCTTGGCCGTCAGACTAGACGCCATGTTTAAACACTGCACGTTGTCAAAAACGCACCGTCTCCACCTTGAAGTGTGGTAGTGGCAGCATTGTGATGTGGGGATGCTTCTCTACAGCAGGCCCTCGAAGGCTTGTGAGGATAGAAGATAAAATGAATGCAGCAACCTACATGGAAATCCTGGAGGTAAACCTGATGTAGTCTGCAAGAAACTTGCACCTCGGGCGAAAGATTTGTATCCCAGCAAGATGACAACGGCAAGCATAAAGTCAAAGATGCACAGGAATGGCTTAAAACAACACAATGAATACTTGGAGTGGTCAAGAATTTGTGGCTGCACTTGTTCACTCATGACCAACATGACACCTGAAAGAGCTTGAGAAGATTAGAAAAGAAGAGATGGGGAAAAATGGCAGTATGGAGATGTACAAAGCTGAAAGAGACTTGTAATGAAACTCAAGGCTGTCCTGGATGTGCCAGAGGTGCACCGACTAAACACTGACTTGTAGGGGATGAGAGCAGCTACAGTATTCATTTAGACCACTTTGTAGTGATCTGCTTTCACTTTGACATTAAAGAGGTTTTTTCATGTTAAAAAACAAATTAAATCTATTGTGAGCACCATGGTGTGGAAGACAAATTAGACTTAGGGGTCACGTAGACATTTAGGATGAAGTGTCTTATCCCAATCCAGGTAGTTCGTCATGTGGTTGGTGCGGCAACAACAAAATCTCCTCTCTCCTTAGACGTACGAAAGGGTTAATAGATATCAGGAACCTGTTCAGGCATATCAGGAAATCAGATAAAGGTCAAGTGAACACCAATGACAAGAATGTACCAGGAGCAGGTTGATGTAATACACCAAATGTATGACTAGGAGATCAGCAAATGGCCTGTAAACAATCAAACTGGACAGTTGTCACATACACGTTGATTTCAAGGGTAATATCTAAGCTAAGAGATATTGAAGAACAAGGACATAATGGAGAAAGATGTTTATTTAGGTTGGTTGTGCTCCATGCTGAACACTTCGTGTCTTTTAACCAATCAGAGTATGATATGTAAGCATTAATCAACACTGTTATGTGAATTCAGGCATTCATAACTATGAGCTCCTGGTTTTATTCTGTGATCTTTCTCTAACAGACACGCTTCATCTTCAGCATGGTGATGCAAGAGAATAAATGACACAATGAGCAGCTTTTCTCCTGCCTGATTACTGACTCAAAGGGTTTTTTTTATCAGATTTGTCTTGTTAGAGGATAAGTTTCTTTCTTTAATTAAGATATTGATCTCTACTACAGGTGGTGCCATGGTAGCGCTGCCACTTCACAGTAAGGAGGCCCAGATTTACATCCTGGGTCCTTTCTGTGTGTATATACAGTACAGGCCAAAAGTTTGGACACACCTCCTCATTCAATGTGTTTTCTTTATTTTCATGACCATTTACAGCACTCCATCACTCTCCTTCTTGGTCAAATAGCCCTTACACAGCCTGGAGGTGTGTTTGGGGTCATTGTCCTGTTGAAAAATAAATGATCGTCCAACTAACCTGACTTCTGCACAACACAACTGCTGGTCCCAACCCCATTGATAAAGCAAGAAATTCCACTAAATAACCCTGATAAGGCACACCTGTGAAGTGAAACCATTTCAGGTGACTACCTGTTGAAGCTCATCGAGAGAATGCCAAGAGTGTGCCAAGCAGTAATCAGAGCAAAGGGTGGCTATTTTGAAGAAACTAGAATATAAAACATGTTTTCAGTTATTTCACCTTTTTTTGTTAAGTACATAACTCCACATGTGTTCATTCATAGTTTTGATGCCTTCAGTCATGAAAATAAAGAAAACACATTGAATGAGGAGGTGTGTCCAAACTTTTGGCCTGTACTGTATGTGTGTGTTTACCCTGCTTTGGACTGGGTTTGGCTTTTGCCCTAGGCAGCTGGGATAGGCTTCAGCAAAACTGGATTATCCATAGCCATGCAGTGACTGGACCCAGTTCCCTGGAGATGTGAGACAGCGTAGTGCACCACATTGCCATCATCTTATTGCAGATCCATGCTAACATGAAGAGCACACAGACTGCTTATTCCCAGGTGATTAATCAGGGCTTCTTTGCTTTGATGACTTCATACCTGCATTGCCACCATATCCAGGCCTTTCCTTCTATCTTCTTATATAGTACGCTACCGTGGCTGTCTGTTTGTCTGTCCAGGATTTTAAATCACCTGTAGCTCACAAACTGTTTGAACTATTTATCTGAAATTTGGTACAC
>JANRMT010062806.1:92565306-92578885 GCA_026402145.1 Polypterus bichir lapradei
GATTGACCTCCAAGGTTATTCCTCTTTTTATTTTTATTTTATTTTATTGTAGAATCAACTCTCGGCAGTGGCCAGCAGGGCACCCATGCGCTGTTCTCATTCCCTACCACCTTCACTGTCACTTCCCATAACTCTTTGTTATCTTAAATCATTCTGGAGGCAGATTGAAGACTTAAGTGCCAACTTAAGTGAAAAATTAAGGAAAATGTACTAAGTAATTGCAACACAAACACTGACTTTATCAGTTCTAACGCAAAAAGATGCCAACAAAAGAAGAGAAGAAGCGGGCCGTTAGGGTGGAGAAAAGAAGAGCTGCTCAGGAAGCAGCAAGCGCATCAACCTCTGAGCAGACGAATGCTAAACATACAGAGAAAGAGGATGAGAACTAGGAATGCTCAAGTCAAGTGTATAACGTGCAGTGCATCATTACTGGTCAGTAGATAAATCTCAATGTCCAGCTTCCATGAGAACCACCACTTCATGTACTTCATGTTCATTATTGACGGAGCAGGAGTATAAGAATGGCTGGCTAGTACTTCTTTAACAGTGATGGAGGTTGCATGCACCTCTGCAGTCTTTCAGAGCAGCCTTATTTCTTCAGGACCACAGGTGTATTTTAAAAGCATCAGCACTGGTAATGACTTACTTTCAAAGAGTCCAGCGTTAGCAGTTCTGACAAATACCCCAGCATGACATCATCACTACCAACGGTCTTTGCGCTCGAGACGTCTTCTCTGTGGAAACAGGAGCCAAATGCAAATGAACTTCACAGAGAAAACACAATCAGATTATGGAGGAATAATTAGTTTTCACAGTTAGCGATGGACAATGTCAATTCCTTTAATTAATATCAGCAGTGAGGCGTAAAATTAGATTTATTCTGAATAATTACAATTTAATAGTCATGAAATTGATCATTTATCATCTTAAAAAAAAAAATCCCAGAATTAAGGACTTCTGTCAGCTGACTGCCATCACCGGTGACATAGACTGGAACTCTTTATTTTTAGGAGTTAGCTAGGAAGGGAACAAGGTTGGCACCCATGCTAAACTACTGTCCACCTGTCTTTATGTTATGAGGTTCTTTGCAATTCCATAACTTGCTCATTTAAGCGAAATAGTGGAGTGGGAGCTTTGCCTGAAGAATGGAAACAACTGCAGAGGTTCATGGAATCTTCCTTATTCAATTCTTAAGAATTCTATCCTCTTCAGGTATTAGAAATCTAAGGTTACATGCCCTGAGTCAGCAAGGACAACTGCACAGTGACCATGCCGCGGTCCTTATTGATGGTTGGACTCCATGCCTCTAATCCTTTAGGGCATCACTCATTTCCATATATCGTGTCAAGGATGATATAGCTGTGTAATCAGAGTCATCAAAAATTAGAGGCCCTTCTTTAATGAATTCTCCCTGTCTCTGCATCACCAATCTTCAAGTCCTGAAAGACGCTACATTTCAAGCACTTAGTTCCTACAGAAGGATCTACCTTCGGTCTTTTGGGCCTTCAGACCCATCCATTTCTACTGACCAGGGACCACAGGATAATGTGGTTGTGAATTTGATCCCAGACCTCCTTAATGCCACATAGGCCTGTAATCAAATCTATTGACCTCACATGATTATTGTAATAATTAGTGGGGTCCCTGTATCAAAAACCAGAAGGGGAGCTGCCACACCAGGGGCCTCATGTATAACGCCGTGTGTAGAATTCACACTAAAACATGGCGTAAGCACAAAAGCGGGAATGTGCGTATGCACAGAAAAATCCAGATGCATAAATCTGTGTGTTCGCCAACTTCCACGTTCTTCCGTTACATAAATCCCGGTCATCGTGAAAAGTAACGCACGTGCACGCGTGCACCTGCTGTCCCGCCCCAATTCCTCCCAGAATTACATCTCTTTGAATTATGCAAAGCAATATAAATAGCCCTTAAGCTCAGCCTTCTGTGAAAAGACAATGGCAAAAGCATGGGGGATAATAGAAGAATTTCAGCGAATACCAAGTGGAGGCAAAGGAAAAAATACTATTTGTTGGTTTAAACAGTGGTATAAACAAGAAAAGGAAGTTGATCGAGTGACATAGCGTGTCTGAGAAACTCAAAAGCTCAAGTTCACAAAGTCGCACAGTGCCCGAAATAAAAAAGAAGTTGTCACATATCAAGGTCGCCGTAGAAAGGCGAGTCGTAGCCCACCGTTTGAGTGTCATATGAAAGCTTATTAGGGTACAGAGAAAAAAAAAATAGGCACACAGTGGGGGAAAAAGCATGAAATGTCAAATAATCTCGAAATTTCCACTTTAATCATGTAGTTTATTTTGTCATTAAAGTAGAACATCATAACTTCATCTTTAAATCGTTAAATTTACTAGTTTCTCAATCCCATTGTAACTAAGGTAGCATGTTAAATGCTTTGTTTTGTATTTGATCTTCTATGTGCTCTATGTGTGTGAATCACTACGTGCTTCTGGGCTTTCTCTTCCTCCGACAGGACACAGAATCCATTACATTCGTGATATTACAGCTCTCTGAATAATTAAAATACTGAGATGTATACGTGATGTCATTTTCATGATGATAGGATTTAAAGCTGTTATTAAACATGGGAACACGGTGACGCAGTGATTGTTCATGTCTCACGCAAGATGCTTCCTGTGCCGTGTGCTACCTTCGATGAAATACTTTATTGTAGCAGTACTGTTTCTTTCAAACATACAAACCCCCAATTCCTGTCCTTCCTTTTCTTTCTCCAAATACCCAATCGCCACACAATCAGCTCTGTAACAGACGTTAAGCCATCTGTAAGCTTAGAACGCAGATTCTTCAAAACTTTTAAGGGACATCGAAATATCTTCATAGTACATGTTTAATTATTCTATCCATCTATCCTTCCAGTGTTGCATCAGCACCAGCAAGAATACAGCGCGAGGCAGGAACAATTCGTGAACTGAGCGCCAGCGGCTTGCTAGCGCTGCGGCACCGTGGAGTTAAAGTTAAAGTTTTATCTGTATAATATATTATAAATATTTTGCTGCATTTCATCTTAAAAATGATATCGTCATCATATGTGCTTTATAAAGTGGCTCAGGTTGTGCAATATTATAACTGTATTGCAAGTTTACAGTGAGGTAATCGTCTTATAAGTACAAACAGTTCTACAAAGAGCACTTGATGTACTGATTGAGTATGTTTAGAGTTCTTGGGATGAAATGGTTTCTGAACCGTGAGGTCCGTACAGGAAAGGCTCTGAAGTGTTTATCGTATAAGAGCAGTTCAATAGACAGCATGGCTGAGGCAGCGTGTGCTTGATGCTGTGTACTGATAATTCTCTTTCCGATCAGCTGCTGCTGTGATTCATACTTAGATACAGTGATATAAATACTCTGAGTGGTGCAGTGAGAGTAATATGGAAATAGATGATCCACTGTGGGATCCGAGGTGCAGCGAGAGTAACAACGCTAAAGCAGTTATAGTATTTAGAATAGTTTGGCCATTCCGTGGACCATTATATTGTTACAGGTTAATTACAATCAGATGCATTAAACTAATAAACAATATGCGGTTAATTTCAGTGTATTTATAACGCCATGTCAGGGATGTGGATCTAAAAAAGAAAGGGTAACCACACAGGAACAGTAGCACTGCTTTGACGCTGGGTGCTGCCAGTCTGCAAAACAGAGCGGAGAACTTGCGTATGACAGGGTATGAGCTACCATGGAAATGTGCGCGGCTTTACGCCAAGTTTAGGTTCTATACATCACGATTTGAATGTGGAAACAGGCTTAAGCGACATTTTTGTGTGTACACACCGTTTATACTTGAGGCCCCTGATGCTGTACAAAATTCATAATAAGCAGTCCTAAGTTATTTAACTTCATAAAATGTTTAGAGCGACCCCAAGCTTTTTTTTTTCCAATGTTTTCTCATATGTTCAATGTAATTAGTTGTCTATAAAAATATAGTTTTTTTGTAGTATGTGAAAGTGCTTTTCAGTGGATGCTGCCAGCCTGTTACTGGTTGAGGGGCTGGTCTAAGTGGCCCTGCAGTATTCTCTATACTGTTGGGTAGGGGTCCTCAATTATAGTACCGGAGGGCTGCATTGACTGCAGGTTTCCGTTCCCAGCAGTTTCATAATTTGAAGCAAAGATGATGAATTTTGATATTTAACTACATTGTTCATTAGTGTTTTCATTCTTTCAAGACAAACTCTTATCACATCGTAGATTTACCATTTTTGAGAACATTATCCGTAGGTTTTGTGGTCCGGAACAGATTTGTGCGTCTTGGTCCCTCCCTTCGCTCTCACTTATTTCAAAACATTGCATTAACACAGATAGTTCATGATGCATGTGCACAGGTTTAAATGGAGGCACGTCAGCTGGAGAGCCGGTGGCTCCTTTGTCATGTCCAGCTCATTATTAACTGATGGCTGGTTAATAAAACAGGCAACAATTAAAACTTGAATGCAGCTGTTAAAAATTAAAATAGGCAATTAAGGGTTCTGAATTGTAAAGAAACGAGTTAACTTAAACTAACCCCAAAAACCTTATCGCTGTAGTAGTAAATGAATGGGTTCTAATTAAAGCGAAAACCTGTAGCCACTGCAGACCTCCAGGATGGGACTGAAGACCCCTGCCCTTGGGGGGTGTGTGTGCATGTTATGTGCATATTATGCATTAACTTGAGTCAAGTCATTTCTAATTTGCTTAATCCAGACCAGGGTCTCAAAGGGGTGGTGGTGCTGGAGCCTGTCCCAGCTAGCATAGGGCAAAAGGCAGGAACGAACACCGGGCAGGGCAGCAGTCCATCACAGGGCAAACATACACACACACGCATACCCCAGCTACACACACACACACACACACACACCAGCTACACACACACACACGCACACCCCAGCTACACACACACACACATACCCCAGCCACACACACACACACGCATACCCCAGCTACACACACACACACACCAGCTACACACACACACACGCATACCCCAGCCACACACACGCATACCCCAGCCACACACACGCATACCCCAGCCACACACACACACACACCAGCTACACACACACACACACACACACCAGCTACACACACACACGCATACCCCAGCCACACACACACACACACATACTCCAGTCACACACACACATACTCCAGTCACACACACACACACACACATACCCCAGCCACACACACACACACACACACACATACTCCAGCCACACACATGCATACCCCAGCCACACACACACACATACTCCAGTCACACACACACATACCCGAGTTACACACACATTAGGGCCGATTTAGTATCGCCAATTCACCTGACCTGCATGTCTTTGGACTGTGGGAGGAAACCCACGCAGACACAGGGAGGACATGCAGACCCCGTACAGAGAGGACCCGGGACACAAACCCGGCCTCTTTAGTGTAAGACAGCAGCCCTACCACTGTGTCACCACGCCAACTTGAGTTGATGTGCATTTCATGTTTACTTGTGTTTATTTTTTTTTCTTTATTTCCATGCATTTTTGTGATTTCTGTTGGTCTTATTACAGTATTTTGTATTTATGTACTGTCTCTATAAAGGTGTATCCATTCCATGTGTTCTGTGGGTGGCACCCCAAGAGCTGGCTCCACTCTAATGTCACCACTCCTGAGACCACCATTCAGCCAGTGAAGGAAAAGGAAGCCGTCCGCAGGGGTGCACTGAAATTGTGTGGTTTCAGGTTTCCTTCACGTGATTTTCTTCACCTGTTTCTGCTCTGGTTTTTAGATTATCCTTTTGCGACTTTTTTTTTGTAGGATTGTCTTTGCTCCTTTATGAACATTTTATGCTATTTTTTTAAATTTATGAATAATACATTCATTTATAACGAGTCCTTGTTTGAATTGTCTTAATATAGGCCAGAATTTTTGCAGTTCTTCCATCTTCTGAGACATTTTTGGTATTTCGAGACTCTTAAGTATTCTTTTCAACCTTAGGGACCAGGCTCTCGTTTTGGGCCTTGCTTAGGCAGGCGCCACAGCTAGAAGTTGGGGGCAGGCTGCCTGAAATGTGATTCTTCTGGGCTGACAGGCCAGTGATGGTCCTGGCCGGCTTTTTGTGGCACTTTTAGAGGTCTTACGGCATTTTTGTCATGTTTGAGACTCCCAAGTACAACAGTCCAACCTGAACTTTCCAGTTTAGCAATGGGGCTTGAAGGTCATCACCTATATTAAAATGACAACTGTCTCTTGATGTTTTTTAATTGTGTGTTTGCAATTCCAAAATGAGCTCTTCTTGGTCAAAGCCAAGCAGCACATGACAACAAAGAGGTATGAGGGCCATCTGCTTGGCAAACAAAAGAAAGGAGATCAATATCAGGAAGTATCATTCACGGGATAGTACACTGCATCTTGAGTTTTACCAAGTGCTAAATCCAAAAGGCCTCCTTTGTGTTCTCCTAACGTCACGGAAGAGAAGCTTAGCAGTATGATACCCTTGCTTTGAACAGGTAACAATGTGGAAAATAATTTCTGAACTGCTTGCTGGCCTCTCACTGAAGAGCCCACACCCGGTGCCGCTACTGGACGTGCAGTGTGCAGGTCGAGGTGTGCAGCGTGTGTGTAGTCTGCGTCTTTTGTTCATGTTATTGTGCCTTGATCTTTTCCGCCCCAAAGCCATTTGATTGTAAACTTGAGCTTTTCATATTTCAATTTAGGCAGTTTATAGCCAACAGATTTTCCTGTTGGTTCCAAGACTTTCATTTTACTTCACGTTTAAATCCCTCTGGCTGTGTTTTGCCAGTAGATGGCAATGTCAGAGGGTATCACAAAGATCTGATGCCAGTCGAGACACACCGGACACCAGCACCCGACTGTTTGATTTGTGATATGAAAGGTGCCTGAACTTGCATGGCTCGCTAGTCATTAGCAAAAGAGGGACAAGCATTATTAGCGAGGTAAGTTCATTTAATGTTTGAGAAGTCGGCACACATACAGTATAGGAATGTCTGTGTGAGAGGGCGTTGCGATTAACTGTCCACCTGCCCAAAACTAAAACTGGCGATAATGATCATTTTTTTGCAGAAGTTTGTTTTCAGCACTTTCATACCATTTTATCTCTGTATGTTGTGGAATATTTATAACATTATAGTTTTTACACCACCATTGTTATTTACTGCATCCTTCTGTTATAGTCATCGCCGTAATGCTTATGGTTTCCATGTGATTGGTGTCCACATGACATATAATGTCACATTGGCGATGGCAAGATGGCAGTGAGTAGCAGCTTGTGTCCAAGTTTGGGGATCTAAACACAAACACACGGCAATAGTTAGGCTTTCTTTTTATAAGTTTTGGCTAGGAACCTTTTTGCTTTTCCTAATTAGACTCCAAATGCTATTTTATGCATTGGATTACTTTCCATATGCTTTCTTGAATTAATGTTTTTAATGAATTCACCCAGCATTGAGAGTCAAACTGAGCACTTGCTGTCTCTAGTGTTCCACTGCTTCAAGACGTGTGTTTGTGCAGTCGAATGGAATCCTAGACGGCCGTGTTTCAGGAAGAGTGTGTCTCCTGCAGATTATGGGGCCAGGAACACCGTGACTCTCCATCCATCCATCATCCAACTCGCTATATCCCAACACAGGGTCATTGGTGGTCTGCTGGAGCCAATCCCAGTCAGCATAGGGCGCAAGGCAGGAAACAAACCCCGGGCAGGGCGCCAGCCCACCGCAGGGCACACACATACACACACCAAGCACACACTAGGGACAATTTATGATTGCCAGTGCACCTAACCTGCATGTCTTTGGACTGTGGGAGGAAACCCGCGCAGACATGCGGAGAACATGCAAACTCCACGCAGGGAGGACCCGGGAAGCAAACCCGGGTCTCCTAACTGCGAGGCAGCAGCGCTACCTCTGTACTGAAAGAGACTAAGCAGGCTCAGTCAATGGGTGGAGGATACAACTCATCCCCTTTGATGACAGACCCATTCTTACTTGATTTTGGTTTTAGTTACATTTTAAAATGCTATGCTTGACACATTCCCTTATTGAAATGGAAACTTCTTAAATCCTCTTTGAGTAGGGTCGTTAAGAGACTGACGTTTCTAACAGCCGTATTTACAGTTCCTGTGATGGACTGGTGCCTTGGCCAAGTTTAGTTCTCATTCTTATGGATGGCTCAGGCTCCTCAGTGACCCTGAAATTCACAAAGTGCATTTAAGAATGGTATGTTATTTTCAGATGCCACAGCTCCTATCTCCATTCTTTCACAGTGCCTACATATCTGATTAACCTCTTTGTGTAAACGCTGGCCAAACTTTAATTAGGCTAAAAAATGTCTCTCTGCAACCTTTTCATAAATTGCTTTTTTATCTAAAACCTAAATGAAATACTTGATTGAGGACATTAGAACATTCGAAAGATTTTCATGAGAACAGGCCATTCAGCCCAACAAACTCACCAGTCCTACCCACTTAATTCTTCCAAAATAACATCAAGTCGAGTTTTGAAAGTCCCTAAAGTCCTCCTGTCTACTGCACTACTTGGTCTCTTATTCCAAGTGTCTGTGGTTTTCTATGTGAAGAAAAACTTCCTAATGTTTGTGTGAAATTTACCCTTAAGTTTCCAACTGTGTCCTCGTGTTCTTGATGAACTCATTTTAAAGTCTCCGTTTCGATCCCCTGGACTAATTCCCTTCATAATTTTAAACACTTCAGACAGGTCTCCTCTTATCTTCTTTATCTTAAACTGTATAGGCTCGGCTCTTTTAATCTTTTCTCATAATTCATCCCCTGCAGCCCTGGAATCAGCCTGGTCGCTCTTCTCTGGACTTTCTCTAGTGCTACTGTGTGTCAGCACACAGTACTCGATGGTGCTTGCTGGCTGATAAGTTGATGGTTTTCGATTACCCTTTTTGGTTTGCACCTTTGTAACCTTCTCTTCTGCCAGCCCATTCCTTCATTCAGGAGTTCATCCTGGACTTGCCCTTTTTTATCTTGGGTAAAATACTTATAACTATTAGACTTAGTCGCAGCATGGTTATTTGCAATGGTGATGGACAGGTTGACAGACGAGATTAGACAGGAGTCCCCGTAGACTATGATGTTTGGCGATGACATTGTGATCTGTAGCGATAGTAGGGAGCAGGTCGAGGAGACCCTGGAAAGGTGGAGATATGCTCTAGAGAGGAGAGGAATGAAGGTCAGTAGGACCACCAAGACAGAATACATGTGTGTGAATAAGAGGGAGGTCAGTGGAATGGTGAGGATTCAGGGAGTAGAGTTGGCGAAGGTGGATGAGTGTAAATACTTGGGATCAACAGTACAGAGTAATGGGGATTGTGGAAGAGAAGTGAAAAAGAGAGTGCAGGCAGGGTGGAATGGGTGGAGAAGAGTGTCAGGAGTAATTTGTGACAGATGGGTATCAGCAAGAGTGAAAGGGAAGGTCTACAGGGTGGTAGTGAGACCAGCTTTGTTATATGGACTGGAGATGGTGGCACTGACCAGAAAGCAGGAGACTGAGCTGGAGGGGGCAGAGTTAAAGATGCTAAGATTTGCATTGGCTGTGATGAGAATGAACAGGATTAGAAATGAGGACATCAGAGGGTCAGCTCAAGTTGGACAGTTGGGAGACAAAGTCAGAGAGGCGAGATTGCGTTGGTTTGGACATGTGCAGAGGAGAGATGCTGGGTATATTGAGAGAAGGGTGCTAAGGACAGAGTTGCCAGCGAAGAGGAAAAGACGAAGGCCTAAGAGAAGGTTTATGGATGTGGTGAGAGAGGACATGCAGGTGATGGGTGTGACAGAACAAGATGTAGAGGACAGAAAGATATGGAAGAAGATGATCTTCTGTGGCGACCTCTAACGGGAACAGCTGAAAGAAGAAGAAGAAGAAGAAGAAGAAGAAGAAGACTTAGTCGCAGCATGGAAATCTCATCTCACAGTGTGGATTATTCCGGTTGTGAAGAACTATCAAATGAATTAAATGTTTCAGGCCACTCAGTAGGTTAAACAATCAACTTATTCTCACAGCCATGATGCTACTGAGGCCTTCTAAAAAGTTCCAGACTCAGCCCGGGACTTTCTCAAGGCTGATGAGTATTCATTTCAATCCTTTGTTCAATTGGATCAGTCAAGAAGATACCTCAGTGCATGATCTTTACCGCCAGGGTGAGCTGTGTGTTCATCAGGCAGCATGATTTAATAGGCAGGGTGCTGGAGTGTGAATCAGAAGGCTACTGGTTCAGTCCTTCACATGGAGGGAGTCTTTTATCCTGCCAGTACTCCACCAATGAAAAACAACTGGACTGTATATTTAAAGCGCCCGGGTATGGTGTTCACCACAGAAAGTTACGTAATAAAATAGTCCTAACTAAACAGTGTGCCCTAGCAGATAAAGGACTGGACTATGAAGCACAAAGCCGCCATTTCAAGACTCGGCCTTTTCATTCATGCCAGCAGAAATTTCTCATATCTTCTGTAGCTTTGGTTGCACAGCAGTGGACCTGAAGACACACGTCACCTCTCGATTACCTTTAAAGTTAATCTGAACAGAGATGTCTTAGAAATAAATTGCTTTAGCTTATTTTTATTTTAATTTAATGAGGGTGCCCTTACTTGGATCATATTCTGTGACTCTGAGATGCATCTGCTGTACAGCATAATGTATCTGATCTATGCCACATACTCCATAACATTAAAAATGAGCCTGATGAAACTGTTGGTTGAAATGCAGCTTATTGTCAGCTGTATGCCATCCTAGCATGTCCGACTGGGGCTGACCAATTCTCAGTGAGCCCTTCCAGCTGTGGCTGTGTGCAAGATGGCATTCCATGGAGCTCAGGAAAACAGATCAGAACCAACTAAAAGGAAGGAGCGGCACAAACAGACATAAATACGACACTGTCAAAAACAGCCGGCCAAAGAAGGCATAGAATCAAACAGGGTAGAGGCGGACAAAAGTCACCCACAAACAAAAGACGTTCGACCAAAAAAGAGAGAAATCCAAGAAATAGATGGACATTCTGAAGTACAAGTAACACAGTAAATAAAGGCAGTGAGCTCTGGCTTAGCAAACACACTCACTGCACACACTCACTGCACACACTCACTGCACACACCTACATTACCAGAGGTGCTGTGCTGCACCTCCCATCATCAGACTGCCATGTGATTTTTACATAACAACAAGCACGGATACTGTAGGAGGACACGGAGATCATGGAAGTAAAAAGAGGGCTGCAACGGAGAGCCCAACCATGACACCCATCAGTCGAGCTCCTGGGGTGCGAGGTCATTCAGATACTGCCCAACTCACACATCTTAAAGACTAACAATACAATACAATACAATACAGTTTATTTTTGTATAGCCCAAAATCACACAGGAAGTGCCACAATGGGCTTTAACAGGCCCTGCCTCTTGACAACCCCCCAGCCTTGACTCTCTAAGAAGACAAGGAAAAACTCCCAAAAAAAACCTTGTAGGGAAAAATGGAAGAAACCTCGGGAAAGGCAGTTCAAAGAGAGACCCCTTTCCAGGTAGGTTGGGCGTGCAGTGGGTGTCAAAAGAAGGGGGTCAATACAATACACTACACAGAACAGAACAAATCCTTAATACAGCATAATAATAAAAATTTTAGAAGTACAG
Organism: Polypterus bichir lapradei; assembly: GCA_026402145.1. Classification (NCBI taxonomy): domain Eukaryota; kingdom Metazoa; phylum Chordata; class Cladistia; order Polypteriformes; family Polypteridae; genus Polypterus; species Polypterus bichir. The sequence goes on from JANRMT010062806.1 coordinate 92,576,953, forward strand.
AGCAGAATTTAACAGTAGATGATATCATATAATAAGATTTTGATATTTTTAGAGTGCTGGAGACCTCATCCGTCAAGCTGCCTCCCCATTTGGCCATTCCACGGCTGAAACGTTGCTCGGCCAGCCAATCCGATGAAAGGGCCCCTCTTTCCCATGATTCCTGTGATCCTCCACCAGGGATGACTTTACCATAGGCAGGCAAACAACTTGGCAGGTGGGCCGTGGTACCAATTGCCACATTTGAGTACCGAGAACAGAAACAGAATAGGTGAGGGTTAGTATTCAATTATACTTATCATGTTACTTATGTTTTAGTGCTAATGACTAACAACAGAGATGCAGTATGTGCAGTTAATCAGCAGCTCTAGTCAGGATATGCTAAACTGAAGTAGTAAGTCTTCAGCCGGGATTTAAAGGCTGGGACCGAAGGGGCATCTCTTATAGAAGCAGGCAGACCATTCCACAGCTTAGGGGCCCTGTAACTAAAAGCTCGACCTCCCACTGTTATTTTATTAATCCTTGGAATCATAAGCAGACCGGCATCTTGAGATCTTAATGTGCGCTCAGGTTTGTAAGTCATGATAAGTTCAGACAAGTAAGCCGGACCTTGGCCATTTAATGCTTTATATGTTAAAAGGAGGATTTTGAAATCTGCCCTAAACTTAACCGGGAGCCAGTGTAAGGATTTAAGAACTGGAGTTATGTGTTCATATTTTCTTGTTCTTGTAATAATTCTTGCAGCCGCATTTTGGATTAACTGGAGGCTGTATAAAGAACAGTTTGAACAGCCAGTGAACACCGCATTGCAGTAGTCAATCCTACTAGAGATAAATGCATGAATTAATTTCTCACAATCCTGTTTATTTAGAAAGTGCCTTAATTTCCTAACATTTTTAAGATGGAAGAAACATGTTTTGGACAACTTTGTAATATGTGCTTTAAATGACATGCTAGGATCAAAGATAACTCCTAGATTGCGGGCTGATTCAGTAAAATTAATTGGGATTCCAACTGAGTTAAATGACGACAAAATATTGCTGTGATCAGCGTCATTCCCTCCAACAATTAACATCTCTGTTTTATCTGTATTTAAAGACAAGTAGTTCTCATTCATCCATTCCTTTAATTCACTAACACAACTAATTAAAGACAACATCGGAGAAACTTCATTTGATTTAAATGAAAGGTATAACTGGGTGTCATCTGCATACGAGTGAAAATTAACATTATGTTTCCTAATGAGAGATCCCAGTGGAAGCATGTAAAGTGAAAACAGTAAAGGTCCCAGTACTGAGCCCTGCGGGACACCATATTGAACTTCTGTGTATAATGATGGAGTCCTGTCAGCACATTTCTGTACATATTGGAATCGATTTGATAAATAAGAACTGAACCAAGCGAGCACGTGGCCTGTAAGATCAACATCATTTTCTAGCCTGTGCAGTAAAATAGAATGGTCAATGGTGTCAAATGCTGCACTTAAGTCTAACAACATAATAACAGTGGAGTTTCCTTCATCAGAGGATATCAGAATGTCATTTACAACTAACCTGCACATGGACCTCAGACGCCTTCCAGGATGTATTTCTGAATGCTGTGTTGAGCACCACTGTACTTGGTAGGTAAGAGCTGATGGCAGTAAAAAAGCAGATGTTCTCACTGGAGTTGATTTCTTTGAGATTAGACATATGTGACCGACATATGTGACCACTAGGAGGCATAACAGCGCCCTGAATCCCAGACACCACTTCATCGACACAGTCATGTATTCAAATAACAATTGTTTAATGTCCAAAAATACATTTCACAGGCTTCTCCGCAAATATTCCAACACAAGTTAGATAGAACTGACATTGTGTGTGAATTTCCCCTTGAGATTAATAAAGTATCTATCTATCTATCTATCTATCTATCTATCTATCTATCTATCTAT
>JANRMT010062806.1:92578895-92609525 GCA_026402145.1 Polypterus bichir lapradei
ATCTATCTATCTATCTATCTATCTATCTATCTATCTATCTATCTATCAATCTTGATTGTTCTTTTACACTCCTTCTGCACCTCCCAGCAAGCGTTGGCCCCCCTGCTGATGTCGGACCTTGGGGCACTTCTGGTGCTAATATATTGCACCGTGGAAGCACTTCCATGTCAGGCAGAAGCCCCTCAAAGTGGAGACAGTTCTCCCATACAGCTCCCCCCAGTGACACCCATGGCACCCAGTAGGGTTACACAATGGGACTGCAATTCCCAGCATACCCTGTGGGTGACTGCATGGGGGTACCATCCCAAGAGCGCTGCCATGTAGCATATTGAGGGACTGTACAATCAACGACATTTTCCCTCGATCCATCGTATTTATAGCTCCATCCAGGTATGGGCTTACCCACCATCCTGACTGAAACCTCAGCCCAATGCCATCTCTTATTACACTTATTAAGGTTTAAAGATGAAGGGCTTCAGGCTGCTCCCTCTCTTCCTTTTTTAAATTAACGGGTTGCATGTCATATAAAATACAGCCATTGCCTTGTAACCCAGCATGCCTAGCAGTCAACACTTGATAGGGACCACCCTAGTGGCTGGTTTTCAGTTTAATCAATCTAAAGTAGATAGATTGGATGAAGGGGTGGAAGCGGGCTTTCTTACATTTAAAAAAAAGTGCTACTTAATCTGAAAACATCTTTTGTGATTATAGCTTTTAATGTGCAGCATTTACATTGCTTTGCTTTTTAATAAATTGTACTCATTTGTTTTTTAGGGTGGCATGGTGGCTGCTGCCTCGCAAGAAGTAGACCAGGGTTTATGTTCCAGGTCCTCCATGCGTAGAGCTTGCATATTCTCCCTGTGTCTATGTGGGTTTCCTTCTGGTGCTCTGGTTTCCCCCAACTGTCCAAACACATGCAGTTTAGGTGAATTGGTGACGCTAAATGTGATGGACTGACCCCTTGTCCATGGTTTGTTCCTCCCCTATGCTAGCTGGGATAGGCTCCAGAATCCACTGTGACCCTTGTCTGGATTAAGTGGGTTAGAAAATGATTTGACGAGTTTTTAGATAGATAGGAGTGACACTAGGCAGACATATAGGAAAGGCACAAAATAATAGATATATATATATAGATAGATAGATAGATAGATAGATAGATAGATAGATAGATAGATAGAAATGAAGAGTTCTGTATACTAGACATGAACAACACCTTGGAGTCTGTGCCATTCTGGTAGTCCATGCATTGGCCCCTCTGCCTATTGTTTTAACTGTGACTTGTCAGCAACCAGCAGTTCAGTGGGGTCAACATGTAGAGTCAAAGTCAATCTCGGTAAGCAGCAGCTGAAGTCCTGCAGACTCTGGCCTCTGTTCTGAGGAGATTCTTGCAAGCTTTTACACCTTTTGGAAATAGAATTATGGACTAATAATGCAGCACATCCCGGGTGCTGCATGTGTGGAGTTTGCATGATCTCCCCGTGTCTGTGTGGGTTTCCTCTGGGTGCTCTCATTTTCTAGCATAGTCCAAAGACTTGCAGGTTAGGTGGATTGGCCCTAGAATGTGTGTGTGTTCACCCTGTGATAGGATGGCGCCCTGTCCAGGTATTGTTTGTGCCTTGTTCTTGATGATTGCTGGGATAAGCTCCGACTGACCTGCGACCCTACCCTGGATAAGCAGGTTAAGAACAGGGGTGAGTGGTAATTTAAAAGCCTGATTATTTTTAGTATTTTTCGCCCCTTTGATTTATTAAGTGCGGTATGGTGGTACAGTAGATAACAATACCACCGCATGAATTCGGCGTCCTGTGTCTGAATCCCTTGTTGATGGATATCCGTGTGCGTTTTCTTCCCACATTCCCTAAGGCGTAACGATGCTAAACTGGCCTTCCGTGACTTCGGATGTTTGTGTTTGACGGTGTTGTGATTAACTGTCCGCCTGCCCAGGGATCATTTCTCCCTTCTGCCATCAGTGCTGTCAAGGCAGGCTTCGGTCCGCCGTGATCCTGAAATTGATTAAACAGGCTTGAGAACGAAGTGTTAATTTAACAATTAACGTAAAACTCTCAAAGCCGCTCAGGCTCCGCCGTCTCTTGACCCTGCAGTGCATCACACGGGTTTGAAAATGCTATGCTACGTTATTGTTATTAAACAGTTCACTCCCTTTATGTGCATTACTCTGAAGGGTGGGAACATATCCCACCGCCTCGTGGAAAAATAAACATTACCGTTGTCTCTTTAAGTTCCGCCTCCTAACACATAGCCACTTTGTAAGCCACGCCTCCTAGCACAAATCCAACCAATGAAAATGCAGTACTTGGCCTTGAGCGGTTGCGCCTTAGTATTGACAGCTTTACTACCCAACGGCGTCCGGCCTATGCTTGCATGAACTACACGTCTGTGAAGGAAGTTTTGTTCTTGGCCGGCTAGTCTGCTGTGCATAGCTATGCTCTTTGAAGTTCCGATATCCTGTTGATAAATTAGACCGCAAATCCAGCTGTCAGTACCCAGCTTGATAATGCTGTAAAACGAAAAACACGGTATGTGTCGAGCACCGAAGTTTACTGTTTTTACAACTGCAATCAAAAGTGCAGGTCACATTTGACATAATGCTCGCGTTTGTTTTAGAATATAAAATGTCTCGTTGTAAATAACCGAAGAAAAACATTATAGTCTCCCGTGATCGTGTTTGGTGGCGCGGGGAGGTTTTCGATAGGGCAGAGTCTAGAGATTCACTCTTTTTACCTCGCTGACTCGATGCTTTCTTAGCCAGGGGTAAGCTGTCAATTATTTCACAGATTTTTACTGACATATTAAGTGACAGGTCACTAGCAAATCAGTGTTTTCTTGGTAGAGTCATCTGGCCAATGAAAGCTCCCACGCCGTCCCACGTAGCCTATTACGTCAGTGCGCCACTGACACCGTGGAAGGCGGTCGTTGCATGCGTCGGAAACATGGAGGGCTGAGGAAGAGTAAGCGGATTACTATTGACTCTTCGGGGCTGGTCAGCGAGGTGTACCAGAAAGGAAGGAACGCCCTGGAAGCTTGGAGGGTAAACCGTAATTCACGCGTAGCTGGACTGTACTTCATTCTCGGAAAAGCAACGCAATATTTCTTTCTAAATGAGAAGGGTGGAAGCCACTCCTGTGGGACGAGCATTCCGCCGTGAGCCGGGTCAGTTTTCCCACGGCTCGGTAACCGCCCGTGTCAGTCAGTCAGTCAGTCAGTGAGTGAGTGTCCAGAATGTAGGGTCTGTGTGAAGACTCCCGAGATGGTTCCTCGTAAGGTCTACAAAGATGCTTTGACTATGATTCGTCGGTGATACTCCACGTTTTGGAGGTTGTCGCTAGAACCGTGTCTGCCAGTTAGGAGCAGGGAAACGACTGTAGCACTCGGGATAACCTCTAGAAGAGTGTCAGCAATGTAGTGCATTGAAAATTGGTAGGGCAACCATTGCCAACCGCTTTAGTCAACGGTAGCTAAACAAATGGGCAGTGGGGGGGGTGTGAGGTCTTATTTTTTTGGATAGGCGCCCCTTCTGGCTTATCCACAACACAGGACCTCCCAAGCAGAAATGAAGAAAGGCAGATGGGGAGTGTCCATAATTAGGGGTTCACTGAAAGGTCTTGAGAGCTGCTGCTGAAGTGCACACTGGGAAGGTCCCACAAAGGTTTACCACATAAGGTACTCTTCTACAAGTGTCCACAGGATATGACTTGTCCTCAGTGCAGAGTTGAAGTGCATGTGTTTCTGACGACATTGTCGCCAACATCTCGGGGACCTGAGCGGGGCACAGAAGGTGACCATACAGTCTCACTTCAGAATACAATGTATACCGTATGTTGGGGGGAGTGTACAGTGCATTAAGAGCTGGTGTAATGTGGTCTGTGGTGTCAAATCCACAGAGTTTGTGATCATCAAATCACTGTTCTGCAATGAGTGGACCCAGAGATCTGCAGTAGAGGTGTTTGATTAGTCAATATGCACATCGTAGGACACCTCAAGCACTCGTCCATGTGGTTGGTCATAGTGGCATCTACAGTGTAGCGTCTCTAAAGGGGGTTCTAGGGTTCCTGTCCTGTATGAGCACATGGGAGCTGCTGCGGAGGAGATAACCCACCATATTGTTGTCCTGTAAAAGTGTCTTTAGGTATAAGTAGTTGGTCTGCTTCAGCAGAACTGGGCTTGGAGCTTCTATGGATGTGGCATTGTTCTGTGTAAGGGGCTTGATGTGAGGATACCACTGTTCCATCATGATACATGCTGATGACACCATGCTGTTAGGACAGATATCTGAGGAGGATGAAAGCCATTACTTGAACAAGTTAACTTTTTAGTAAATTGATGTAATAGCAACAATCTGAATGTGAAAAAGATTAAAAAAAATATCTATGTTCAATTGTTACTGTTTTGAGGAACGTGGTGAAATAGTGACTGGATCTAAATCCATATAAACTATCCTAGATCAGTCATACTTGGAACATTATTACAAAAAGCATACACTCTGACTGATCGGTGCTTATTTCACCTCCTCAAGCTTACACTATTTGAAGTGGACAATGAACTCGTGTTACCCGTGCATCGTAGCACGATCCAGTCGGTCAGTTTCACCTTCATGGCCAGGCTTTGTGGTCCAACAAATCAAAATTTATAAAAAGATCCAGCTGATTACCAAACATGCCGGTAAAGTTGTTGGGGCTGATGTACTGTAGATGATTTGGTAAATGTGTGACGGGGTCGGGGGGCAATGCTGTCCTGGACTGCCCCTTTCCTAAGATGTATGGGTTCAGTTAAACTGCCCTGGTCTGTGTGGGGTCCAGAAAACATCTCAACGGAAGATAGACCCCCCCAATCTTCTAGTACCTCAAGGAGGATAAAGACCCCCACACACACTTTTCTCCTTTGCCTTTTTAATAAGGACTATCAGACATAGTAAGAATTACCAGGAATGTTGAGTTTTTTCTTGCGTATCAATTAACCATTTGAGGTAAAATGTACAACGAAACTGCTAGACGTAGTTTGCACAGAGTTTGTTTTCAGATGGACGTCATTATTGTAGAATTTCTACACAAGGTTTAATCTTTCTGTTTGGTTTATTTCTGTCCGTTATTGGATGCAAATGAGAAGGCACATTTCCTGTTTTCCTTTGTAAAGACTAGGGGGCTTTGCCCCCTGCTCGCTTTGCTTGCCAACCCCTGTTTTCATTTTTCAGGATATACACTTGTAAATTTTTTTTTTTTTTTCTTTGAATTGTTGCTATTTCATTATTTTCACTTTTATTTCAGAACTTCTGTAAAAACAATATTTGGAATCTTTCCTGTCCCAATATGCTGAATCTTTTAAATGAGGTCTGTGAGACTTGTGTTTAATGACTTTGTACCATAATTCAGGATAGGTTTCTCTGTTTGGAATTTCAGCACAGACAAAACGATCCACATCATCAGCAGTTAATCATTTTTTTTTTGCAAATTAACCAATAAATGTATGTGAGTTAAACCCCGTTTTTGAAATTCTCTGACTTAAACTAATTTCCTTTTGTTTGCGTCAATGTGATCTGTACTATCTTTTTTTTTTTTTTTTTTTTTTTGATACTGTAGAGACTGACGTAATAAAGTGTCACAAAAGTTGTACTTGAACAATCGCCGAGTGCGTAACCCCAAACACGACTTTCTAGCACCCTCTCCAACGCCTCCTCCCACGGGTCTCGCCTCCCCCTTACCGCGTCAATCAGCACCCAGCTATCAGTCTGCCGTGCTGTACTCTGCCATCCCTCGATCGGACCCAACAGTCACTTAAAACAAAAAAGGCCTCTGCTTGGCTGGGCCGCTAAAATATTTTCCAATTTTACTGCTTTCATATTCTGTACCTTTCGTGCTTTGGGTCTCTTTTCTCCGCGCTGCTCTTTCTTCTTTGCTGAGAGCACAGGCTCAGTGTGTGCCACGTGACTCTACATGACTGAATGTTTTGCTGGCTGTCCGTGCTCTTATTTGATAAGAAGGGTGTGTCTTGCAAGTCTCTTATGTTCCACGTCCCCGTGAGACTGCCCTGGGACAATCTTCTTGGCACCAAGTCTCATGTTTACGGTCCCCGCGAGACGCTCCGTGCCCAGTCTTTTTTTGTCTCGCGGGTCTTTAAAATGTCTTTCAAGAACTTCCGAGAAGATCATGTATTGTTGCCTTGCTTTTTCATTCCAGGATTTTCTTTTATATATAGAGAGACGACTAAATAAAAACCCTGGACTACGTCTGGACCTTTGTCACATATTCACTTGTGCTGGGCCCGTGTCGTATCCCAGGATGACGATGCAAGTCTTCCTTTTGTTTAAGTGTCTTTTATTGAACAAACCATTTTTTTTCTTTTTAAACATGGTGTTTGCTTTACCTGTCTGTCATTTGTTAGTCTGCTAATTTGCTTTTACTACCTTTCCATGCACATGCATTCGTTTTTTCAGTAAAGTTTGTCTCTTCTATGCATACAATAGAAGATGGTCTTATTTGCATGGTTTGCATTTAAACAGACACAGCACACGGCAGGGCTTTACTTTCTGTCTAGGCCTTGTAGGCAGAGGGGCACAAACTAGTATGATTTTGATCCTGGTAGATTTAAGGACGCCTTTAGTTCATCACACATTGAGGCTTTGGAGGTTGTTATTTTGTGCTCTGCTGGTGGTGTGATCCTGTGTTTGATCTTCGCAGATTTGTCTGAGCAGGTAACATTTCATGTAAAGATGTCTGCTGCCTCGTTCATACGTATAATTTTGACACCCTCCCAATTACCCAGGTGCTGTCGTTGTCTGCGCCTCCTTGTATAACAGCATCACGTCAGTCTGTCTTCTCGACTTGTCACCTGAGATGTTTCTGTGCAGTGCTTGTCAGCTTCTGTTTAATGAGACCTTTTTTTAATTCTCTTGGCCACATTATGATAAACGTGCTTAGTGCCAGGGTACCGGCTCTGACTCTCGTGTGTGTCTGTCTGTCTGGAGCCTGCACAATCCCTGCTGGACTGCCATTTTTACAAAGGTTAGTTAAACTGGCCTGGTGTGTTTTGGGGGTCTCTGATGGACTGGCACATTGTCCAGGATTGCATCCTGCGTTTGCCCAGTTCTGCTGCATTAGGCTCTTACAGTTGGTGGGTCAGGAGGACTACTCTGAACACCAAGAAGCCGCTAAACATTTCACTCCGAATGGCTAATGCTGCTTTTGGTTGTTTTCCTCCCTAGTGGCTTCCAGGCGTTGAAGATAGGAGCAAAACCGCACATACTGACTTGTGAGTGATGAACCCTTTTTGGAGTATGTCTGCCAACACTGGTCGAAAGGTAAGCAAAATGGGTTTGTGTTTTTTTTTTTTTTTTTTTAAATTTTTGATCTGTTTAGCAAGGCACCTTTTTTTGTTTTTTTTTCTCATAGAACTGTTAAGGGGTAACAACCATCTGCCATAATATACACAAGTCCCAGTTGCTGTTGACTATTGACAAGACCCCCTGTTTACTGTCTTGTCGGCACAGCTGAAATTTTGCTCTTTGATTGGCTGAATTGATGCCCTGGAGGTCAGGGTTCACTAGCCTCACCCGCATTGCTGCATGGGTAGTTTGAAAATAGTTGTGGCTCAGGACCCGGTTACATATCGGCCTGATTCTGTGCATTTTTAGTTGGCGTGTTCTCTGGTGTGGCTGAATTGTTTAGTTAAAGTAAAAGGAACGTAATGCATCTGTTCAGCAGGGCGCAGCATCTGAAGAGCTGGTATTTGGGTCAACAGGATTTCTGCATAATAATGACACTGAAGCTGCCTTGTTAACATAAGCAGTCAGCATCACGCCACCGTGCGAGGCCTCAACCCCTTCAAATCCATGCATTTTTGTTCCAGTTTACGTAATCTGTTTTTTCACTTAACGTTACTCTGAAACATCTCTGGTGCTACTTTAATTTTGCCCTGCTCGGTCATTTGCCAAATTACTTAACGGAGCAGCTTCTCCTCTCTCATCAGTTGTCCCGACAGCTGCTCGTGACTCCCCACCGTGCTTTGTCAAGCCACGAAAATGTGGTCTTTCCTAAACCTGTGTTGTGGTGCCTGTTGGGATCGACTCGCGTCAAATACGGTGCAGCCTGGTATTCCTTTTTTTATTTTTATTTTAAGCACAGCTCTAACTTTTGCACGTACTAATAAATTAAAGGCAAAATGCTCCTTCATCTTCCTCCTCGCATGCAGTGCACAGACACAGCTGTCAGTCAAACTGAAGAAATGACTAGAACAGGGGTGTCGAACTCCAGGCCTGGAGGGCCGCAGTGACTACAGGTTTTCATTCTTACCCTTTTCCTAATCAGTGACCTGTTTTCACTGCTAATTCACATTTTAATAGCCCTGTTAGAAGGATTCAGTCCTCTGACTTGATTCGTTTCCTCATTAAAATACAGCCAAACAGAAATGAGACGTGAAACGAGCCAACAGATGACCGGCTAAACTGGGGCTTCAAACTCCAACCAGTTTCTTAATCAGAAGCCAATTCTTGCTGTTAATTAAACTCATTATTTAAATCCACGGCTTGTTGTTGCTCTCGTTCTGCCATAGCTGACATTTCCAAAACTGTTGATTTTCTGTTTTTTCATAACAACATCGTCAAAGTGTTTTGGTGAGTTGAGAGATCAACCCTACTGAGACCTTCACCTTTCTTTATTTTCAGATATTGTGCGATGTGGCGGCTTGTTTTGTGTCTCTTTATTATTTGGTTGCTAATTAAGGAAAACAACTAGAGGGCCTGAGTCAAGTTAATTAAAAGAAGTAATTAGCAGCAAAAACTGGTCACTAATTAAGAAGATGGTTAGAATGAAAACCTGCAGCCACTGCGGCCCTCCAGGACTGGAGTTTGACACCCCTGGACTAGAACATGTCAAGCTGCTGTGGACCTGCTCCTTGGTACTACACAGGTGTTCAGTTCTTTTAAAAGATGGAAACTACTTTTCCTTGGGAAGGACTTTAACCACCCGAGTGCAATTCTGCTGTACATTTCTGTTGTGTTTTGTGTATTGTGTTGTATTTTATCCGAATTGTGTGTTTTACTCCACCCATCCAGAGTGCTTAGATCTTCTGGTCAGTTGTCTCTTCTTGCCCCTCGTACCGAGTGTAAAACTAAGGGGGACAGACCGGGCTTGTGCAGCTGCTGCTCCTCGCCTGTGGAACTCTTTACCTCGTCACATAAAGGAGTCGTCTACAATTGAACTTTTCAAAACGAGATTAAAGACTCATTTCTATTTACTGGCATTCCTTGACCTTCAGTGATACTGATAGTTTCCTCATTGTGATTATGTAACATTACTTCTATTTATTATTTATTTATGTTCCTCTATTTTATTTCTATTTCTGTTATTTCTTTGTTTTTCTTTTATTCTATTATTGTAAAGCACTTTGGCCACAGCATTCCTATGTTGTTTTAAATGTGCTATATAAATAAATTGACGTTGACACCCACCCCACCTGGAAAGGGGTCTCTCTTTGAACTGCCTTTCCTGAGGTTTCTTCCATTTTTTCCCTACTAGGGTTCATTTTGGGAGTTTTTCCCTCTTTTCTTAGAGAGTCAAGACTGGAGGGCTGTCAAGAGGCAGGGCCTGCTAAAGCCCATTGCGGCACTTTACATAATAAATACAAGTAAAGAATAAATTGTATTTTATTTCCAAGCCGAGCTTGAAGTGTCCAATGACAGGCCGCGGACTGAGGTGGTATTAAGTTCTACTGAATTCTGGTGCCTCCATGAGAAATCGGTCGGTCGTGTTGTTCATTTATGTTGTCTGGATGCTAGCGCTCTGTTCCGTTTACGTCGGATGCTGGAACCGGGAATGACATCACTCCCGATTTGACTGCCTTCCAGTAAAACATTTTGAAAACCAATAAGGGCACCTCCAGGCAAACCTTAGCTGTACTTGCCTTTTCAGATAAATACCAGTTGTTAACTACGCGTTATGCGATATTTTGTGCATACAAGCAGCATAGCAACATGTCCTCAGATGGAGGTTGGACAGCGCTCTGTGTACCACTGATTTCATGAGACACAAATAGACAGAGGTGCCAATGAAGAGTATAGTACTGCAGCTTTCACTAACATTCACGGTGTATGTCACCATTTTGAATTGACGTCACAAGCTTACAGTCTGACGAATTTGGACTTAGCAGACCTTCTAGTTGAAAAGTCTGACTAGGAACTCGGAAATTCTGACTTCTCAGCTCCAATGGCATGTGGTACATAAAAATGAGTGCAATAGCAGTGGAGTTCAAACTCCTTCAATAATTACTTGTAGTGCCCTATCTTGAGTTCAGTGATGGTACTCTGGCATTGTGCAAAGTGCACCCTATGGTGCTTATGCCACCTGCTTTCTACTGACCTGTTTGCTAGCACAGGCCCAGAAGCAGCAGATTGAGTTTACTTACTGGACACTCATCTGGACTGGCAAACTCTGCCACTTTTTCAACCCATAAACTGAAGAGGCCTCTGCAAGAGGCTCATCTTGTTTGAAGTGGATCATTTGAAAAAGTTTTATACCACTTTTGTGTCGACTGGCAAACAGTTGGCACTTACCTGTTTCAGATATATATTATTATTATTATTTTTGGTTGACATTGTTTTTGTTTGGAAGTATTATAGAGCCGGGCGGCACGGTGGCGCAGTGGTAGCGCTGCTGCCTCGCAGTTAGGAGACCCGGGTTCGCTTGCGTGGAGTTTGCATGTTCTACCCGTGTCTGCGTGGGTTTCCTCCGGGCGCTCCAGTTTCCTCCCACAGTCCAAAGACATGCAGGTTATGTGGATTGGCGATTCTAAATTGGCCCTAGTGTGTGCTTGGTGTGCGGGTGTGTTTGTGTGTGCCCTGCGGTGGGTTGGCACCCTGCCCGGGATTGGTTCCTGCCTTGTGCCCTGTGTTGGCTGGGATTGGCTCCAGCAGACCCCCGTGACCCTGTGTTCAGATTCAGCGGGTTGGATAATGGATGGATGGATATTATAGAGCCTGTTTGTAGGGGTAGGGGCATGTGGCACATCTTTACCTCTTCCTCGCAGTTGTCACCAGTGATGAGTGTTCCTGAGTGAGCACCTGAATATGTGTGGGTATGCAGGGGCAGGTATGCTCGTGGTTTGGGAAGTCCCTTAAGCCTACGTTGTAATGACAACAATGATGGCTCTTGTCTGTTAGATTAGCTTTCTTGGATTACTTGTAATAAATACAAGCGTGAGTGGACATTTGTAGACCAATTTTACCATCGCTTTTAACCATTTAGTTGTAGCAGTTGTTGGTGTGTTGGAGTATCCAGCTGCAGTCAGGACAGTTTTAGGCCTACGACAGATCCGAGCACTTTAGACACTATGAGGCCCCGAGCCTTTTTGTATTCATGTGAGAAATGTGGCATTTATTTTTACCTCTTGGGTAACTGCAATTAAATAATTTACTAATTGGATTCAGTGGACACCTTCAATGTTATGTATCGCTTTATCTGGAAAATGGATTCATTTGATTTTATTTTTCTCACACAAAAAATACAGACTTCTGAAAATGCCCGGATGCAGAACTGCGAGTCCTTGATAGTTTAGTTTAGAAGTTTAATAAATGCGGAGATAAACAGACCTCAAAACTACCGAGTCCACTGGTTTGAGAGCAGGAACTAAGAGGTGCGTGTAGTATACACACCAGTAACCCGGCGAAATGGGGGAGTGGCCCTCGGAAAGTGGGCGGAGTCAAAAGAGATGCCGCTGACAGGGGCGTCGGCTTATGGGTCGCTGAATCTGTCTGAGGCTTCAGGCTGTCTCTTGTGCCGCTGGACTCTATCGATGTGTTGTGTGTTTTTATGTAGAATTAAGAAGATGAATCGACTGTAATGGATTTAATAAAAGACTTGAATAACAAGGTCATTAAAGTTTATTTTACCTTAGCCTACTACAAACCTGTAACCATTTCTGTCAATCCTTGTAGATTTCATCTGCTAAGATCAAAGATCAGTTTACCTTCAGACCAACTCCTCAGGTTGTTCTAACGTCTCCCTTTTTACTCGTGAGAGAGGAGGGGGTCTTGACTCCATAGTCCTAGCCTTCATTTTAGAGGGAGTTTTAGCTGTAAAATTCAATACTTGAAATTCGCTAGTAGATCCATAAAATGTTACAGAGAGGGTATTGGGGAGTGCATTTGCTCTTCTAAAGACAAAGCTGTCGTAAAGTAGCTGTGCCAGACAGAAAGTAAGACGCAGTTCACAGTCGAACATACAGTATGGCATTTGAAGTCAACGAGGAGACCATTCAGTCCATCAGTTTTGTTTGTTTGGCTAATAGCTAAGCTGATCTGGTATCTCATCCAGACCGTTCTTAAAGGTTGTCCGGTTTCTCCTTCAACTGCATGTCTTGGTAGTTCCCACAAATCTTTACATAAAGAAGTGCTTCTTGGCTTCAGTTCTAAATGCATGTCTCATTAATTTCCACTAGCCTCCTTGAGTGTGCAGGTCACTGTAACATGAATAACTTTGTAAACCCGTCAATTTTAATTTCTTTTTATTTGTTTTGACCTTCTGTATACACTGAAACAGTATTTTTCAGACAGCAAGTGTATACATTTGAAAACGAGCAGTAAGAATGGAGAAAACAGATCTTTGATCGTCATGTGATCAGGATTTCACTTTCATTGTGACAGTCCCATTTGTGACCTCATCTTTTCTGTGGCATAGTCCTTTCCTAACTTCTCTGCATCAGCCGACGGGTACTACGCCTAGAAATGCCAGAATGTTGTGTTGTATTTATTTTGGCAGCACTCCCAGTCTATTTACCTCATGGCCACTTGTGAAATTTAAAAACAGTTGTGTTTCATCATCTGCCCAAACAAAGAAGTTCAGTCTGGAGTTCTCTTCAGGTGCATTCTGGTTTACTTTGTGTTCACTCTATAAGCAAACTGCACTTTTGGCTTACAAACCACACACACACTCAATGGGAAGGACATCATTTTTGTATTTTCAGTGTGGGCAACAATGTGGAAATACTGGCTTTGTTGGAAATGTTTGACTGAAACAAAGCCTATTATTTTTCTGCTTTGGTGTGGGCTAAGCCTAAGACCTGGCGCTGAGTGTGGGGTGTTTTTTAACACCGTCGCTGTCTGAATGATAAATAATTGTTTATACTTTCAGATAGTCTTAAACTAGTCTAAGTGCCCAAAAAGCAAAACCAAACCTGTGTGAAGGATTCTACAGTAGACAAGTGGAACTGAATTTAGTAATAATGAAAACTTGTTAAAGCCGAGATACTGAAGAATTGGACATTGTCACAGATTCTCTTTTTGCTCCATTCGATATGCTTGCTGTCTCATCAGAACAGTTGAACATAAGAAATTTGACAAATGAGAGGAGATCATTCAGTCCTCGGTCTCATTTGTTAAGCTAAGAGCTAAGCTGTTCCAATATCTCATCCAGGTA
Organism: Polypterus bichir lapradei; assembly: GCA_026402145.1. Lineage (NCBI taxonomy): Eukaryota > Metazoa > Chordata > Cladistia > Polypteriformes > Polypteridae > Polypterus > Polypterus bichir. The sequence continues at coordinate 92,592,317 of JANRMT010062806.1, forward strand.
CTGCTTAATAGTTGTCAAGGTAAAGCCATAAGAAATAACAGTGGAGGTTTGTCGTTAACGTGGCTCTCCATTATACGTTCTCCCAAGTCCATACGCCAGGATTCTCTTTGGGATTTTAGTTCAGCTTTCAGCACAGTTCATCCCAGGCCCTCTCTCCAGCAGTCTCCTGGGTATGAACTTGGACTGTGCCGCACGCCTTTGCATCGCTCACTGATGTCTGGGCGTCCTTTTTTTTTTTTTTTTTTTTTTTTTTTTAGTTTATCTGACATTATAGTGAAGAGTGTCCGACACTGAGCACAGCTTCATTGGCTGACCAGACGGGGTCTTCAACAATCTTGACCTGAATACATAAGAACTTGGGAAATGTCTTTTGTTTCTTTTTGGAGACACAGTCCAGTTTTAAATGCTGTCAACTTTAAAATGGTGGAATCATTTACATTTCTGGCACAACTGTTACACTCTGAGATCAAACATGACTTGCCAAAAATATTTCAACGCACATATTTAACCTGGCCCAGTCAGTGCTGTGGCAGTTTTATAGTTGTGTGATTGAACATATCCTTACTTGCTGTATCTCGGTCTGCTCATTTAGAGCGTGAAGTACAGCGTGCAGTTCAAACAGCAGAAAGGACTGTAGGAATGAAGCTGGATTTACTGTATATACAGGGCATCTCGGGTCAGGCCTGACAGCACACAAACCCTGCTAACCAATTATGTCAATTGTTGTCATCACAAAAGAAAAAAATAGATGTATTTTTGCCAGGAAAAATTTTTTCCCTTTTTTTTTTATTTTAAAATATTTTCACATTGGCACAAACATTGCATTTCTTTCAAACCCCCAAAAAATTGGTTAATCAAAGTAGTAATCAACAAAATAACTGGTGTGATGGATGGCCGGGGTCCATGTCTTGCCGGGACACCCCTTCACCACATCTGCTGGGGGACAAGGGTGGGAAGCCCAGTGTCTCCCTCTGGGCACTAGATGGCAGCCTCCCTGGGTTGCAGTGGTGCCGAGAGGGGTCTGGCTGCAGCCACTGTGGAGCTCCACAGCAGGTCGGAAAAACAAAGTGACGGAAACCGCGCACGTGGATCGTAAAGGTTGGGACAGAGTTATTCATATACAAATGTGACGTTAGTATATGGGTGAATAAAACCATTGACATGAGACGAGTCTGCACACAAACAGCAGTGTGTTATGTTGATTAAACTTGTAAGAAAGAATATCACTGCCCTCTGTCCACATGGTGTTCATCATAAACTTAACTTTTTAATGCTCAGTTAGTGGAGAATATTTTATGTTACAGCTGTTAAATTCAGTTCAGTTTTATTATATTAATAGGTAAGTTGGTTTCTCAGGGTGTTTTACAGAGATGCCTTGAAATAACATTAAAAACATCACTAAGAACAAATATATTACAAATATGAACTACAGCAGCAAGCCACTTACTGCAAAAAAAATTGATCAAATAGATTGGTTCAAGTGATAATAGCTCATTTCCTTAATTTACGTCTGTGGATATAAAGTTAAACTTCTTTGTAAGATTAATAGCCATTGGAATAAATGAGGATTTGAACCAGTGGCTTTATGCTCTTCATTTCTTTGGCATCTGACCTGATTGCACAACTCAGAACGAATTAAAGAATTTTAACAAGTGGACAGTAACAGCACTAAGGACAGGGACAGTCAGCGACACAATGTTCTTTTCTTTTTTTGAAAAAGGATCATATATTTCTATAAAAACTGGTTGGATACGTTAGGTTTTATAAACCTGATGCCTTAAGACAAATGGCAATTTTATTAATAATAATTATTGTCTAAAGATATTTTTAAACAAACACAATTTGCTCATAAGAGGGAAATTGCAACAATAGATCAAAATGGAAAGGAAACTTTATATGATTTACATGAGTGGGAAAATAAAAACACTACATACTTTATATAACATATATATAGTACCTGCCACATAATACAAAGAGTACACCGCATGTCTTTCGCCCTAATTGGGGCTTTTCAGGTGTGCACACCTAAGCTTCCTCTTACGGCGGTTGAACATTGGACATCAACGTTACGCCACAAAGGCTGCTTCGTTTATTTTGCAGGATTAATATTTTCATTATGGTCAACTAATGTGGAACTAAAATGAATAATATACTGTAATGTCAAATTGTACTGCATGCACAGTTCCGATCGGGCCGTGCCGTAAAGTGAATATTTTTGTTTTTAATGTTTTTTTTCATTAAGCGCATGCGGTGTGTGTCACTACCTGATTCCCGTTGCTGGCCCGATCTGCGTGCGTGTGCGTATTGAAAGGCTACGTCATCACACACTTTACGGTGCTGCCCAATCTGTTTAACGCATGTGTGAATGCTTGAAGGCGGTCTCCGCCGACTGTGGAGGTCACGTGTTTCCGCCGACTGTGGAGGTCACGTGTTTCCGCCGACTGTGGAGCTCCACAGTGGCTGCAGCCAGGTGCTCTTGGTGGTGCCTCGGACTCCCCTAGGGCTTCATGGGGGTTGGAGTTCTGTGGGGTTCTTTAGGCGCCGCCAGGGGGTGCTGCAGCAGGAGCTGCTGGCCCTTTTTGAGCACTGGTTTCGCCTTAACCTGGAAGTGCAGACGGATGTCGCCAGTCAAGCTCCTGGAGCGCTCCGGGTACCCAATAAAATGGAGCCAGCCAGCGACCACCACTCGGGAGCCAGGGTCAGGTGGAGGAGGAGGACGGGGTTGTCTGGGAGGAGTGGTGGTGAAGAAAGAAGAAAGTGCGTGCTGTGATTTAGTGTGCTTGGGACTGTGTATTGCCTGTGGGACACGGGGAAGACGTGCGCCAACAGGGGAAGAAAATAAATAGTTTATTTTACAAGTGCCACCCGGGTCCAATCTGTGTCGGGTCGGGCACTATATAGCGTCATTCTTACACTGGCAAAATAGTCCTTAGTTGCAAGGCCATAAATAGAATTAAGACCAGTAAGGTGAATTTCACATCTTAACTAGGTGATGTTTGATTCAATGATCTACAGTAGTGTGGATCACATTTTAGTGTTGCATGCTCTCAGTAGTCTTTCCGCATTGCCTTTCTGCTGCTGACCTGTGTTGGTTTCTTAATGTTTTCTCATTTTATTTGTCTGCTTTGCCTTCATTACTTGAGGTTTTCACATTTTGTAGCTAATGTGTAGGAACATTTTTGACATCTGTGTCATGGGTTATTAATCTGTGAACTTTAACAAATCTATGGAGTCCAAGGTGAAATCTATTCCTATTATTGTTTTATTAATGAAGCCTCAAGCTTCCAGTCTGTGTGCTTATGTCGTTTACCGTCTGAGGTCAGTCCTTAAGACGTAAGGAGTTCTCTTATCTTGTTTTTTGAAGTTTATATTGTCCATATGTAACACAACCTTATACTTTTTCTTTGGAACTTCATTGTTTCCTTGCTGACTTTTCTTTCTCATGAAACATTTAAGTCTCTGCTGTTAGTTTTACTTCTACACAATGGAGGATCTTCACTTTGTGCGTGAGTTCTTCCAAGTGAGCTCCTGTCTCCCACTATAAAGTCTCTTTCTGTCCGTTGTGCATGTGGGCCTTTTATGATCTGCTGGCACTCTTGAGATCTCTGCATTGCAGAAACGTGGGACATGCAGCTCTAATTTTAAGGAATGAGTCACTCCTACATGGATCATGTGAAACCGGGTGGCCAGAGGTGTGGAGGTCTGGATCTCTTTGTCTCTCTAACCCTTTTTGGACGGTAATCTTCTGTTGCAGCTGCCCAGGTACAGCAACTTTGTTTGTCCTTTCTCTTAAAATATCCTTCACAGGGCTAGTGAATGGCTTTCTCTATCTATTACTCCTACAAAGTTAGTTGTAATTATTTGTTTCTTGTATTTATTTTACTTTACCCTTTGAAAATTTGATCAAGTAAAGGTAGATCCATAACTTGTGACAGACTAACAATGATGGTCATCTCCAGGTTTTGGATATGCTTTATCATGCTGCACCAGGTGCCATCAAGATTCCTCAGTCATTTTATTGGCCCAAAGCTTTTCCGTTCAACTTCTGTGCCTCAGGATACGATTGCTTGTTTCCGCCAGGCTGTGTGTTATATTAAAGACTATGCCATCTGACGTGACGACTCGGAGTCGTCCGAGTCGATGGGAATGTCAGACTTGCTGAGTGCAGTTGCTGATCTCGTCACTGGACCGTGTCAACTTGAGGAGGAGGAGGTTAGGAGCACACGCTGATGGAGCGCATTGCTGCACTCGCCACACAACAAACCAATTCATGATCCAAGATTAGGACTCAAGTGCAGCCATACAACGGGTGACACCTCAGCACCACACCAGTTCAGATTGAATGGAACAGTGGGAGGTTTATTATGGTGGCTGGAGTGCCAATTCTGTCACCAACCCCCCCAGTTTTTCCCTGCAGGTTGGAGGGCCTACATGCAGGGCTGGACGCAGACTGACGTCATACCCAGGACACGACTGAAGATTGCTGGGCATGTCACAAACTCGCTCCTAGCACAGTCGAGCTCACCTCTTTTTCTGATGGCCAGTAACAGGGCTGGTGACGTATGAAGAAGGGTTAATGGGTATAGCGAGTTTAGCAGCAACTCTGGCCCTTTTTGTTGAGCTAATGGAACTGGTTGTCCCCAGAAGATAATTGTGCTGTGCATCACAAATGCTTTAAACTCAAATTGATTTACTGCTCTAATACAAGTTTCTTAGGATTATCAAATAGTACTTCAGGCAGGAATGCAGAATTGTTTAGAAGACATGATAGACACCTTGTTTTAAAGTATAATAGACATTTTTCTGTTCAGTTTTGTATTTGCAGAGTGTTAACTTATTTTTGCAAGTTTCTATCACTAAAGGAATATTTTGGTATTGGCAAAGCTTAGTTTACCATGGCAGTTGTGCCTCTCGCCTATTGGCCAAGTGATGCAGGTGCAGGCAGATGGGCTTGGGGTCTTATGAAGCGGCTGTTACTAAAGGAAATTGAAGTAGTGGTGGGCAGGGAGTTACTGCAATCCCCAGGGTGAGTAAGTTAGTAAGTGTTCCAAATGTACAAAAATGAGAGGGGGAGAGGTCGGGAGCATGCGCTGATGGCGCAAATGGTCAGATATTAAACGATACGGAGAAATTACGAATTACTTTGAAAGTACTGGCTGTCCAGATCTAACAATGAAAGCTAACATTATACTCTCCGTAATCGGGTACACTACTGCTTCGGTTTGTGAGCACAATTTGTTCTGGAAATGTGCTTGTAATCCAAAGCACTCGTATATCAAAGTGAATTTCCCAGATGATTCATTCCACAACCCAAAAAATTCATATAAAAACGATTAGTACAAAATGTAAAGTAAAAATACATAAAACAAATTAACCTGCACTTTACCTTTGAAAAGAATCGTAACAGGTGTGAGGGAGACGACGACGACGAGGAGGAGGGAGCTCATCTGCAGGCCGACTTTCACTCTGACTAATCACTGCTATCTGTTTGCGACTTTAACAAGGAGACCTACCAATGACGGTTGCTTTTGCCTCTTTTTGAGGATTTGGCGGAAATGTGACATTGCATTGTCGTTAAACAGATTCATCGCTCGCACTGCTACAGTTTTATTCAGGTAGTGCTCGTCTACAAGATTTTGCACTCTTTCCCACATTTTGCACATCTCCCTAATTTAGTACAGTTTTTAAGTAGTACTAGGGTGTTGTACCGTGTTAGCCATTATGAATGTAGAGAAAAGCCAGGCAAAATGACACCTTACATCTTGCCTGAAGAAGGGGCCTGAGTTGCCTTGAAAGCTTGCATATTGTAATCTTTTTAGTTAGCCAATAAAAGGTGTCATTTTGCTGTACAGTTACTAAAGAAGAGTCACTGCACTTGGACACAAAATTTAAAAACGCTTTACGCACACACGCGTGGTCACAATGCTATAGTAAACAGTGAGTGAGGCATGCCGACTGAGACCGAGCATGGGAGACGATTACCCATAATCCTGTAGTGAGAGAGAAGAGAACCACCATCGTGATCACGTGACGCTCAGCAGGCAAAACGTATACGGACTACTCGTATTGCAAGACCTCGCTCGTTTGTCAAGTTAAAATTTATTAACAATGTTTGCTCGCCTTGCAGAACACTCGCAGACCAAGTTACTCGCAATCCAAGGTTTTACTTTATAAGAAAGATAATCAAAATGTGATTATTTTTTTCTTCTTCTCTCTATTCTGTATTGATTTGTCATTGCTGTTCAAAGTCGGTTGTGTCCCAGGCCCCGTACAGGATGTGCTTGTGCAGGAACTCTCTCTTATGCCTTTGGTGAACTTTATCCAGTCACATCTAATGGCCGCGTGTGTTCTCTGCTGAAAAACCCATGGGAGGAAGGAAAGTGTAGCGCTCCGTAAATGACTTTCTACTGTATATGGAGAGATTCAGAGATCCATAGGATTCTTCTCTCCAAACTTTGCAAGCAGCTATGACCCATTTTAGAATCATCTGGGCCAATGAAAGCTGCCTTTGTTGTACACTGGAGAAGAATACGATCACAGAGATGTCACGCATGGAGGACTTGTTTAACAATAGAAGGCAATTCTCGGTTATCTACAGGTGTTGCTGCACTGATGTATGTTAATACTGGCATAATATTCATGTGAAGTTGTTGGCATTAATGGGTTCAGGTCTCTGCAGTAGTTAGGATGACTGGTGGAAGAGGGATGGCATGGAATGAAACCTGCGAGGTTGCAGATAGGTGACAGAGCACAACTGTTCAATCAGTCTTGTGTTGACCTCTGCTTGGAAATGAAAAGAAAAGGTTGGAAGTGAAGTCTGATTGGTGGATTCACAGGACCAAAAGGCTGACGTGACTGGTGTCCTTGTTATGGAGTGCTTTGTGGTGTTTGTTTTTTTTGTGTGTGTTTTGAAGCTATTATTTGGTGGCATGGACTAAAGTGTACCTGTTCCTCATTTTGTAAAAGAGGAAGAAAGTTGGACCAAAGAGTATTGTTGTATAAGAATTGCTCTACATCAGGTACAATCTGCTCTTCATTTGGATTTTCCCTGATTTGTATAATATTTCTCCCCCCAACTATGTCTCTGCAGAGATCTGACAGTGAGGAGAAGAGTGCACCAGGAGAACAAAGAAATAGCCCGTCACGCTCGTCGTTTGGCAAAAAGCAGCTTCCCTGTATCCCCAAAAATGCAGTTCCCATTACAAAGCCCATGTCTCCGTCAGCCTCGGCACCATCCACCAATGGCACTCATGCCTCCTATGGTCCTTTCTACTTGGAGTATTCTCTACTGGCGGAGTTGTAAGTGTTTAGTTTTTTTTTGGTCCATTGTTTTTCTATTTAATGTTAAAATGGAAGTATAACTGTTGCAAAATTTCATTGTCTGGGAGTTTTTCTAAGTTTGGCATTAAAGATTGCAATATTATAGTATTGGGAATCTATATGGCTTTTAAATAGTTTAGGTTAACTGGCAAGTGAAATTGGCCGTGTGTGTGTGTGCGCGCGTCTGCGTGTGTGTGTGCGCGCGTCTGCGTGTGTGTGTGCGCGCGTCTGCGTGTGTGTGTGCGCGCGTCTGCGTGTGTGTGCGCGCGTCTGTGTGTGTGTGCGTGTGTGTGTGCGCGCGTCTGTGTGTGTGTGTGTGCGTGTGTGTGCGCGCGCGTCTGCGTGTGTGTGCGCGCGCGTCTGTGTGTGTGTGTGTGTGCGCGCGCGTCTGTGTGTGTGTGTGCGCGCGCGTCTGTGTGTGTGTGTGCGCGCGCGTCTGTGTGTGTGTGTGCGCGCGCGTCTGTGTGTGTGTGTGTGCGCGCGTCTGCGTGTGTGTGTGTGCGCGTGTGTGTGCGTGCGTCTGCATGTGCATGTGTGTGCGTGTGTGTGTGTGTGTGCGTGCACTCGCTCACTCCATCAAACAGTTCCATCTCTGTTTTTTTATCGTGGGCTCGAGCCTTGTGGCCAAAGCTGTTGGGACAGACTCTGGATTCCTGGAAACATAACAAAAAAATGTAATGTTCACCATTTAATTTCCAGTCTGCTGAAGAGTTAAACTGTCTGGTCTGTGCACTTCAAAAGCAAAAGACTCTTAGACAGAAAGTAAGAGAAAGCACACGTTCTGGACGAGTATTCCCAGTACTCGGACTGCAGTGCCGCACTGAACACCCCGGGGATGTTTTCAGTAAAACCGTGTCTGACTCTCCAATTCTCCTTTTTAGCACTCTGGTGATCAAGCAGAAACTCCCGGGGATTTATGTTCAGCCGTCCTACAAATCGGCTTTAAGTAAGCATCTTTACAAATTACTCGAACAAAACGGGAAGGCCTTGAAGCAGAAGCCCACTGTTAATGGTTTTTCTTGGTTTTTTTTTTTGCAGTGTGGTTTGGAGTTATTTTTATCAGACACGGTCTGTACCAGGATGGCGTCTTCAAGTTCACAGTTTACATCCCTGACAACTACCCTGATGGTGATTGCCCTGTAAGTACCGGTATTTGGGAGGGAAAGTGTTGGAGTTCTGCCAGTAACCTCCTAGACCTGCGAGACTTGCTGGGTGATTGATTACCGCCATGCATTACTCGTCTGTCTTCTGTTTCTTACAGCGGGTGGTGTTTGACATCCCAGTGTTTCACCCATTAGTTAATCCAGAGTCGGGTGAACTGGATGTGAAAAGAGCATTTGCAAAGTGGAGGTGAGTCTATTTAGGAAGCTGGAAAGTTGAATAATGAGGTTCTGTGTTCTCTGGAAGGGGTAATGGACTTGGACTTGTAATGGAGTATATTATTGTGTGATCTTGTAAATTGTAATTGTCTGTGGTTCAGCCATGCAGTGTTACTGAGCAGAGAAGATCTGAAGAATAGGTAGGTCTGATATGTGTACCTTCTCCCCCCCACCCCATAGGCGGAACCACAATCACATATGGCAGGTCCTCATGTATGCAAGAACTGTTTTCTACAAGATCCAGACAGTTGAACCTCTAAATCCAGAAGCTGCAGTGTTGTAAGTACTTTGCCTATAAATACGTTTGCTTAATTTTTTATAATTGTATTTTATAATTTATAATTTTTCTTTTTTTATAATAACTTATGAAAATTAATAGCTAAGGTGTGTGTTTTATTTTGTGGTGGTAAAATGTCTGAATCGGTGCGTCTTGTGTCCATAGGCAGCTTTTTGTCTTGTGTTCTGTCCAGCTTGGTCTTTGCTACCACATGGACTATGAATAGGGTATTGAAACAAGCTGTATGCCTGACTTCATATGGCTGCTGAGAGAAAGTTGTCTTCATAATGGCCAGAAAGAGAGGTGGTCTTCACTTCATGACCAAGTAGTGAGAGAGGGAGAGGGGAAGGGCAGAGTCACTCAATTTCTACCATTCTAATCACAAATCCTGAACCGGTGGGTGCAGGCAACTCCCTTGGTGGTTCCAGTCCAATTTCAGGCACAAACTTATTGCAGTGACCAATAAAATGAGCAGACTTGTCCCTTTCTGGTGCCATTCAGCAATTAAATGGCTCCTGCACCCCCTTCCCAGTTCAGCTACTTTACAGTGTGAGTAGACAACTGGTTTCTCGCCAACGTCTGCAGTGATCATTCCTTCTCTCTCGAGCCGCGTTTCTTAAACTGATGGCTCCGGTGATGTCTGCTCGCAGGTCCGGCTGAGCTTGTGAATTACGATGGCACTGAATGACACTTGCAAGAGGCACGGCATTCTCCAAGGGGACACCACGTTCATCTGCAGTCCTCTAAGGAGGAATCCTGCCCTTCCCTGAATGTCGATTGGTGGCGATTCCTGAAGGGACGATGGGGGTTGGAGCCCATGGATTACTACTCTACACGGCCATTGTACAGGGTGCGAAGAAAAACTGTATACCCCTGTCTTTTGGAGGATTTTGAAAGCTAAAGGTTACCTCTTAGGAATGCAAAACATCTGTTTGGGTCCCCCCATGATCTCTGCATAGCCGAATGCGCTGCCAGGTTCTCCTGCTCATGTTCTGCAACATTTGTGGGGTGACTTTCTGGAATGCTGCGCGAACCGCATGTTTCGGATTATCACGTGTGGTGGGTTATGCTCAATTTCTTCAAAGAAATGTGGATTTTGTTTTCCCCAGAAAAACACGTTTCAATTGCAGGAGCTGCGATAAATCACGCACTCGTCAGAGAACGTAACCTTTTCCTTCTCAGCATTTGTTGGAAATTGGTGCAGCATCAGATCACAAGCTTCCTGACGTCTGTCCAATCGGCATCTGATAACTCGTTTACGTGCAATGGACGGCAACATTTAATTTGCAAGTCCTGTTTGATGTGTTTTCGCATTGTCGATTCCGCTATTCCCAACTCGGCGGCACGTTTACGAGTGGATTTCATTGGGGATCGTTGGACAGACTCTGCCACATCTGCACACGTTTCATGCCTTGTGGATGGTCTTCCACTTCGCGGCACATCTCGGACGCTGCCCATTGCAAAAGCCTTCTTCTCCCACTGCAACAACGTCCCCTTTGTCCCCTTTCCCAAAATGCACAACAAAGTCATCCATGACATTTTTGATCGATTTCCCAGTAACGGAGCGCTCATGAACCCACACAGTGGCCACCAAACGCTCCTCGATCGTGAAAACACTTGTGTCACCCATCACTTCGTCTTGGAACGACTGCCACGTTGTTGCGATTTCTTGAGCGGCAGCAGGTGGCAGCACCAGACAGGATGTCGAAAACACACCTCGAAATACCGGGAAGACTTGGGCTGATGTCCACAGGAACCAAATTGTCATGGTTATTCCTGTAAATGCTGCTAAAGATAGGGGTATACAGACTTTGTGCGCACCCAGTAGGTTGCAAAGACGCACAAAGGGCAAAACTGGGCCACAAGAAAAAAAATGTTTAAGAACCTCTGCTCTTGGGTTTCTCGGGTGCTTCAGATCTGACTCTGCCAGCATTGTCCTTAATTCTGTATTGTGGGAGTTTGGCCTAACCAAGAACCTAATGGTGTCCATCGTGATCTTTTGTTTAACTGCACAGGTACGAAAAAGACGTGCAGCTGTTTAAAAGCAAAGTGGTGGATAGTGTGAAGCTCTGCAACAGTCATCTGTTTGATCAGCCAAAGATTGATGATCCCTATGCAATAAGGTAAAACTTGGTATGTAAATGAATTGGTGGGACACACGTTTTTAGAGTTTATTTTGGCTTAATTTCTTGTGGTGTTCTCTTGCATTTCAAGCTTTTCACCTTGGAACCCCACGGTACATGAAGAAGCCAGGCAAAGGATGTTTGTGCACAGAGTAAGTGTTTGAATATTTTGTATTAAAAATAATTTACATCATTAAGTTACCCATAAAAACCAATTTTAAAATTCTTTGGGATTTATGTAAAGATGTCAGGTTATCTTGGCAGATTCTGAGGTAGAGCTGGGATTTGAGCCGTGAAGTTCCTGATGCTACTGCATGAGAAGACATTTTCTTCTGTCGAGCAGGACAATCTAACAGAATGCTGTTTGTTCCTAGAGGAAGCCAGATGAACAGACTCAAAAAGTGTCCGGGTTGTCGTGGGTGAAGCCAGGATCGACGCAGCCGTTCAGCAAAGATGACGGCGCGCTGCAGACTTGAGCACACGTCTCCTTTCTGTCCTTCTTCCCTTGCTAGTTTGATCAAAATGGCACCGGAAAACATTCTCTTGGTTTATGGTAAAACTCTCTTGGTCAGGTGGTTGTCCACCATCTCTTGATTCAGTGGGAGGTTTGTCCAGAGCCACTGCACTACATTCAGATGGGGGGACATTTTGGGGGGATCGCGCGAGGTATTTAAGAATTGTAGTACCTGCACTCGGCCCTCAGAGTAGCCCAGACGTTCAAGTTTTAGCATTCATTTTCAGCAGTCTGAAGTCTTAATTGAGATACGTAATGGATGTATATTTCTAGAACAGTTGTCAGAGTAAATAGTGTTAAGTTCTGATGTTTTAAGTTAAATCCCATTTGCATACTCTTTCTTTAACACTAAGTTTTGAGGTTTGTTTTTGGTTGTAAATAATTTTAGCTAAAATGAAAAGCATCAGCTGGTTATTTTGGGTGCGAGTCAGTGTGACCTGTTAAACAAACAACGGGCCGTGCCCTCCGCTCATTCACTCACTCGTTCAGTCAGTCGCTGGCCTCTCCCTCCCTCATCAAGTCACTCGTCGTAGAGACTAAGCTAAGGGGGGTTATTTACACTTAAAATTCCCATCGAAAGAAATTTTAAATTCTGTAATGATGTGTTTGTGTGTAAAATTAAAATAAAAATATTTTATTAGAAGTTGACTGGTGAGTGAAACGAGCCGCGCCGGTGCATCGAGCAGGAAACACCTGTCGGGTAAAAGTGTGAATTGTTTTAGATGCAAAGTGTTGTCTGCTCTTTAAACGTGGAGAGTCGTTTTCTGTGAAGTGGAAGACGGCCAGCATGGCTAGCACTGGAATTGTAAGTCTGGCAACTTCGGAGAAAACACATTTTTGTGAAATTCCCCAGGCAGTAGCAGACCTCTTCTGTGTGTGTGTGTGTGGGGTTTTGGGTGGGTGTTTGTTTGTTTGTGTTTTTATTTTTTAAATGCACCAGTGCCTTAGAATTGGGGTCTGCCTCAGCTCCAGTGTTGTGCAGGTCAAGTTCATCCCAGACATGCAAGTAAGAAGTTCACGAGGACAGGAAGCCCCCTATAAATCTATAGGGTGGTCCAGATCTAATTATTTATTATGCTACAATTTATTAAGTTTATTACATAGATAATCACCCAAAAAATCCCGGACCATCGAGAAGTGTGCAAACTGACAACATGAAGAATCGTCTTTGTGCCGAACTGGAATCGTCTCCGCATAAATCAGTCCTCTAGATGATCTGGATCTGCATAATTAGATCTGGACCACCCTGTATAAAGCACTTGTGGTGCTCTACTTGGACTAATAAACCTTTCATATTTTATTTTCTGGCACAGGAGATGCACACATGATTTAGGTGTTTTAATATACGTATTCTTTTGTACGGCACTTTCTGGTGTGTGTTTTCAATAATGTGGCAAATGTTACAGATCTTTAAAATGTGTACACAGAGGCTCCAGAGTTTATAAACCTTTCTTTTCTTTAGCCATTTTAGCACTTGCAGTCTGTGCCCAGTTGTGGTTCTGCTCTGACCCACCTGGCGCTTCAGTCTGAAAATGTCGCCCTCCCTGTGCAGCACCCAGTCCTGTGGCTGTGAATGTTGTCCTCCTCCTCCTTTGTCGTTCTTTATTTTCTAAATGGTGTTCGTGGGTGTGAAGTCCTTTCTCAGGTGGAGGAGTGAAGCGAAGCGTGTTGCACACTAGCACGGTTGCATTCTGACTCATCGTGGGCATCCCCTCTCTTGTTTTACAGTCTAGATGCCCACCGCGTCCTCACCGCCTCTTGCTGTGCAATCCCACCTAATCTTGCAGGATGACTGTGGACGTGCAAGTTGCCTAAATGAAACATTTTTGTCAATTCTGGTTTTTGTTCTTGCCCAAGGTGGTCTGCTGCTCTCTTATTATTAAAGGGGACTTTGTGAGCACAGGACGGGTGGGAGAGCACCTCACATTGGGGGCTTGCAGCTACGCTCACCTCGGGTTTAGTGCAGCCTGACTCCGTTACTCTACGGGATCAAAAAGTCCTACATGAGTGAAGTTTATTTTTATTGGGATGGGTCGGTAGTGTTAAGTTCCCTGTTAACAATCCCATGTTGCATCTCCCCTTTTTTTATCACTTGTGGTTAACGGAATAAAATGAAAATTCTTAAGAAGATGATTTTTGAAATAAAGTACAAAGTTTCAACGTCAAGCTGATTTCCTGTGCAGTAAAGTTGACAGCAGCGAGATGTGAGGGGCTTCACTCTTAATGGGCGCAGGTGGCACACCATGGTGGGGTGAAGCAACACATTAAAGAACTTCTATTAAAAATGATGGGAGTCGGGGGGGCGTAAAGCCCCCTGGCATTGTAGGGTCCACTGCTGTGGCGGCCCTCCTGCTATCTAAAGAGTCCAGTGGCTGAAGTGCTGGTGCAGAGAGCTAAGTGGAGGGGCTCCTTGCTGTGCCCTTGGTGGGCTGTGGGGTTTTTTTTTTTTTTTTTTAGATGGCCTAAACTAAGTCTCGGACCCTAACCTAACCTCTGTCGACGGCATGATGCGTCCACAGCGTACATTAGCACGGTAATGAAGTGGGTCCTTCATCCTGGAGGTCCACGGTGGCTGCAGGTTTTTGTTTGATCCCATTCTTTAATTAGAACCCACTTATTTACTACTCCAGCAATTTGATTTTACGGTTTGTTTAAATTCCCTCCATTGTTACGATTCAGAACCTTTAATGGCCTCCTTTAGCTTTAAAGACCTGCAGTTAAGTTTTAATGGTCGGTTTTCAGTTAATAAAGACAAAGGAGGCGCCAGCTCTCCAGCTAACGTGTGCACATGAATCACGAAGGTGCTGTGCTGACACGAGAGGGAACGGGGCGGGCAGGACCCAAATCTACAGTGGGATGAAGACTTGGCTGTCGAATGCCAGGCCTGGAGGGCTGCAGGTTTTCATTCGAACCCTTTTCCTGATCAGTGAGCAGTTTTCGCTGGTAATTCACTTCTTTTCCCTTCATTTTAATAGCCCTGTTTTGAAGGATTCAGTCCTCTGAATTGATTTGTTTCCTCATTAAATGACAGCCAAACAGAAATGAGACGTGAAATGAGCCAACGGATGAGCAGCTAAACTGGGATTTCAAACTCCAACCAATTTCTTGACGAGACGCCAACTCTTTCTGTTAATTAAACCCGTTACTTAATTCCATGGCTTGTTGCTGCTCTCATTCTGCCACAGCACACATTTGTGAAACTGTTGACTTTTCTGTTATTTCTAAGAACACCAATGTCAAAATGTTTTGGTGACCTGAGAGATCAAACTTACCAAGACCATCACCTTTCTTTAATTTCAGATACTGTGTGATGGGCACAGCTGGTCATGTGCCAGCTTGTTTTGTGTCTCATTATTGTTTGGCTTCTGATTAAGGAAAAAGAGACAACTAGGGTGCCTGAGTCAAGTTAAACCAAAGGCACAGGAAGTTAATTAGCAGCAAAAACTGGTCTCTAATGAAGAAGATGGTTAGAATGAAAACCTGCAGCCACTGCGGCCCTCCAGGACTGGAGTTCGACACCCGTGCTTAGAGAAACGAGAGCCCCAGCCAAATAATTAAACTGCCAAGTGTCACAATCTGCCAGGCCTGGCTTCAAAGTATCAAACTGGTTAAAATGAAAGTCGGCACCCGCCGTGGACCTGCAGGGTGGCGTACACAGAGCCAATGACCCAGTGCCTCCTTAAACAAAGGAAAATGAACGCTTTAGGAACTCCTCATAGCTCCCAAGTGTCCTTTTCCTCTTACAGTAAGCCGAGTGTAGACGCGGACCTCAGCCCTTCAGGGTCTTGCGTGAGAGTTACTGGTTTGCTCCCAGCACTCACAAGAAGTGTTACGAGAATGAGAAGAGGAAGGTGGCTGTGGATTTGATTGACCAATGTCAGCTTCAGGCCGTGTGTTTCTTCCACCTTTGTATGTGGATCTCCCAACAAGTCCATTCCAGGGGCCGTACGACCTGCCCTGACCACAGAGGTCCACGTCGCCACCCTGCATTGTGTGTTTGTTTTCTAAACGTCTTCACGCCTGAACAGTGTATTCTTTGGTGCTGTCTCATAGTGGTCTTCATTGAGCGAGTGTCGTGTTGCATTTCCCACAATCCATAAACTGTATGGGACCGCTGAGCCAGACGTGACAAGTGCGGTGTCTGCAAACGCTGGAGTGATCCTGTTATCTATAGCAGGGGGTGCCGAGTCCGATCCTGGAGGACCACCATGGCTGCAGGTTTTCATTCAAACCCTTTTTTTAATGAGTGCTGCTAATTAACTTCTTGTGAATTCATTTTAATGGACTTGTTTTTTAAGATTTGTTCCTCTGAATTGCTTCATTTCTTTCCTTAAATGGCACCCAAACAGAAATGAAATGTGAAGTGAGGGGACCAACAGAAGACCAACTAAGTCAGGGCCTCAAACTCCAACCAGCTGCTTTATTAGGTGCCGATTCTTGTTAATTAAACCCGTTCTTTAATTCCATGGCCTGTTGCTGCTCTCATTGTGCAATAGCGGACATTTCTGAATTTGTTGATTTTCTCTTTTCTGTTAAAGTGTTTTGTGGACCTGAGCAGATCAGCATTTCTGAGACCTTCAACGTTCTTTACGTTCAGATATTGTATGATGGACACAGTTTGCTGGTCCTGTTTTGGCTCATTTTGTACCTCATTTATTGTAAGGAAAAAGAAACAATGAAGGGGTCCGAGTCTTCAGCAGCAAGTCAATTAAAATGAGAAGTTAATTAACAGCACAAAGAGGTCACTCAATAAGAAAAGGGTCAGAATGAAAACCTGCAGCCACGGTGGGCCTCCAGGACCGGACTTGGCACCCCCTGATCTATCGCTCTGTCATCAGCTAGAAAATGGGGGTCCACCAGTTTTGAACGACAGAGTTAGCACGTTAGTTTTAGAATTCCCAGCCAAGTTTGCAGATTTTGTATTTCAAGTGCGTTCCCCTCCAGTGCCATCTGCAGAACGCCTGTAGTGGTTTCTGGGAATCTGCTGTTGTGCTGCTGCCAGTTTGTGACGGGTGGCAAGTTGTCGGCATTTCTACAGCACATCCTCGTTGTCACCTCGTCTTCCTCCAGTGCTGTACTTTGAGCTTCTTGATTTGGGGGTCTTTTGGTGTTCACCTGGACGAGGTGAAGTGCTGACTAGCAAACCTCTTTTAGGTGATACACACCATCGTCATGTTTACATTGCACAGTGGGGACAGTAAGTGATTTGGGGGTTTACCGAGTGTGGCCTTGTGGATGTGACACAAGATTAAAATGTGGGCTCTGGTAGAGAAATCTGTCCACGGATGAAGAAAGGCGGTGCAAACCTCAGTCGACCCCCTAACTAGAAGTGTCCCGGCCCGCTGCCGTCTTTCTTCATTCATTGATGGTGCTTTGTTTTATGAGTTGATCTGTAAACCCACAAATTGGAGCTCCACCACTATTGTTGGCCATTTTATTTCAAGTTCAGTCAATCAAGAAAGTTTGTGAACCCTTTGGAGATACCTGCATGACTTCAACTCGTGAATATGTGGTCTGCTGTTCAGGGAAGTCCCAATTCTAGACTAGCACAGGCTTGGTAAGCTGATCACACACACACACACACACACACACACAC
>JANRMT010062806.1:92609535-92652153 GCA_026402145.1 Polypterus bichir lapradei
CAGACAGTCAGGAGGTGGAGGCCATTCCTCCTTACCAAAGTGTTTTAGTTTTGGGAGATTTCTGGGGTTCCTTACATGAACAGATCTCTTCAGGTCAGGCCTTGGCATCTCAGCTGTGTGGAGGTCTGGACCCTCACTTGGCCATTCCACAACCTTTCGTTTCTTGTGTTTACGCCTTTCTTTTGTTTTTTGTTGATGTCCTCCTGTGGTTCAGGTTGTTGTCTTGTTGTATCATCCGACATCTTTTAGTGTTCAGTCGAAGGTCTGCTGCCCTGGCATTCTTCTGTAGTCTCTTCATATACTTTTGAGTTTTGTTGTTCTGTCTATGATATCAACGTGTCCAGGCCCTGAGCCAGCAAAGCCTCCCACCCTGTGACCCCGTAATCCCACCCCATCGCACGCGTCACAAACTTCTGGTGCCCAGTGCTGCCTTTAACCCTCCAAACACAGCATTTTGTGTCTGCCAACTACAGGCATAGCGCCTCCAGCAGTAGTTCCACAAGTCCATCTTGTTCTTTTTCTCATGGTGGTGCCGATGGGTTACATGTTGCATGTTGATTAGCATTTGCAAGTATGAATTTCACAGAAATCTCTGTCTTATGGCCGACCCCATGAGCACAGACTTGTCAAGTCCCAGAGGTTTCTGCAGGCCCTTTGCTCTCTCAGCCTTCTCCTTCTCCTCCTCCAGCACCACATCCTCTGCTCTTGCTGTGGCCGATGCAGGCCAGCAGCAGCAGGATGGACTTTCCACCATTTGTAGGCCACTTGGCTTACTGTGGACTGAACTGCTGGGCATTTGGAAACGCTGTCGTCCCCTCTTCTAGCGTCAGGCTGCTCTCTTCTGTGTCTGACGTCCACGGAGATTAGTTTTGTTCACATGAGCAGGATGGCAGACCCCGCTGTGACCTTTAGCCCGGTCCCTGGGCCCAGTCTGGCTGTTTGTGTGCGGGTTGGGTTTATCTGCCATTGTCACTTAGTTGAAGATCAGAGCACAGTGGTCTGAGTAATGAATGCTGAAGCCCACAGACTTTCGGTGGATTCACACACACTGTTCTCTTGTAACTGTTGATTCACATATTGGGCGGGTTAAAGACTGAAGGGGCATCTTAAACTATCCACCTTCATAAAAGGGGCAGCGTCTGATACCGTATGTGTCTGTGCGTCCGACTGGTGGCTATGTCTCTGTCTGTTCAGTAATGAAATGCATTACACTTGTCATTCATACAGATGGTGCGTCATAATCATTTACCACTGCTTTTACGAATCCCATGCCAATTGGCAAAGAGCAGAGACGTGTGCACTGCAGCCATTATGGCCGAGGTCTACGTGGATATCTTAGATGGATGGCACAGCTCGTGAAGCACTAAACATGACCAAGAACTGCAAACAGATAAAGATTAGCATTAAGAGTCAGCCAGCAGCTTTTGAAGGATTGCCCATTTTACCTCTTCAGCTGGTTTTGTTTTGGGCCTCATTTTTACTTTTGCTATCATACAAAGAAAAAAAGGCAAAAGGGGACTTTAAATGGCAAGGATCAAAATAAGGGGCCAGTCATAGCAATGACCTGCGGTTGTTCTGTGCCAGGCTGCTGTTCAATTTAAATGCAGTGATGAGACAAAGGGTGGGAATCCTTGGGATGACTTGGCTTTCTGCATTATTTGGTCTTCATCATGGGCACACAATTCTAATCTTTCATGGCTTTATTGAACAAACCCATCAGACGTTCACGGGGTGCTGTTTGAAACACAAGTGGGGGCGTTGATGACTGGCCAGACCTGAACGACGTTCAGCAGGAATTCTGAACCATTCTTCATGACAGAACTGCTGCAGCTCAGCTGTCCGCTCGTAGGTCTGCTGTGAGTGGCTGCTCTCCTCTCCTTATTTTGAAGCAGATTGACATTGATGTGTCACCCAACACCTGCTGATCTTCAGCTGGTGGGCAGCTGCCCTGGCATTATCCTGTAGGATAAACCCAATGATGGCAAACCGTCCATTCGCCGAGACACCATGGAGCTCCCTCCATCGTACTTCACCACTGCCAGGCAGCGCCCTTGTTATGCCACACATGCTGCTCAAACAATTCAGCCTTAGTTTCATTGTCCCACAAGACTTGTTTCCAGTTGTGTTGTAGAGTGACAAGGTGGCCTTCTTCTTGATGTCCTGCTCTGGGCACCATACCTGTTCCATGTTTTGTGGGTGGCAGACCCGTGAACTTAGATGTTGGCCTGTCGAGTGTTTACCGCTTCCTCTGCATTGTGCCAATCGGGTCTTCTCAGCTGTGAAGAGCAGCCACAGTCCTGAATCACCGCCATTTACACACATTTGGAAACTCTCTGAAATGACATTGCGGCCCTTTCCAGCTTTCTGCAAGTCAGTAATTCTTGGATGTGGATCTTCTGAGATTAGCAGATGCTTTGTTGAATAGCAAACTCAAAATGCCAAGGGGGTCTTTTTTACAGGTCAGAGTGGCCCCTGAACCCACTCCAGTTAGCTTTGTAGTCCTCAGCCTGGGGGATCACCAAGCGAACATCTAAATGACGTGTTCAGCGTACTCGGGAGCAGAACAAGAACCGGTGTGTTGTTAGGTCAGACCCGCTCTGTTTGGTGGTCATCGTAACGTCCATGAAGATCCACAAGCATACCTGAGGTAATCTCCATGCGTTTTCGTGGTCATATTGCTACAGAGCCGGCAGGTAGCTGTGTGCGTTGATGTCCTTTATCTCCCCCAACTCCTCTGGCAGTAGACCTTCTTTCTATTTGAGTTTCCTGAGCCTGCGTCCACATCTAAAGGTTAACATCAGCGCACTTTGGCGAGCGAGTGATGGGGCGAGAAGTGGCTTTAACTAAAGACGTGTGGCAGCAGCCAGATGAGAAGTGCATGGCCACGATGCTCACTAACATTCATACGCTTACATTGGATTTTGACAAGTAATTTATTAAAGGTTTAGTCACCTCTTTGGACATACTGACATGTGCGTTAGCCTTTTCGTTGGAAGCTGTTTGTAAGCGACTACAAGCTGCAAGTCGTCTGTGAGTTCCATACTTGTGTTCAGCGTTCTTGGCCAGCCCATCACTCGAGAACAAGATCAACAAGCACATCGGACAGACAGCTACACGATTTTCAAGACTGAGAGTGGGCACAAAATGAGGGTGGCAGCCCACCTCCTTCCACGTGTGCTGGATCAGGCGTATGTTCAGCGTCACTCAGAGCGACAAGGTCACCAACAAAGCAGTGCTCAAGAGGGGAGCCACCACCTCCGTCTCCACCTTCTCTGCTGGCTGGGTCAAGTTTCATCCAGGACCAATGACCTAGGGACCTTCTCTCTGAAGAGCTGGCACCTGGCAAGAGACTAACGGGAAGACCCTAGATGTGCTACAAGGATGTCTGCAGATATAAACTCAACTCGAGGCTCTTGGTGTCAACAGCAGCTCTTGCCTGGAAGCAGAAGGTGAAGAAGGGTCTCTCAAGGTGTGAGCCTGAAGTGGTGCAGAAAGCTGGTGCTGGGAAGCCCATGGCTGAGATGCTGGAGCTCCCTCAGCGTTCTGCTGTACGCGGTGCGGCAAGGACTGCCACTCCACAATGGCAGGCGCTACTACACCCGGCCCACCGGGGGCACAGATGCATGAAATGATCCCTCAGATCCAAGGCTGCCTACTGCTGCTGTGCGCACAGTAGAAGAACACGCTGGGCTGAAATCGCCGTGGCACAATTCAAACGACTCCACGCACTGAAAGTGGGCTCCATACTTCAGGTGGGGTTAAAGCACAGCTTGACAAGCAATTTAAAAATATATTTTGAAAAATACAGTCTGGGAGAACATTTTTAAAGTGCAATTATTTTGGAGAGCCCCTTATTGTATGATGTCAGTTCACATCAGCAGATCTAGACTGACTGCTCCCTGGGCCTAGTGTTAAATAAAATAAAATAAAACAATTCTAACTAGCACAACACAAAGTTGTTGTTTTCTTTAACTTGCTTTAGAAAAAGCTGCTCATGCATCTCTAGATTGTCTTAATCCTGCTAAAAAAATAAGTACAAATATTTCTGTAGCTTAGCTAAAACGTGTCTACACCCAAGTGGAATAGACTTCTGGCTGCTGCAGCCAACGCTGTGCCAGTCTGACGTGGCGCCGCTGTGGTCCGGGCGTTGGGGGGGGGGGGGGGGGGGGGTGACACGTGCTGCATGAATTAACAGGGGGCTTTGAAACCCACGCGCTCTGCGAGCTGCTCCTCCACGAAGCGAGAGACGACTTGAGGCTCCAGCACTGCACACTCGACGCCTCAGTGCAGACTCCGGTCGTTGGCCACGTCCTGCAGCCTGCGGAACAAAGCATTCTGGTTCTCTTGGCATATCCTCTTGGCTGGAGACTCGCTGCCGTCTTCTAATGAGATGCTCCTCTTCTTCGTAGGCGTTTCTCCAGTTTTAATCATGTTGTTGATTTCTCGTAATCGCTGTGTAGGGAACAAAAGGCAAAATAAAAGACATAAGATGAACACCTGCTTATATTAATCTATATAAAAATGTGATGTATAGATATATATATTATACTGTATATATCTCTATTATAAAAGAAAATATAATTTCATGTCCCGTGAGAGATAATTTCAGGTGCCGCAAGACGAGACTTTTTGCCAAGAGATACAACCACACCGATGGTCCAATCACTTCTTATTTGTATGATAATGCTATTGTCAGACACAGTTCCTGCGCTCTCAGCTCCAAGCAGGGTCGGAAATAAAAGACAAAGAGTAGAAGACAAAGTAGAACGTCGTAAAGAGGTTCAAAAACATTGGCGCGATACACAGACAGAGCAGGTCAAAGATTATGAAAGCAATGGAATTCGAAAGTCTCCAAAAACTGATAGCAAAGATCGCATTGGCACTAACAAACGGAAATTATTACTCGGTGGAATAACGGAACAAAGATAGAAGAGATCAAAGATAGATAGATAGATACTTTATTAATCCCAAGGGGAAATTCACATTTTCCACAACAAACTGCACTCTCTGTAGGTCCTGACATTTTTCACTAGCGCGGCCAGTTTGTCGATCTTATTTGGTAGTGAGTTCACATTTCCCAGGATCACAGAAGGCACCGAAGGCTTGTAACGCCACTTCCTCACTAGTCGCTTAGCCTTTAGCTTAGTGCCAGCTCTTTTGCCACGACACCGCCTTCTTACCTCGTCAGGTAAATAGGGAACCACACCGGCGCGGGCATTTGTTCTCAGTGCTTGAAGTTGACTACCTGCATAGACAAGTCTCTTCGTGTAAAAATCCATGTCCAAATAGTAAAAAGTGTCCAGGGAACGAGTTCACATAAAAGAAAGTGATAGGAGTGATCGGTGAAATAGAGAAAAAGGTAGAAAGATAAAGTCGTACACAAAGCTGCTGGAAAGGCTGCCACTCGCGGTGGCACCTGAGTCAAATATATGGACATAGGTGATATAACAGAAGTATATTGTTTGCTTTAAACTTTAAGTTGGAGACTTGTAGATCGTCTAATTTGTGTTGCCATCAGGGAAAAGTAGTGTTTCTTCCCAATGAAGAGGCGTATCCACGAGATTTAAAACATTTGTTGTTTCAAATCGTCCTTATAACATTATTGGATATCGTTGCTGGTAATCTCTGAGATGTGCAGTGATGTCTGTGAACCCCAATCTCCCTCAACTCCCCCTATTGGAGATGCTTTTTGAAATCATGGATTCAGTTATTTAACAAGTCATCCAGTTTATTAATGTGTGAAGGAACATCTAATCATGGAGCCACGCTAAACAATACCAAGAAGTAGCATTTATGGTCCCAGCCCACCAAGGAGTTACAGCAATTGTGGAATCCAGTGAGACATGGAAACCCAAAAATATCTGCTTTCTTATCATAACCCATTATAGAATTACTCCAGTCCAAAATGTATTTCATTAACAGCAGGTATTCCATGACGAGCACACACACAGGTAAAGTTGGCACCAATTTGCCAATGAGCTGTTGTCGTCTGTTATTGGCAGCTTGGGATCATTTGCTTTTTGTAAAATATAAGAATGTATAAAAACTTCAAATTCTTGTTACTGTATATACTCACATATAAGTCAGGTCTTGAAACCCGAAAAATCGATCATAAAATCAGACCCCGACTTATATGCCCATTCAAAAATGCGACACTTATTATTATTTTTTTTACATCTTCCAGCCTCCTCCAATCTCACATCAGTTTCTCAGACGCATCGAATTTTGTTGCAGCAGCGCAGTTACCAGTTTCATTTGCCACTTCAATGACTTTTAATTTAAAACCAGCTTCATAATTTTCTTGTGATTGAACGCTCCATCGTTACAATAAAGGTGTATGAGGGTGTGAGATACAAAAAACACAAATCAGTGCAAACGTCGCTTCAGAATAGTTCAGGTATCACCGTGTGGTCATGTAGGCACAATACATAGAAACAAAAGGCCGTGTGCTGCGTGGTTACTCTCTCATGTAGGCGTTAGCATATCGTAATCTCTTGGACCAATAGCGTGAGTTTTCCACATTCAACTTATACGACCAACATTATAAAATACCAGAAATTATACAATAACATCAAGTCCTGATTTATCCGCGAGTATATACAGTTATTAAAATCAAACAACCACACCAGCAGTGTTTGTGTTTTCAAACTTCATAAAGAAGTAAAAATGGCACCACTACTAATTCTAAGGCAGCAGCGGAGTGAGTGCGGAGCTCAGCTGACGTCGTAGTTAATGCTTCACTAAAACGGGGGTCCTAACACAGGACAATGGCAGGACGGCTCCAGTCAAATACGCATGCATACGCACCTTTGATGGGCTGTTGCTGAAATAGTAGAATATCTTCTCCCTTGGGGAAAACGACCCTCCATTCTTATGAGGAGAAATGTAGATGGAGTGCTGCTGTGATAGCAGGACCCTCCGGGGAGAGCCCGTCTTCACCAAGGGGTATGGTGACAGTGATGGTGGGTCCACCTAAAGGAAGCAGAACATGGGCCTAATTAGCATTGGCAAGGCTCGGAGCACCTGAAATAAGTGATGTGTCAGTGCAGCTTTGTGACTCACCCCTGCTGTGCCCGGGACCCCTGGCACGTATCGGAGGGCAAAGTCCCGAATCTGCTTAACATAGACACTGTTGTAAAACTGAATGAGGTCTCCTCTCTCCTCTTCTTCCATGTCGCTGTTGGCTCCAGTAAGACGTGTTGGGGTGGGTGGCGCACTGTTGGGCTGTGGGATGGGCAGGGTGCTGCTGGAACGCATTACCACTGGACTGGAATCTCTGCTGGCTGCAAGGAAACAAAGCAGAAGGACTTGTGGGCACTCGAAATATCCCATCCCAGTGGCCCACTTTAGGTCATGAAACATGCATATGGGCCGAGCACAGATGGTACAGGTTTGATCTGCTAAATGAAAGGGAAAGGCCATTGGAGGGAGGAGGCTTTAAGATTTCAGGTAAATGGCCGAGGTATCCTTCAATAAGGGCGCGTAAATAAAGGCGAGCTTCAAAAGGGCGACCTCAATTGGGCGCAGTGAATAAAGGCAAACGCAACAAAATTATTACAGAAAATTTATTACATTATTAGATTAGCCATTTGAACTAAATTATCTACGAAGGCCTTTTATTCGCCGCGCCCAATTGAGGTCGCCCTTTTGAAGCTCGCCTTTTTGTGCACGCCCTTATCGAATGCTTCCAATGGCCGAGGCCTCAAAGAACTGCCAAACTGGACAGCAGTGAAGTGTATTCTGGGAAGGTTGGACGGCTAAGCAGGACCTTGGATTGTTTTGTATCGCCAGTCTGTTTGCTGCTCAGTGCAGCTTTTGTGATGGCGGTCCCGAGAAGCTGTTAGCCACTTTGCTAGCGGACAGTAAGCCAGATCTGTTGGCTTAATCTGGGTGGGAATGGCTGCCTTTTATTACAGCTTTGAAGAATTCAGTTTCAGTTCAATTTAGTTTTAGTTCATTTCATGTTTTGTTGCCTTTGGTGAGACTTTGAGAGATGACACAGCCATTTTAATGGAGCTTGTGATCTGCTTAGCTGTTGGACACTCTCCAAGGAGCTCGATCACCAGGAACATATCCTTCATTTCACTTTTATATTAAGGATATATAAACTGTAAATAAGGAGCTGCCATCTGGGACTGAATGAAGACTGCCTGAGCCCACCCTGGTTGTACTATTCTTTGTATTGCTTACATTTACTGCTCTTGGATATTTTGCAAATAAATATAATTTTGGAGTGAAGGCCTGAAGCCAGTCTCTGCCCGATTATTCTTTGTCTAGCTGCTGTTCCTGAAGCGTACACAAGATGCTTTGTGAGCCCCTCTTTTGGTGGTAAACTGGGTTAAGGTAAAGCGATGAAAACAAACGACAGTCCCAGTCAACAAGCAGCCTGCCATTAGAGGCTCCAGGGTTTACAATGCGGGCTTACAGGTTATGGTCACCTAGCTGGTTTGGACATTTCCTCCTGTCTCCCATTAAGAAACGGTTAGTTGGTCCTGTCTGAGGGTAGCTGTGTCAATGTTCAAATCTTATTTCTTTCTTATCTGACTGGGTTCAATTATCTTTTTTTTATTAATGTAGCGAAAAGTCAAGCAAAATGACCCCTTTTATTGGCTAACTAAAAAGATTACAATATGCAGGCTTTCGAGGCAACTCAGGCCCCTTCTTCAGGCAAGTTGGAATACGGAAACTGGAGTTCCCTGTGAGGTCTTGTGCCTCCCTCCAGACCGCGAGGGGGCGTCCGCCCTGGTTGTGTTGGGGGTCTCGGGTAAAGGGCTTGGAAGCCCAGCCCTGTAGGGACCCGTGGCCACCGCCAGGCGGCGCCCCGGTGCCTGAGTATCCCTGGAGCCCAGCACTTCCGCCACACCAGGAAGTGCTGGGGGGAAGATGACAGGGGACCCCCGGACGGCTTCTGGGTGCGCAGTCGGCACTTCCGCCACACTGGGGCGTGTCTACGGAGGAGTGCCGGGAAGCAGCTGGAGCCCATCCGGGTTCCTATTTAAGGGGCCCTTCAGTCAGTAGCGGAAGTCGGGTGGAAGAAGGACGGAGCTGCAGAGAGAGGACTGGAGGCGGCCAGGAAGGCACAAAGACTGTGAGGCCTGGACATTGGGGGAACGGTGCAAGAGGCACTGGGGTTTGTGGTACACGTATATGAACTTGTAAATAGTGTAAATAAACGGTGTGTGGTGGAACTTATGATGTCCGTCTGTGTGTGTCCGGGTCCGAGTCCACAATGGTCAGATCTTTGGATAAGGCAACTGTCCAACAAAGTCCTTTGAAGTCTGTGATGAGTTTTTCAAATCAATGTGGGTCTGTAGTCCGGTTATCTGTGTCAGTCTGAGAGATGCAAACAGTCCTCATATCTCGCCATAACACTCTTGTCTCTATTCAAACCATGTTGTAATGTATTACATTTTAACTCTTTCAGGGCTGATGTCGACTTTTGTCAAAATTCAGGAATAGAGGGCGGTAATCAGCTGTAAACTGCAACAAAACTCACCTTTACGTTTTAGTTTGATTCTCTTTACTAGAAGGAAAGTTACATAGCTTTGTTGATTTAACCTCGATTCCCTATGTGTACATGAGTAGCGAAGAGCAAACAACCTCTAAAATGGCACCGACATCTGGCAAGAGACCAAAGCAAATGTGCAAAGCAAAAGTTTGATGCAAGTGATCTGAAGATCAAAAACGAAAGTGAGGTACCAACATCATCTGATCGGTCCCCAGCTGATTGTGGTGCTGAACACTTTCATGTAGCTGATGCGCCTACAGCATCGTTTGCCTGGGAGGACCACCACTTATGATGACAAGAGGTACAAACCAGATTGCATCACACTGTGACCGTCACCTCCACCCACCTGCTGTGCAAAGACAGCCAGGCAGCTGGCCCATCGTGAATTCCTGCTGACCATCAAGGTGTCCCCAACGCAGCTACTGCCGCCAGAGATGCCTAACGTGTGCCAACAGCAGCCACAGCACATAGCAACAGACATTTTATGTTGACTTATGTGTGAAACCATTGCTTTGTGTGCTTTTCAGAAAACCGAGTTTTCTGGAAAAAGTATTCAGCCCTCAAAGAGTTAACATGAGTTTGACTTCCCATTCTTTTCTCTCTTGCTGTGTTTTGAAGTTGCCCATAAGCCCTGTGACTTTAAAGTCCCTCTCACAGTGTCCATGGCTTTTTTTTATTAGAAATTAAAAATTTGTTTTCTTTCTTTCTCCCAAAGACTTGCATATTATGTTGACTGGCAACTCCTATTTGGCCTGGTGGATATAAGAGAGGGTGAATGTGCTGGCCGGTGGACTGGCGCCAGTACTGTAGAGATAGGCAGTGGCGCCCTGTGAGCCCCAACTTGCGAAGCAGGTTTCAAGACAGACAGATGGATCGCCAGTCAGCAGTGTGGCGACCGTCAGACAGCCAGCCAGCCAACCAGCACGGGATGTGTACAGTTGTTCAGGCCCTCGTGATCTCGGCACGGACTTGATTTGGTTGTTAGCGGATGCTTCTGACCAGCGAGGTGCCAATGGAAGTTGCTCCATTTACCTTACATCTGCTTGCACTGCATTAATTAACAAGCAGTTGGATAACAAAAATGTGGAGCAACAACCTCCTGTCACTATGGGATGTCCAGTCACTTCAGAAGAGCACACTGGACAGAAGAGGCCAGTGGAGGAGCTCTTATCTCACTTTATTTGATTTAATAAATGACTTGATCAGCTTTCTCCGGATACAGCATCTACAACATGTGCTTACACAGGAATGACTCAAAACATCCCTGTTCCTCCTTCGTGTGTCGACCCGCCAAGATGTGGACTGCACCAGACCTCTGAAGGTGTCCTGTGGTATTTGGCACCAGGATGTTAGCTGCAGATCCTCTTGACTCCTCTGGGCTGTGCGGTTTTTGTTCCAACACGTCCCACAGACGCTTGATTGGGTTGAGGTTGAGGAAATTCGGGGGCCATGGCAGCCCTTTAAACTCTTAATTGTGTTCCTCAAACCATTTCTGAAGAATTCATACAGTGTGGCAGGGTGCTAAAAGATCCTACTTCCATTGCCATGTAGGGGGTCTGCAGTGATGTTTAGGTAGGTGGTACGCATTAAGTTAACTTCCACCTATTACTGTCCTTTTTGAGGAAATCTATGTGAGACGTGTCACCACACCGTGTAGCAGCTGCACCATGTGGCTTCTGGGAAGTGGCACCACTGCTCATTGCAGTTTGGAGGGGCGATGCCAGTGTTTGTATTCTAGCAATTCTAAAGCTTGAAAGAAAACAAAGTATCTGGACAAATGACGCTGATATGGCCGTTGATAACACGTCAAGTAGCGAGCTTTGCAGATACTGCTTGTTTTTGTTTTAGGAAACTTGCTTTGTTATTTCACATAGCATTGAACAAAAATAATGAAAGAAATCAAGAGGAGTAAATATGTGGCAATAAAAGCGTGTGTGCCCCCTGAGAGAGGCTTACATCAGAAACAGTAAAAAAAAAAAAACAAAAAAAAAAAAAACAAACGTCAAGGGAAGACCACCACCATACAACTCAGTGCTATGAAATGCCACCACCCTCAAGTCCCTGGTAAGGACACAGATGGCAAATCCCAGTTTTGTTCTCCATGAGGGTCACCTTTAGCTGCCTGCCTGTCTGGCCACTGATCTGTCGCCTCTGTTCTGGTGCAGCACACTTCCATGTAACATTTGACTCGACTCTTTCAGCTCCCTCTGGGCCGTTCTTCACGTTAAATAAATCTTGTTCGCCTAAGATGTGACTCTGCACTTAACAGCTGTTTTCCTGTTCACCCCAATGTGACATAAGGACAGAGTTCTGGCATTTGCTTTTGCGCTGTTTGTTTAGCTGCCATACCTCGGCTATCTTTCAAGCATTATTTGGCTGTTTTTCATTGCTAGCAGATTGTTAGTATTTTTGGTGTGTAACCGGTCGGATGAGCGGATCGTACAAAACATGAATCTTTGCTAAATCATCCATCCATTTTCAAAACTCACTTATCCAGAACAAGGGCACAAGGAAGTTGGAGCCTATCCTGCAAACGTTAGGTATAAGGCAGGAACAGTCTCTGGACAGTATATCACAAGAAGAGCACACACACACACACACACATACAGCTGGGGGCAAATTCAGCATTGCCAGCCCACTTAACCTGCATGTCTGTCAACTATGAAGAGGAAACCCACATAAACTGGGAGAACATGCACTCCATGCAAAGGAGGACGCAGGGCATGAACCCGGGTCTCCTTGTTGTTAGCACTACCACTGCACCACCAGCTTCTAATGCTTCTTTGAGTACTTCTTTAGAAAATGTTACAGTACAATTACCCACGGACCCTCTGCAACCAGCCATGAAGTTGGAGTCGGCTGTGTGTGAAAGCAACTGAGCCACCACAACCCTAGGTGGGCTCAGTTTTTAACAACTTGATTTTGTAAAATGCTCTTCAAAAACGTGCCAGTGGCAGTTGCTCCATATAAACATAAAAATCTCCCAATTGTCGGGATTGTTGGTGACACTTCACTGGGATTAACAGACCACAACTGCTGACGAACAGGCATACCTACAGCATCCTCCATCTGCTGTGTGGCCCTTGTGCATCAATAAACTGTGTGTCCTCTGCGCCTCCCTGCATGTTCAATGAATTCTGGTCTGGTGAAAGTAACATGAAAAGGTAAACGTGCACAGGGCGCTGTATATGCTCATGTAAGTGGATCAAGCCTACAGAGAAGGCCAGACACACGGAGCCTTCAGGACTAGAACAACAATGACGGTCAGGGTCTTCTAGCACAGCTCTGCTCCTGACTCTTGAAGACAATCAAAGGATCAACAGCAGCAACAACGCAGGCTTACTTCTGTCCCGGCTGGTGTCACCTGGAGAGTTCTGATGGAGGCTACAGTCACTGCTGCCCGAATTCCTCCTCCTCCTTCCTCTCAGCAACACACTTCTGTAGACCTAAGCAGAGAAACACCATAGTAGATGAGTATAAACTTCATTTTCATAAATGCTTTGCTTGATGATTCAAAGCCTGGATCGTTTATTATTAAGGGATACAGCACAGTATGATGTACGTTCAATTCTGGGCAGCACTGGCCTAGTAGATGACTCCAAGCTCCTTCAACTCAAGTTTCAGACACGTTTTCCACTTGGCAGAAGTGGCTTAAAGTTAAAAGGTCATAGGAGCCAATTTCTAAAACCAAGATTGACGAGACGCCGATAATCCCAGAACCTGAGGTTAGCATTTAGGATAGCAAACCCCAGTGTCCAGAAGAACCAGGAATTCAGTGTTGGCACATTCTTCTTTATGCTTGAGCACTTCCACTAGATTAAGAAAAAAAAGGAGGCAAGCACGAGATGGCCTTACCCTGTGTCTTCTACTCAGACTGATGACTGGGGAAGTACTACCCTGAGGTGGAGGTCAAAAACATGAACTTCAGTAGCTAAACAAAGACAGAAGGGAAGCACCATTGAAAAGGGGGCTCAGGATTCCATTCCCAGAAAAGACAGGCCATGAAACCAGGAGTTGGTAATAAAGAGGATAAACCATTTGAACCTTAGTCTGACTTTGTTATTGTTCATATTATGCATATCCTGCTTTTTGTCCAAAACATTTTTCTTAAGGTGCAGAGTTTAAAAGAAAAGTTATTTTGTATGGCAAATTCAGAACAGATTTGGAATCGTGTAGCCTGTACAATAAAATATTCACTGAGAGAGACAAATGTAAATCGTAGTATGACAACAAACTTGATGTTTGGCAAGAAAGCTACAAATTTTACATTCAATAACCCATAACGACAAAGCAAAAATGGCTTTTCACAAAGGTTTGCAAGTTTATTAAAAATCAAAACCTGAAATCTCCCCTTCATAGAAGTATTCAGACCCTTTGCTGTGGCACTTCAAATTGTGCTTGAGGGGCACCCTGTCTGCTTTGACTCTCCCTGACATGTGACTACAACTAGATGGTGGCAAACTGAATTGACTGGGCACCATTTAGATTGGCACACATCTGTATATAGAAGGTCCACAATTCACACGGCACGTCAAGACTAAAACAAACCATGAAGTCCAAGGAGATCTCTGTAGACCTCCACAATCAATTTATGGTGAGGCATCGATCAGGACAAGGTGGGGTTGGGGGTCGGGGGCAGAACCATATCTAAAGCTTTGAGTGCCCCCAGGAGCACAGTGGCCTTAATAATTGGGAAATGGAAGAGGTTCAGAACCAACAGGACTCTTCATAGAGTTGGCCGTCCAGTCAAACTGAGTAACAGGACAAAAAGAGCCATGATCAGGGAGGTGACCACAAACCCAATGATCACGCAAACAGAGCTTTAGAAGTCCTCTGCTGAGATGGGAGAACCTGTCAGAAGGAAAATCGTCTCAACAGCACTCCATCAATCAGATGTTTATGGTAGAACAGCTAGACAGAAGGCCACCTTGGGTAAAAGGCATTTGACAGTTTAAAGGACTCTTGAGAGCATGGTCTGGTGACACAAATATTGAAAACTCCAACGAATATATGTCTGAAGCAGACCAGGCACTGCCTAATACCATCACTGTGGTGAAGAAGGGTGGTGGAAACATCATGTTAGGGGGTCAAGGGACAGGGAGACGGGTCAGAAATGAGGTAAGGATGAATGTAGCCAAATATAGAGATGTTCTTAAAGGAAACCTGCTCCTGAGTATGTAGAACCTCAGACTGTGGTGACAACCCAATGCATACAGTCAAGACAACACTGGAATGGCTTTGGTGCAAGGCCCTGAGAGCCCAGCCACAGCCCAAGCCTAAACCCCAGAGAACATCTGTGGAGAGACCTGATGATTGCACTTTACAGATGCTTTCCATCCAATCTAACAGAGCCTGAGAGGATCTGCCAGGAAGAATGGGATCCAAATCCATGTGTACAAAGCTTATAGAGCAGGGGCCCCCAATTCCGGTCATGGAGGGCACCAGTGGCTGCAGGATTTCATTCTAACCCTTTTCTTAATTAATGACCTGTTTTTGCTGCTAATTAGGTTCTTTGGAATTAATTTTAATTGACATGTTTTTAAAGATTTGCTCCCCTGAATGTCCTCATCATTCCTCTGAATTGCTTCATTTCTTTCATTAATTGGCACCCAAACAAAAATTCAATGTGAAGTGAGTGAGCCAGCAGAAGACCAATTAAGTCAGGGTCTCAAACTCCAACCAGTTTCACTCCAACCAGTTGCCTAATTAGGCGCCGATTCTTGTTGTTAATTAAACCCGTTCTTTAACTGCATGGCTTGCTGTTACTCTCTCTGTGCAATACCAGACATTTCCAAAATTGTTTTCACTTTGATCATTATGGGTTATTGTGGGGCAGAAATGGTAAATGTATCCATTTAAAGTTAAATCTACAACACAATAAAGTGTGCAGAAAGTGAAGGGGTCAGAATACTTTCTGAATCCAGTTATTTACATTATTTTTATAAATTGCAGAAAGCTCTAGAAATTCTAACAGGTTGGAGGACGGTAATAATCATTAAGAGGGAAACATCTGTTAAAGCATCAGCAGCTTAAGAATGTGAGGGTAAGTTGGAGTGTTTGGAATAAATAAAGGAAGGAAGAATACAATGTTTGTTATACAAATGTAGTGTACATATCTCCACAGACGTGTGTGTTAGGTGGACTGGCAGTTCCAAGTTGGGCCTGTGAGAGTGTGAAAGTGTGCACGTGTGTAGCTGTGATAGACTGGTGCCACGTCCAGGGCTGCTGGTACAGGCTCTGGTCCCTGCGGTGACATACCAGGAGCTGCAGCAGGCCTCAGACCAAGACTCTATGCTCACTCAGCTTCGTACTTTTATCAGGCAGGAGTGGCCTACTCATGTACCGGTTGAAGTGACCCCAATTCCATCGTGTCAAGGATGAACTCACTTGCTGGAATGAAAGCTGTGTTGCTCGTGGTCTCTGCACTGTAGTTCCAAGGTCTCTCCAAGCACGTGTCGTGGCTATGGCACATGAGGACCATTTGGGTGTTGTCCGTGTTAAACAACGATGTGTGGTGGCCAGGGACTGATGCTGATATTGAAGCTCTGGTCAAGGAATGCCCTGCTTGCCTTGTTAGTGGTAAAATGGGTCCTCTACCCACACCCCCATTGCAGCCAGTTCAGTGGCCTGTTAAGCCTTGGGAACACATAGAGCTAGACGTCTGTGTCGAGTTACATGGCGTTCCACTTTACCAGCGTTTTCTTATTGTGGCATATGACCTGCATTCTATGTGACCAGAAGTAGCCTCAGTTGGATCAGTTACAACCAGAGCTGTGATTGACTTTTTGAAGTCCATTTTTGCTTGCTGGTGGATGCCAGTGGCTGTTTCAACCGGTAATGGTCCATAAATTCAAAACTTCTGTTGAATTTACAAGCGTTTTGATGAACAAAGGAATTCAACACCATCGCACAGCATTCTACCACCCTCAGGCCAATGGGGGGGGCATCTAAATAAAACTTTAAAAAAATGGCATTAGAGCACATTTGGCACATTTCTTTTGGCACTTCTCCAGACACGTCTTTACTACAGAGCTACTACACAGCACTCAACTACAGGCAGGTCACCTGCAGCTCTTATGATTGGTCATGAACTTCAGCTTCCACTGGATTGTCTGCATGCCCAACCAGCT
Organism: Polypterus bichir lapradei; assembly: GCA_026402145.1. NCBI lineage: Eukaryota > Metazoa > Chordata > Cladistia > Polypteriformes > Polypteridae > Polypterus > Polypterus bichir. The sequence continues at coordinate 92,626,174 of JANRMT010062806.1, forward strand.
TTGCCCACTGCAATGCCTACACACAACAGTGTGTCCAAAAGCCAGAATAAAATGAAGCAATACTTTGATAGGTCACACCAGGTCAAAATGCCAGACATAAATGTATGAGATTGGGTCAGGGTCTGGAGGCCACATTGAGAACATAAGCTGAAATATTTTTGGTCTTCTCCTTTAAAAGTAATAAGCCAGCTAGGACTTGCCACATTTTGTCTGGCAGATGGTTCCCGATGGCATGCAAGTCGCCTCCGCAAGGTACCTGCACCACCAGTGCCAAGCTGGGACTCTTCAGGTTTTACAGCAGAGTGGCTCGATTCAGCTGCAGGATCATAGGGCCCTATGCAGAATGAGGACCCTGAGGTGCTGCAACCTGCGACTGAAACCATCTCCAGACCTGAACGCGTCAGAACTCAGCCAGCCAGATTCAAAGATTTCCTTACTGATTTTCACAGTTAAGCAGACTTCAGAATGATATTTGGGTTTTGTAAGAAGCATACAAAAGAAAAAAAAAAGACTGTTCTGTACAATTTCAATTACTTCTGAAAGTTCAAGCCTTATGTTTTTTTGGGAGTCACTGTATTTGGTGGGGGGGATGTTATGTTTGCATTGTGTACATTTTACGACAGTGTGTCTTTGTTTGCTGTAAAGTGTTTGGGGTTAGATGGTGAGTTTTTGGCAGGATTGGTTATTCGGAAATAAACGCTTTTCTGAGACAAACTGCACCTGTACGCTCTCATATTGTGTCAAACAACATGTTTCACTTACACTGCTGCAGGCTTGTGGCTGCATTCGGTAGCATTTCATGATGTTTTGAAACGATTTGTCCTCTTTTGTCACCTGAAATAAAATGAACACAATGAAAGACAGTTACTATATTACCTGGCACAGCAAAATAAGAGAGCCATGTGTTCTCTTGGAACCAGCCTTACCTTGGACATGACGTAGATGGCGCACATCAGAAGCTGGTCTAAATGCCGATCCACCATCAGCTCTGGGTGTTGTACTAAAGAATGCTCAAAACATGTCCAGATTTTTCTGCGAAGTTCATCTGAGATGTCCAGCTTGGAACAGAGGTCTCTTAATCGCATGCTGACCAAGCGGTACACCTGAATGGACAGTAGACTGTGAATGTTTGGATCCGCACTTACACAGTTAGCCTGTCCGCTATTTTGCCACAGTCCTGACCAAGCTGAACAGGTGTAGAAAATGGATGGGTCACTTGATTTATTTCTGCTTTCGCAAGAGACCAAACTATGACTTTTACTGAAGGAAATGTAATTGAAGAACTAAGTGAAGATTTAAAGTGGAGTATTGTGAGTCAACAGCCACATATTTTGCTACATAGGTGGTTTCTTTTACATTTTCTAAAAGCTTACTTTTATTTTTTTTTTCCAGCATTGAAGGCTATCATATTTTCTTGCTGTTCCCCTGAAGGCTAAGATTTTAAGGACTCACCTTTCTAAAGAACAGAGACATGGAACCAGTCTTCCGGGGCCGGGTACCCGCTGGGCTGTGATGCAAATGTTTCTTCTGTGTTTGACCAGGAGACTGCAGAGCGACGCCTCCTCCTACCTGCAGGCCAGGGCCGGCTAAGCTCTGGGCACTCAGAGGCTGCATGGGGCTCGTAACACTCTGCGGCGTGCCAGTCACACTGACTTGGACGGGTATAAAGGTGATCCCTCCATTCTCGTTGGCAATGCCTGCAACATTACACATGGAGGTAAAACAAGTTGTACAAACCAGTTTATTAATCTGCCTTCAGTATGAGAAACTCAACACCACTGTTTGCATCTGAGAAAGAACACCTCTGAAAGGTGAGCGGCTGGAGTTCGAGTGACAGGATACAACTGGATAGCTGAACAGCTCAAAACAAGAATGTACTGAGCCAGTGCTTTTAATGTTGTTCTTCAGCATCCAGTGTGATAAAGTGGTGTTTAACTGTTAAAACATAAAGGGGATAATAACAGTAATACCAACAAAAAGGCGAGAAAAGCGGCTTATTTTTATCTCATGCCGATAAAAATTAAAGCCCAGCACAGCACGTGGTTGAAAGAAAGAATGAGCAGAAAATCACAGAAGACACTAAGCCGTTTAAATGTTTTTGAATTATCTGACTAATATTCACTGACCAAAACAATGCATTCCTAAAGATGGCTGTAGATCGGTCAGATTTCATTAGCTGATTAATTATTTTAAAGTAACTGAAGCAGGGGTGAACAAAATACGACTCACGGACCAAATCCGGCCAATGGCAAGGGTGCAAGTGGCTCGCAGGCTATTTGTAGAAATCAGCAATACTGTATTCTGGCATTCTTAACAAAGATGATGCTACAGTTTGCTGGGCATTATGGGTGATTGCCATTGGGTGACATGGAAAAAATGATTCAATAATGTGAGTTTTTACCATACGAATAAGTGCAGTCTGTAGCGTACCTGCGTGGAGAGTGCTTTGAGTTGTGAGAAAAGTGCAATATAAATGTAAAGAATTATTATTATCACGCATAGATGGGTAAAGTGTGTGTGTTTAGGGTAAAGTTAGTGGCTTCTTTTCCTTTCTCCTGCGTGTACATTTTCAAAAAATATATAAGTTTGCACATGGCGATATATGGAAGATAATTTGTGGCAAAATTAAGGCCCAGTTTTTACTGTGTTATAATTAAAACATATTAACTAAATCATTGATTGCTTTCACTATGGCATGCAATTTCCATGTCAGTTTAAATTGCAATACAAAAGCATATTGCATTTTACTTCATGTTCATAGCAGGCGTATTACATTTCACTTAGCAGCTGCTCCATGTGTATTGCATTGCGAATCAAGACCACACTTTAAATTGTGGCAAAAGTAAAAGTCTTTAAATGACCAATCGCATCAAAAGAAGGGGCAAAGGGCATCAACAGTTGGAGGAAGAGCCATTCCAATTATGAGTGTGCTGTATGTACTGTACTTAGAAAGAGGGTGAACAGGATAAGGCAGGGGGTCTGCTGTCTCATTGAACAGGTGGAAGCTGGCGATCTGAATGATGATTTTATTCTCTTGTTTATTGAAAGAAAGAACAGAGTTTATGAATAAAAAGCTACAAAGAATCCAAGGCCAAACAAATGTTTCACTATATTCCATGTTTAGTTAAAAAGACTAATAACCCACACTTCAAAAATGTAACCGCACTGTTTACTTTAACATGTATAAAAACAAAACAACTTTAGACATGAGAGTAAACTTGTAAGTAAGCCCTAAACATACTTATGGCTGTTTCAGTTAAGTATTCACAGTCTGTATTTACTACACTTATACTCACCGGCAGAATACAGAAACATTTGGAAGTGGAATGCCTCTTTCCCACATTTTGAGGCTGGCTGGTCGTTAGATGATTTTTAGCTTTGGCATGAAGCTTTTGTCTTGAATTGAAATGCAATACACACAAGCTGCCTCTAACCAAATGCAATACGTTTGCAAAAATGCAATGCGCTTTTGTATTGCATCTGAAACTGACAATTGCGTGCCGTAGTGAAAAGCAGGCGATTGTTTGGTTGGTTTCTTTTTAAAACTGGGCTAAAATCAAATGTTCCACCTGCATATGTATTGCATTTCAACATAATTAACAAATTGGACTGCATTTAATTTTGGCACGAATAATCTTCCATAATATCAGTGATGGATTTTGTTGGCAGCAAAATTTCAGTTGTAACTCCAGGTCTGTAAACAAATCAGTATGAACGCCACTTACTAATGTGAAAGATGAAAGTTAAAAGGTGAAAGATGAACAGATGGATTATTCCTGTACTTCAATCCGTGTGTTTGGCGAGAAGAGGAGGAAAAGGCACTTAACAAAAGTGGCATCCCAGTCGTGCTTTCAGGTAGTTTGTGTGCTTTTTTTCAAATGCTTCATCACCGGCTAAGAAGAGGACGGTAGTTATGGTTGTCAAGTGAACTAATTTCAGTTTTGGTATAGCTTTGTTAGTTTTTATTTTTTTCTGTTCTTAAAGATTTACAATGTGAGGGAAGTGCAACAGGCAAAGTTGTTTTTCCAATTTCAGAAGACTGTGTTCAGATGTAAGTGCAGACTCCACAGGGCACGCTGCTCAGGTTGCTGTTCTTCAAGGTAAATTTGAATCTAACTTTCAGTACTTTAGGTGCCATGAAACAGACTTTCAATTTTTTTTCTGAACTTTAGTACATCAGGATACACTAAAAGCAAATATAGTAGAGAGCAAACATGTACAATGTCATGAAGTAATTGTTGTGACATTAGGCTTCTCAGTCGCTTTTAACCATTTGTTAAGATGCCAGCAGTTTCATGTTTAAGACTAGGACAATGCCAGAGTGATGTCACTTTACTTTAAAATTGCTATCTTTTATTGTTTGAGCATTAATCTTAATGACTTTTAACAAAAAAAAAGTTTTTAGATTGTACTACTTCCTGGAGCAACTACTTTTATATTAATGTTAGCCACTAAAATATGTGCTAGAATGCCCAGGTTCATAGTCACACGTGGATTTTATGTGGTGCATTGAACCAGTCATTATTGACAATTTGCCCACCACTGCTTTAAACTAAATAAGGCCAAACTCTTTGAGACAAAACCAAGAAGGATGCATCCCTCAAACTGAGTGGAAATACAGTCCTCTAAGGTTTTTCATCTTGTGCAAGGATTCTCCATTTCTGTCCTGAATACTTTAGACCAGGGCTTCTCAAAGGCAGTCCTGGGGACCCCCTGTGGCTGCAGGTTTTTGTTCCAACCAGCTTCTGTTTTTAATTGGACTCCTGGGTTAGTTAAGTGAACTGTTGTTACCCAGATTCTATGTTTGGGAACAATACAGAAATTAGAAAACTAGGTTTGGTAAAAAAAATATATACATATATATATATTAAAATGTACTAAGTAGTTAAATGGGAATGTTTTTTTCTTTTAAACAATATTTTCATTTTGATTTTCATTCTATTTTTTCAGGTGTTCTAATTGTTTAATTAATTCATTATTTGCTAATTACTGGGTTTGACTCTGAAGAAGTTGCAGCCTTCTTATGATTGAGTGTTATTTTCCTGCATGTCTGCTCTGCTTGTTTTTAATTGTCGTTATTAAGATACAATGAAGGGAGCAAACTACACAGACAAAGGTTAAATATAAAGGAAGCAACAAAAGTGACTTAAGCATTTAAGTCTATAGCAAAAATGGAAATATTTCTAAATGTCTTATAAATGTAAAAATCATGCCTCTGTGCTTTCTTAATGTAGAATAAGAGAAGAGAAAAAAAATACCAGCTATTTAAATTTGATCAGTGTTATCAGGTATTGTCATTGATTATGAACCTGGTTGAAGCAAAAACCTGAAGCCATAGTGAGTACCAGTAATTAGTAGTAGCAAAGCAAAGGGTTACCTTGCACAGGGATGGTGACCGTCTGTCCGTTGTTGGCTGTGACCGTTGCGGTGGCCATGGTGACCACTGTCTGGCCAGGCACTGGGGTAATCGCCATGGCATCTGCAGTCACATTTTGCATAGGAACGGTGTTCACAATTGGAGACTGAGAGACTCTGATTGTGCTGCTTGATTCTGTGTTGCTGTCACCATCAACAAAAAGTCTTCGCCTGGCACTTCCTGCTGCTGGAGAGCTATAGCGGTCATGAAGAGTAGCCGGAGATGAAGAGACCACTGTTGGAAATTATAAAAGAAAAACATGAGGGAAAAAAATCTCCAGTTAGAAGCTAAACATGTATCAGGAACAATGCAGCAAAACAAGGGTGAAGTACACGTAAACAAAACCAAAAACCAGAATTATGGGGGTGAAGGTGATTGGTAGTAATTAAAGTTTTTACATAAACTACATTACAGAAGTTAATGAAGTGTCCGTGGGTCTTCACGTCTTTACTGAACCTTCACATTCAGCACATGAATTCACCATCACTATGGCAGCCTACCTTTGAATCATTGGCAATGTACCAAGCACTGTAAATATAAGAACAAAGTGTACACAGGGATACAGATGGAATTCCACTGTGAAATCATTTCCCCTAAGGCTGAATAAAGGTAACTATTTGTTTAGACGCTTTTCTTAATTTACTTGAAAACAGTCACTAATTAATTCAGTACCTTTGTCTGACTAAAACATCTCATCTTTCATATTCCTGGTGAAGGGCACAGTACTTGCACTTACTGAGTAAGGCAGACTATTTCCAGCAAAACTCTCTGGGTCTTCTGGGAGAATCCAGGTGCTCCCCGGAAAGCCATGCTCCCTAAAATATCTTGGGCCTACCTATGGGGCTCATCCCAGTGGACCTTACCCAATACATGTGCCATGAGAAGCACCACTGGGCCATCCTCACTAGAGGACATAAACATCTTGAGTGACAGTGACTGTCCTCTGAAATCCTCCCAGATTGTTTAATCTATCATATTATCACAGTTTCATAACCCTGGGGAGGAGGCTCATGTCTGCCACTTGAGTCTGCAGTTTCACTCTGTCACTCACTATTCACAAATTTGGGAGGATTTGTATTTTTTCCTATTATCATACATACTGTACGCAGAGGAAATGAAGAATGAAGCTGTCAGAAATATTCATTATAGTCCAATTAATGGCTGACATTATCTAGTTTACCTATAGACTGGCTTGAAATTGGTTACCTTTGCACAGACTAAAACAGGTGTTTTTCCAGTACTTCTCCATTATGCAAAGATTGCAGTATACACCCAGCACACACACCCTGACTTGATCATTTATGACTTAACCAAATGTATGTTACATAATGTCTGGAAGAATGATAGAGAAACGTGTGGGCCCCTATGTCATTCTAGTCGGTAAGTACTTTCCAATAATGCAGAATTATCTGAACATCAACTGACTAAATGAATTGAAAGGGCAATTATTGCTTTATACGTGAAAAAATTTAATCACCCAAGAAACCACAGTCACCTTGTTTGTGAGATAGTATCAATAACACTTGAGGTATATCAGCCTTCATAAGCACTTTAAGGAAATGATCTGCATTGTGCTAGCAACATCTTGTTGGAGTCCTCTCATTTTATGCAAGACGACTTGGGGCTCGTTTATACTTCATGCTCAGAATGCGTACGGGCACACATAATGGCTGCCATGCGTTCCCAGCGTTCATTTCACGCATCCTCTGAGTAGGTCCTCAGAGTACCAGCAAAAAGTCAGGGGGCGCAATGTGATAAAAATTGGAATGCGATGTCAGAGTCTCTGTTTACTATCTACTGTACATGTGACAGAAAGCCTCTATGCGGATCCTACAGGATCGATGAGCCTGCTTCGATGCTTGATGAATGGTTCGATGTGGTGAAGCAAAATGACGACATACAGATGTATTCATGGTGCTTTCATACTCAAGCGTCGCATATTCCTGATCGTAATGATACGATACATTTTAAAAGTCTCACATACCATCTTTTGCAACTTCACAACAGCAACATAATGTACAGCACTGTATTTGAGCCTCAGAGAAAAAAAATTAAGGACATAATGAAAATGCCTATTTTGTGATTAAAGTGGAAATTTCGGCTTTAATCTTGAAATGTCCACTTTAACCTCGTAAGTTTACTTTATCATTAAAGCAGACCGTCGTAAATGTCACCCCAGTTTTTAATCACTATGAACTTCTTAGACCGGACAGCAGCGGCAAGCAGCAATAGATCACCACACAGAACACATTAAATGTGTGATATTCCAACTCTCTGCAAATCTAGAATCTTTAGATTTATACTTGATATCACTTTCATGATGAAATGCATTAAAGTATGTATGTTACATTTTACAGATAAATCATTAATTTCGTTTAAATAATGAATACTGTCGCTGGTATTCCCTGCTTGGAGTTTACATGTTTTCCTGCTGGGTTTCCACCCAAAGATATGCAGATTTGGGGATTTGGCGCCGCTAAAATGACTCCAGTGTATGTGAGTGCTTGTATTCACCTTGCGATGAACTGATGCCTTGTCCAGGGATTGTTTCTGCCTCCTGCCCAATGCTTGCAGGAATGGACACATCCCTCGATTGATGGATTTAATCATTAAACATCCTTTTCAGAGATATTGTGGTAAGGTGTCATCAGAATTTAATGTGTGTTCCAGGCAATTCACAACACAGAGACGCCGAACCTGTTCTCACCGTGATAATATCTCGCACTGCCACCTGCTGGATTCCTCCAGATTTACGTAAAGTACGCATGTAAGTATAAACAGTCAAACGCTAGCATAGCAGGAGTGTCCGCTGGAGCATGCTTCGCATTGCGTGAAGTATAAACCTGGCCTTAAAAATGGCATTTACATCAATTCAAAATATAAGCATTGTAATAATCACAAATAAAAAATTATTTTGTTTCCTTCTTGCCAATCAATCCGAGCTACAGTTTAGAAACTCTGTTAATTGATATCTACATTCCTATTTAGTTTCAGCATTACTAAAGTATTCTTATCAGCTTTTTAAACCACTGTCACATGCCTAACCCTTAATAGTGTGGTTTCATTTACATAAAACAGTGTAAGTACTGTATATAGCAGTAAATTATAAAGCTGAATTCACCTTCCACTGCTGCTAGGTGGGTTGGTGTCAAACTTGATGACAGCTGCTGCTGAACATGTCACCTCAGCATGTCATGTTACACAACTAGTTATCACAGGGTATGTCAAATTAGACAGCTGCACGATGACATTCCAGCACAGTTTCACGTTTCCAAAGTATTCTAGAGTATTCCAAAGTATACTAACTTGTTCTACTTCCTACAGCCAATGTGTTGCCTGGCATAGCCGATCCCAGTATGAAGGCTTTATGCATTGCAAGTTCACCCACAATCTCTGCCCTTTTTTGTTTTTAATTCTGTTATTGTACGTAAAACATTCAACATCACACAGATGAGTCTGTCTTCCGTTTTTCAAGTTCAAAACATTCTTGTTCCTTATTTCCTGCTGCTGCATTATATGCACTGCACTTCTGGCTGAGCACTCACTGGTCTTCAACTTTCACAGACACACAGACCACCACTAAGACTTAAAACAAAACATGACTGACCCCGACTGGCTAAGATAATGTAAAGAAAGTCACTGGAAGAGTCAAGTAATGTGACATAGAATTCATTTTGCTGGTGAAATCTAAAACTTGTACAAAATCATCATTAATGATGACACTTATCTCACTTCTATTTTTGTCGACAAAAAGTAGGAAGTGAACTAAAAAGCTACAGTAGGTTCAATCTCCTGCCAATAATTCACTGTAACTTACTTGACTAGTCTTTGCTACATGTGTATGAATAAATAAACAAATACACTGGAAGATAACAAACTTATGGAAGATCCTACTGTATAATGATATTGAACATGCTGTGATTGTTTAGAGCATGCCACAAAAATAAATGTTCTTCACAGTAAAGTGTATGGAGAATAGCAAAGATCTCCTTAAGGGTAAATGGCTGAAACAAAGACAGGAACTTGGCTTGTTGCACTGGAGGATCGCAGACAAGCACCATAAGAAAAAGTGTAAGAACGAACTCAACATCACTAGACGAGTCAACAGACAAAGTTGTTCAAGAAATACTTTTCTTTCACGAGGTAGTCTTTGCTTGATGATTTTATTTTTTAAATGAAGATCAGACAATCTGCCAGATATGTGGCTCACCCTTAAATAACTTGTCCTCCACAACATCTCATTCATGGTGTGTTATAGAAAGAGTTGTACAGAATATACCGTTATTGACAAGTGACACCTCACAACAAAATAATAACACAAATTAATAAAATAAATAATGACAGAACTTAGCAGCAGATATCGACAAATAGAATAAGCTTCTAGTGAACCAATCAACTAAATGTATGCTTATGTTAAAAAAATGTAATGAGTACAGTATATTCACATACATCTTCCAGCTTCTGTACGAATTTCATTGACTCTGTTGGAAGTCAGAGGAGAGTTTTGGAAACCTCGTCCCTCTGGGTATTCAAACTGATCTGGTGTCATCACCTGAAACAGAAATGATATGTTAGTAGATGGGACAATGCTGCCAGTAAAAATGAATGAGACTCAACACAAGTAAAATTTAAACTGTTTCATGAATGAGTTAGCAGACTTCAGACTCTCTGACAGGAATCCATCCAACAGTACTTTTACTGGACTCCTTTAATATAGTCTAAAGGCTCAGCCTATCTCACTGTCATTGGGCACAAGGCAGAAACTAAACCTGTCTATCACGGGGTACACTAACACACACTCCCATACTCACTCATGACAGACCAATTTAGAGTTGCCAATCAAGATAGCACCTGATTGGGGATGTGAGAGCAAAACACCTAATGTTGACACAAGAAGAACATGAAAACTTAAGTTCAGCCCTGCAGAGCTATGAGGCAGCAGTGTGAATCCCTGTTGTCACTATGCTACCCCAGAAAGATTCACCTACAGGAAAAGTTCATTAATATTGAAGCCTTCAGTGTTATCAAAAAAGACCATCATGATAGAATTCAAAAACTCATTTTTGGAACAGTGAGATTATAACTAAATGTAAAATCTGTGGACAGAACATCTCAAACAGGCACCTGACCTCTTCACAGGTTGGCACTTTGTTCTTAGCTCCACGGATGTATTCCCACAATGGAGACTCCTGCTTCCATGCCATACTCTCTAAGACCTGCTCTTCTAATCGGTCAAGATGTTTGACCACTTCTCTGAAGAGGCCATCTTCTGTTCGGATCAGCACCTCAATCACCTAAAGCAGACACAGACATGTGAGTAGTGTCACCAAGTTAAAGAATGAAGCCAAGTAAAAGTAGCTTAGCACTACCAACAGTTAAAAATGGTCATTAGTACAAAACAAAACATCATAGGGCACAGTTGCCCACATATGGCTTCCAAAGTTAAAGTCACCAAACAGCACAGAACTAGTATCCACACAGAAGGCAACACAACAAAGAGATGAACCAAAGTCCAGGAAGCAGCTGCATATAAATAGGATTTTACCTCATTAATACCGATAATTTTAGCTCCTCAGGATTTTTGTGTTGTTTATGCTTACCTTATAGAAGTGATATGCTGGCAGATCAAAGATTTCAATAATCCATGGAAAGTCACCTGGAGGCTTATATGAGAATAAAATGATCTCCAGACAGCATGCCATGAGTGATCTGTGGAAAACATCCTGCTCCAGAATACCCTGTGTCCATTAACAAGAGATAAAAAGTGAAACAAAGAAAACAATGCAAAGAAAGGGGCAGAAACAGGAAATACAAGCACATATGAAAAAAAAAAGGAAACGGTGCATATGGCTCATATGTCTAACAAGCAGACCAAAGTACCTGATTAAAGTGGCATTTTATGCTATTCATATTAATACAACTTATAAGCAGTGGTGTCGATTCACAGCAAATTCACAAATATGAAAGACTGCATAATACTCAAAAAAAATTATTTTCAAATGAACTGTAATTAGTTTTTATTTAGCATCTTCAGTTTTTTTTTTTAATTATTATGAATGATGCAAGCCAGCTTTGACATAGATTTACATAGCAGCCATTATTAACAGTGATACATAGTATTGTCCAGTACATACTCTATCTTAATTTTTATTCATTTTATTATTATATTTTCACATTATCCGTTGTAACCAATAGTTCAAGAAGCCACGCAACAAGCTCAACCACAGATAAGCAGCTCCATTGGCAGCTGGCTGTTTGGCTGAGTGGTACAACCCACTGCTTATTATACCCTTCTCAGGGATGAGGAGACAACACCCTGAATGAATCCTCAGAAACGACAGTATGTGTCTCACAATCATCAGTTAGTGGTGCATTTTCAAACTCCAGGAGGTTTTATTATCACAACTATAATATGTTTAATCAGAAGGTCAACATAATTACACGCTAGGGGTTCAGTTTAGTTTAAATTATTTGTGTTTTTGTGATTTCAAATACAGTAATATTTCTGCACTGTCATTTTTTCAAAGAAGTAAAAGAAGTATTATGCATATTTGCTGATTTCCCATTAATGGGCATTTCCCAGTGCATAATCTGACTTAAACAGAAAAATGGCTTATGAACATTTGCAGGAATGGAACTTATTTGTAATGTTAGAGCCGCCTGCGTGTGTGTATATTATATACATATATAAATATAAATACACATGACTGTACGGGCATTGCATTCTGATCAGGCAGAAAGAGAAACATTACCCATAGGATGCAGTTTGGTTTTCTGGCAATGAAAATAAAGAAGACAGAAGACAAAGCACATTCCTCCTTTAACTGATTAAGCCTAATAGCAATAATACACATAGACCTCTCACTTTACAAATCCAAACTTGTGCTGTGTCTTCCACTATCTATACTGGGATAATTTGTCAAAAACCTTCTTTAAACTCATAAAATAGCTAGTCAGGTTCAGCAAATTCCCAGAACCCTAAAAATATCTGAAGAAGAAGAAAATAGTAGGACACTGCTGCACAGTCATGATGAAATCCATACCACGTCTTCTGAATTCAATGCTTGACTATCAGCCAGGGTCTCCTTTCCAGCACACTGTATGAACTTTCTTGAGGATACTGAGAAACACAATACCTTGCTAACTACGACATATCCTCAGGTCCTTCTTTCTGAAATTGGATACCAAAATACCAATCTGCCAATCCACTTTGTCTGACATCTAGGCAACCCCGAAAAAGTGTTTTACAAGGACACTCCACAGCACTTTAGCTCTTCCATATGATCATCATTTACATTCACAGCCTTGCCACTGAAGAGCAATTCAACAACTGCTGTCTTCTCAATCAGAAACAGTCCCAGCATTTAGGAATTCTCTGCATCCTTAAAAGCAGGTGTGTTACTCTTTGGGTTCAAAGAATATTCGCGTTTACAATTGGCTGAATGCAGATCAAATGATGCCAAATCAGAAAAACTGTGTTTATAACATCTAACAAGTGCACTGTTACTGCAATATGTATTATGAATGCAAGAAAGTATGTGATTCAGGCAGGATCAGTATGAACACCTAATCCCGAAGACCTGACTCAGTGAGTGTCCAGGGAGTTGCAATCCTTTTGTAACTAAAACAAATCTGTTGTGCTGTCCAGCCCACATTTCTACAGGTTTTATGAGGCGCTTTCTGCAAGGTTGCACGATTAACTGGGAGCTCTCGAAATATGTAGTGCATGCTGGGGAATAATTCAGTAGAGCAATTATGTACCCCGTTCTGACTGAGGAAGGCAGATCACTACCACCTCAGAAGATATGCCATTCTGATCTGGACTTTAAACACTCAAACTATAGCCTATCAGATTTAAATGCATTTCTTCTGGACACTTTCACCATATACATAAACATCGCATGAAGAAAATACAGCAAACTTACAGATAAATCAATGTCACCCAGTCTTCTCTTCTCCTGGACGAGGACACCCTCCAGAATTTTATAGTAGAGAATTTCAGCAAGGCAAAAAAACTTCATGGCAATGTCTGCATTAAAAAAACATTTTTAGACAGTTCAAGTCTATAAGCAAGACTGCAGTATATTCCTAAAATGTGTGATGTGCATTATTTATTACATTTCAATTCACTTCACACTTCTTGTCACGTTCTGGTGACATTTCAGCAGGAGATTCTCAGATACTGGCTATTTCTGTACTATACACTGCAAACTGTTGCTGCTTTTGTATGTGTAAATATGATATCGTTTAATAATTTACCATTAGGACACTTGCAAATATTCAGAACAGCATTATTAAAACAAAACTAAATTAGCTTATGTTACTGAATTTACAATGATAATTTGATGAAAAGAAATTAGTTAGGCAGTTAATTCTACAAAACTGTTGCATTATATAGTAGTACTAAAACGCCTATAAAAGTATTCACCCTTGCAAAATTTCACTTTTTATCATTATACAACACCGAATCACAGTGGACTGTCACTGACCAACAGAAAAAGATTTTCATGTCAAAATGAAAAACAATTTCTGTAAAGTGCTCCAAATTAATTACAAATATAAAACACAAAATAATTGATCTCATAAATACAACCAAAGTCAGTATTTAGTATATGCACCTCTGGCACCCATGGCAGCCTTCAGTCCTTATGCACAGGTCTCTCTCTACTAGCTTTGTACATCTGTACACTGCCATTTTTCCTCATTCAGCCTTGCATACCTGCTCAAGCTCTGTCAGGTTGCATAGGGACTAAAAGTGAACAGACTTTTACAAATTCTTAATTGAGTTCACATTTACACTCTGACTCAACCAATGCAGGACACAAACATTATCGTTTATTAGCCATTCCTGTGTAACTTTGTGCTTTCTGCTTGAGGACATTGTGTAGCTGGAAGACAGATCTTCTCTCAGGGTGCAGGTTTCATGCAGGCTGCAGTAGGTTTTTCTGCAGGATTTTGTTGCACTCATTATTCCCTCCATAAAGCATGATGTTACCACCAGCATATGTCACAGTGGAATGGCATGTTTTTGATAATGTGAAGTGTTTAAACATGGCTTTAGTCTAATTGGCATAAGGCTCAATTTTGTTCTAATCAGACGAGGTCCTTCTGCTAAGATGTCTTGTCATGTTTGTGCTTTTTTTTTTTTTTTTTTTTTTTTTTTTTTAAACAGTGGCTTTCTCTTTGCCTCTCTCCCATAAAGCTGTCACTGGTGAAGCACCTGGGCAACAATTGTTGTCTGCACGGTGTCTTCAATTCTAGTAACTGTAGCTTGTAACTCTGTCAGAGTTATTATAGGTGTCTTGGTGGCCTCCCTCACTAGTCGTCTTCTTGCACGATCACTTAGTTTTTGCAGAAGGCCTTCTTGTCGCCATCCCCTGACTTGTGTTTTTCAATTATCTTATCACAGAGTTGCTTAGAGAGTTCTTTTGTCTTCTTTGTATATATTAGACCACCTTGATCCTTGCAGATAAAGAAGTACATTTATACTACAGGCAACTGAATCCCCAGACAGGAGATCTTTATGTAATCAATTAGGTGACATTTAAAACCAACTGGCTGCAACAGGCGTATCATATTAATACTTATGCAATTAAGTTATTTTAGGTTTAATATTTGTAATTCATTTAGACCACTTCACAAAGATCAGTTTTCACTTTGACAATAAAGTTTTTTTTCTCTGTCCGTCAATGTTAAAAAAGCCAAATTAGTTTTATACAGTATTAAATCACAGTGGATTTAACATTGTATGAAACTAAACAATGAAGAAACTTCAAAGAGGTGAATCCTTTTTATATGTGTTATATATGCTATGTTGAATATATTTTTAAAGTTCACAGAAATTTTTCACCACAGTTCATTATGTACTGCAGTCTTAACACTATATAGACAAAATGATTATTGTAACCAATTATTTCCATAAATTAATACATTGAATAACAAACTAATTTATATAGCACCTTTCCTTGGTAAATACCATCACAAGGACCTTTACACAAAAATGACTAAGATTCAACTTTCCACATTTTTTGTTTGTTTGAAGTGAACCACACATTTTACCAGTGAAGACTAAACTGACATCCATGTGTTATTTAAAGTCCAGTGTCCCAGTCACTAGACCACAGTGCAATTGAAAAATGAACTTTTAAAATGGACAATAAATACATTTCATTAAATAGACAAATGTGCATGCCTGCAAACTTTACTTCTGTCCACTAGAAGATTTCTATGCAGCCTTTAATGGCTGCTCTCCCTTTCACTAAACTGATGAACAGGTGCTTATGTACCTGTTCTAAGATAGAGTGACCGTAACAGTTTTCGTATTATTTATGAAATACAACTTGTCTACATAGGTACAATTGCTGTGTGAGATACATGACAATAATGGAAGAAAAAAGCTTCTAAACTTTTTATATATAATCTCTTGAACAGCAGTTTAATTCGTTAATGTAACACGATTATGGTCTGCACATTTTGTGCAACTGTGCACCTATAAATGACCTTGTCACAGTGCTCTGTTTCCAGGAAAGCAGCCAAGGCCAAACTGATAAAAGGTGATAGGTTTGCCAAATACCAGTTTAGAAAACAGCCATAAACAGAGTCTACCACAAGAGGGCACTGCTACAACAACTGCTGCATCCATCAACATTCTCAAGTTTTGCTTTTCAACTGCCACAACACTGCACTGGAGCTTTTAGAAAGCTCTCACTGGTTTTACTTTGGAGGATTAGTTGATTCAAGCAAATGTCACTGTGAGAGGTCTGCCTGTCAAGTAGAAGTAAATAACACAAGGCATTTGATAGAAAGTGGGCAAAAAGTCACAAAAACTGTTTTACAACCTAATGTGAAGAAGCTCTTCAAAATGTTTCACTCACTTGTGCAAATGAAAAGGCACAGAGAGAGACTTGTTTCTAGATGTGCACAGCTCTTTTGTGTTTACATCTATCAAACATCTGGGAACCTTCAGTGGCTGGAAAAATGGATGATCGCACCAAGCACTGAACCATGTCATTTGTCACAAACTGATAGCACCTCAGTCAACTCTCACTATGGGAGAACAGATTATGACTTGTGAGGCAAGAAATTAGGCAAATGGCTGACAGTATACGGATTTCACTTTAATGCTTTATGATTAAATATCAGGTTAATATTTACTAAGGTAAAAGTGGTGATTGACCCATTCTTACCTTCCAACTACCACCCATCCTACACTAAAAGGAAAGAGGAAATTCATCACCATGGCTAGCATTATCTTTAATTTTCCACCCGTTTCCTATTATTGCATATTATTACATACAGTATGTTTTAAATGGTGTGGATCCCAACCGTTCCTTTAAAACAAGTTCTTCAACTAGAACACAGATGCAGAAGGAATGTTAAGGGCAAAGGAATGTTACAAATTGTTTCTTCGCATAAAGAGCCATAGGCATAGAGATGAAGTTACCAAGCAGTGTGACTTAACTTAATGTCAAAGGGGAGTAACCAAGGTTGTTTAGCTGCATCGCATGTTCTATTCAAAATTGTTCTTAAGTTCTAAAAAATGTTCAGATGTAAATGCATGTGGGTTTGAGAAAACTGTTCTGGAGTTTATGTAGCACCTATAAATGCTGAATTACCTTTTAATTAATAGGCCTACTATACAGCATCTTCCTACATTCTCTGTAATATACAATACTAGCAAAGTACACACACTTCGCAGCGGAGAAGTAGTGTGTTAAAGAAGTTATGAAAAAGAAAAGGAAACATTTTAAAAATAACAACCTGATTGTCAATGTAATTATGTCCCAGTAATTAAGTGTCTGTGGGATATCTCTTTAAGAAGAATTGGGGGCCAAACTACGCCTGTGGGTCCTTGCTAAACATACCATGTCGTGACGTAAGGGGAACTGATTGTAAAAAGGCAAGGAGGTACGTATTTTGAAGGAAAAGGGAGAACAGAGAGAAGGAGCGAAAAAGTGAGAGGGAAAACTGTTTAAATAAAGAGCTGGGAAGGTGAATGGAAAGAAGCAGCCAGCGGTAAAGCAAGGAAGACTCTGTAATAAGGACGGTTGGGTGGACGTAGAAGGGGTGCCTGCTAACCTAAAAGGGATATTCGGACCTCACGGCTTTACTTGTCTATTCTGGAGCAGGCGTCGGCCATGGATGGATGCTAATGTCAAGTCACCTGGGTGAGACGGACTTCATCGTTCAATAAAGGAACTGTCGCGGGGCCGGTGAGATTGCTTCGTTACATGTAAATTAAGTAAACGTGTCCACGGCGCACATCAGGATTGGTTGGTGGATTCACTGCAGTCTTCCCAGGCTGTGTGATTATAAACTTTTAAAACAAAGTTCAGATAAAGGACTGGGGAACATGTGGGGATTGCATGTATCTGGGTGTCTAATTTATATGTGTATATAGTGGTATCTATCTAATATAGGTTAAGTACATGTGAATATATTTGCGTCGTATATAAATAAGATATTATTTCTGTTTCTTTACCTTGCTTTCTTTCTTTCCTGCATTCTTTTGTTTTCTTTCTTTTTTCGACGTTTTCTGGGTAATATATTCACGAAGTTTTTCGGTCTAGCTGCATCAGAAAATGTACCACTATGTCTGACACGCCTCCTTTTTACTGTTTTCTCACAGCTTGGATTGCTGCTGAAGGATGGCCTTATATGGGCAGGCAATCAATTACGTGGGAGGCGTGAGGATGGGGGATGCAACTCCGCCTCACACGGCGACCGAGCTGCAGGCTATGGCCGTATATATGTACATAAGTAGGATTCAGTTATGACCGTTACTTGTAGAATTTCGAAATGAAACTTGCTTAACTTTTGTAAGTAAGCTGTAAGGAATAAGCATGCCAAATTTCAGCCTTCTACCTACACGGGAAGTTGGAGAATTAGTGATGAGAGAGTGAGTTAGTCAGGGCTTTGCCTTTTATTAGTATAGATTTCACTTTTTGGAGTAGACTGTGCTACTGTTTAAATTGTATATTTGTGATGGAACTCAGTGGGAAAGGAGCTATATAAAATCAAGACTAACTTAGTCTTTATTTGATAATCCTTATGTTTAAAGTACATTCCCTATTACCTGGGCTCTCTTCAGCTGTCACTGTGTAATTCTGGCAAAATATGTCACACATCTCTTTCAATCGATTGCAGATAACCTGGCTCGGGTCTCTGGAGCAGGACCTGTGGATGTGGTCAGCAATGGCAACCACAAAATAAGGTGATATCTTCTTATAACACAGAATAAATCAGCTTCTTTCAGTTATTGGCTAAATTAAAAAAAAAAAAACAAACTCTGCAATTCTAAAAACATTCAGATTAATTTAACTTTTCACAGCCTTCAAAACACACGCATGTTATTTACTTCATCACAGACTCCACCCATACATTACAAACATAATGCAAGCACAGTGCACAGCTTTACATTTCTGTTCATGTAATTGTAGGGGCCTGCATTTATTTAGCTTTTAATATACTGTCATGACTCCTAACTTCAACCGGAAAAGTTTGGGGGAAATCAACACAAACATTATCATTATTTGGCAAATGCAGTTTTCTAAAGGTAGAATTGTTTGCTGCATCTGTGGTTACATTTTCACCCAGTTAAAAAATTTACCACAGCAGGAAGTCAGACTGTGCACACACTTCTCCACTTATCTGCACACACACTTACTGCATTTGTAGAATAGAAACCACCATGTAGGAAGAGGAAGAAATGGCAAAGAAACAATTCTACTCTGAAAAGCTGACACATGACCTGTCAAATATACTCTATGTAAGTTGAAACGGTGTATATCAATTCTAAAACATTTAACATCTATATGACATCATTCTTAATTTTCTTTCCAAGCACATCCATATATTATGCAGCCTCACACAAACAGCAAATTTTAAAAGGCATGATGGTACTCACTTGAGCATCTTGTCCAGTTTTTCACTGGGAGATGGTTTTAGGCCAATCAACATACTGTGAAGGCGGCTTATGCTCTGGGTTGCCATGCTGCCAGGAATTATGAAGATGCTGCTCTCTTTTGAGTATCTATGACTAGTAAGAGGTGCAGAAATCGGAAAGGCCTCGGATGTAAAGAAAACAGGGATACATGAGAACTCCTTGAAGATCAGACCTATTTTTTTAGTAGTCAGACTAAACATTATGAACTAGAATGACCTTTGGTAATGTAAGGTTTCTCCAAGCTCCTCCAAGACACTGGCAGATCCTGGGGAACCAAGAAACCTGGATACTCTCTCCATCACGTAGCAGTGGCCATTAAGACCAGTCCTTTTCCAATCAAGGAGGGCGGATATGTGTCAAGTACCTTATCAGACTGTTGCTGGGTGTGTGCTCGATGATCTACACTAGCTGCAGGGTGCACACAGCGACTAGGTGTTCCTATTCCATCACTGGCATCTTCACCCAGGAATATTCTCTCATCCAGACTCCCCATTGACAGTACATACTCCTCATATGCTCTGGTAATAGCTTTCCTGTGAAAACAAATGAACACAAAAAAATCTC
This sequence comes from Polypterus bichir lapradei, assembly GCA_026402145.1. Taxonomy (NCBI): domain Eukaryota; kingdom Metazoa; phylum Chordata; class Cladistia; order Polypteriformes; family Polypteridae; genus Polypterus; species Polypterus bichir. Next base: position 92,646,099 of record JANRMT010062806.1, read on the forward strand.
TCAAATCTCCACAAAAAATAAGGACATACAGTATGTTGTGAAATTTCAAATGGAACAGCAGATATTGTCTTGGGAAATTCATGAACTATCAAATATTACCTGTTAGAATTATTCTAGTATGCAAGAAGATAAAATCTAGTGAAGTAGCAAGACTATATACATGGCAAATAAGAAAATATGTTTGCTGCATTAACATAAGAATTTTATAGTATGTCATGTTAGATAAAGTGGCAATGATGGCATGAGAAATACTGAATACTATGTTTTGGCTCTGTTAATTTTACACCTTTATTTTTCGCATAAGATTTATTCTGCTGCAACAAATCTCCCATATACCTCCATGGAGTTCATATAAAAAAGTGGTGCTAGAACTCACAAACTGTCACCAAAATTCCCTGGATCCAAAAATCCTGTCAAAGTTTCTTCTTTGCCCTTTAATATCTGAAAAAAGAAAAACAAGGAAATAATGTGGTTACATTTTCAAGTAACTCACCATTGTTTAAGCCAAAGTTAAGGTGCTCAGTCACCTAACACAGTTGTGTTCTTCATAAATCTAACAACATCCCCTAAACTCAGGTGAGAAGGATATCAGACTTATGCAGAGAAGCAGGTTGTCCATCCACCAAACTTCTGATCTTCTGAATCTAGTTTTGCTAACATGGATAACTGGAGCTGATCCTAGCAGCATGAGGTGTAAGGCAGGACCCTCTCACATACCCACACTCACTAACTGCAGTACCTAAGATACACCTAACCAAACATGAAAAATATGAAAGCCTCAAAAACAGTGAACTAGGCCTCTGGGAGCTGTGAGACAGATGTTGCTAAAACAGATTCTAGTCATATGGAGAAGATGCCTAAATTGCCAGTGATTTAGGGATAGAGATGGGAAAAGCAATCCAGTGATCAGGAGAACAGGTGCTGCTAGCAGCAGCTTCTTAAAACAAATATGTTAAACATTTCCACAATGCATCTAATAAGAGCACCAAAAAGCAACACACAGAATGACATAATTTGATATAATGTCAATTACGTCTAGAAATTCAAAGAGTCTAAAATCAATGAGCTTACCTGTGGGTGACATATGTAAATCTCAAAAATAATTAAGCCCCTGACATGTACTTTTTAAAATTAAATGCTATTACCTAAAGATAAAGTAACTCAATATATGACCTTTTATTGGTATATGTGCTTGAGTTTTCTTATATACAAAATACGCAAGAAAAACGAGCTGTAAAAGTAAAACTTCTTATAAAGAATGCAGGGGTGTGAATATGGTAATGAGCATGTGTTCTTACTAATAAATGGTTACCCTTTAAAGCTGCATAGGTAATGCACTGTATGTAATAGAAGATAAGAAAAAATCAAAACACAAAGTGAACTGTTAGTGTCTGAATTGGACAGTACACATAAGGAGTTGCGGAGGTCCACGAAAAACTGTATGATTACATAAACTGTAGAGAAAATTGGACACATATACTTTTGAATGTGTAACTTCTTAAAATGAAGGCAGATGCACTAGACAGATGGAATTCAAACCAAAGCCTTGGTTATGTGTGCAGTGAAGTGCCATTTATAAAAAGAAATCAGGCGAACAGATTTTGTGAAGGCAGCCAATCGGGCAAATGTTAGTTATTTGATTTTTACTTAAATGGAATAATGTTGGGGTTGACACTATAGCACCATGGTAGCACAGCTGGCTGCTGCCTCTAACATGGAGCCTGGGGTTCAAGGCCCAGGTGCTCCCTGCATGAAGTTTTGTATGTGTACATCCCATTCCCTAAACAACCTCACATGTCTGTGTGAGCTTCTTCTGGGTACTTCTGTTTCCAGAGGCAGTTCAAAAAATATGGGTTAGGTGGATTGGTGCTGCTAAATTGCCCCCAATATGTGTGTTTTTGTGTTTTCACCCTGCAATGGGCTAATCCGTTATCCAGAGATTTTTCCGTCTTTCAAGACTTACTGGGATAGGCTCCAGCTTCCATGTGTCCCTGCACATGATATTAACAAGTGTAGGGGATGAATGGATGGAATGCTGCTTATTTTACTAGTCCACAAAAAGATAATTTAAAAAACTATATGAATTCTAAAAATCATATGGGCGAATATTAAAATTACCTTTTTTGTATTACCACAGGGTGATTATTAAAGCCATTTTAACATCAATATCACACAAAAGAAAAAATGTGCAAAGAAAAAAACAATGACAGTGTCATTCATAAGTGCATCTTATGCCATGCTCAAAAAAAAAAATAGCATTCTGACTCTTAGGTTTTCATTTTCTAAGAGTGAAACACAGAAACACCAGAATAAATGTTTCTGTTTAGCCTTTTGTTTTGTTCTGACACAAAAATGGTTCATAAAATAATCTTCTTCTTTCAGCTGCTCCCGTTAGGGGTTGCTACAGCAGATCATCTTCTTCCATATCTTTCTGTCCTCTGCATCTTGTTCTGTCACACCCATCACCTGCATGTCCTCTCTCACCACATACATAAACCTTCTCTTAGGCCTTCCTCTTTTCCTCTTCGCTGGCAGCTCTGTCCTTAACATCCTTCTCCCAATATACTCAGCATCTCTCCTCTGCACATGTCCAAACCAACGCAATCTCGCCTCTCTGACTTTGTCTCCCAACTGTCCAACTTGAGCTGACTCTCTAATGTCCTCATTTCTAATCCTGTCCATCCTCGTCACACCCAATGCAAATCTTAGCATCTTTAACTCTGCCACCTCCAGCTCTGTCTCCTGCTTTCTGGTCAGTGCCACCATCTCCAGTCCATATAACATAGCTGGTCTCACTACCATCCTGTAGACCTTCCCTTTCACTCTTGCTGATACCCGTCTGTCACAAATTACTCCTGACACTCTCCTCCACACACTCCACCCAGCCTGCACTCTCTTTTTCACTTCTCTTCCACAATCCCCATTACTCTGTACTGTTGATCCCAAGTATTTGCACTCATCCACCTTTGCCAACTCTAATCCCTGCATCCTCACCATTCCACTGACCTTCCTCTCATTTACACACATGTATTCTGTCTTGTTCCTAATGACCTTCATTCCTTTCCTCTCTAGAGCATATCTCCACCTCTCCAGGGTCTCTTCAACCTGCTCCCTACTATTGCTACAGATCACAATGTCATTAGCAAACATCATAGTCCAAGGGGACTCCTGTCTAATCTCGTCTGTCAACCTGTCCATCACCATTACAAATAAGAAAGGGCTCAGAGCCGATCCCTGATATAATCCCACCTCCAACTTGAATGCATCCGTCACTCCTACCGCAAACCTCACCACTGTCACACTTTTCTGCCACTCCCGACTTCCTCATACAATAGCACGGATCCTCTCGAGGTACCCTGTCAAATGCTTTCTACAGGTCCACAAAGACGCAATGCAACTCCTTCTGGCCTTCTCTATACTTCTCCATTAACATCCTCAGAGCAAACATCGCATCTGTGGTGCTCTTTCTTGGCATGAAACCATACTGCTGCTCACTTATCATCATCTCACTTCTTGACCTAGCTTCCACTACTCTTTCCCATAACTTCATGCTGAGGCTCATCAATTTTATTTCTCTGTAGTTACTGCAGTCCTGCACATCCCCCTTATTCTTAAATATCGGCACCGGTACACTTCTTCTCCACTCCTCAGGTATCCTCTCACTTTCCAAGATTCCATTAAACAATCTTGTTAACAATTCCACTGTCATTTCTCCTAACAACCTCCATGCTTCCATAGGTATGTCATCTGGACCAACGGCCTTTCCATTCTTCATCCTCTTCATAGCTGTCCTTATATCCTCCTTGCTAATCTGTTGCACTTCCTGATTCACTAACTCCACATCATCCAACCTCTTCTCTCTCTCGTTCTCTTCATTCATCAGCCTCTCAAAGTACTCTTTAAATCTGCTCAACACACTCTCCTCGCTTGTGAGTACGTTTCCATCTTTATCCTTTATCACCCTAACCTGCTGCACATCTTTCCCAGCTCAGCCCCTCTGACCAGCCAATCGGTACAGGTCCTTTTCTCCCTCCTTAGTGTCTAACCTTTCATACAAATCATACGCCTTTTCTTTAGCCTTCGCCACCTCTATCTTCACCTTGTGTCTTATCTCATTGTACTCTTGTATACTTTCTGCATCTCTCTGACTATCCCACTTCTTCTTTGCCATCCTCTTCCTTTGTATACTCTCCTGTACTTCCCAAATTCCACCACCAGGTTTCCTTTTCCTTTTTCCTCTTTCCAAATGTCATGCCAAGCACCCTTCTTGCTGTCACCGTTACTACATCTGCTGTAGTTTCCCAGCTGTCTGGTAACTCTTCACTGCCACTCAGTGCCTGTCTCACCTCCTCCTTAAACTCAACCTTGCAGTTTTCCTTTTTCAACTTCCACCATTTGATCCTTGGCTCTGCCCTCACTCTCTTCCTCTTCTTGATCTCCAACGTCATCCTACAGACCACCATCCTATGCTGCTTAACTACACTTTCCCCTGCCACCACTTTGCATCCTTCAATCTCCTTCAGATTGACTCTTCTGCATAGGATGTAATCTACCTGTGTGCATCTTCCTCCACTCTTGTATGTCCCCCTATGTTCCTCCCTCTTCTTAAAATATGTATTCACCAGAGCCATGTCCATCCTTTTGGCAAAATCCACTATCCTCTGACCTTCTTCATTCCTCTCCTTGACACCATACCTACCCATCACCTCCTTGTCTCCACTGTTCCCTTAACAATAATAATAATTCTTTACATTTATATAATAATAATAATAATAATATGATAACATAAATGAAGATAATTGCTTGCAAAAACAGAATAATCCAGTTTTATTAAAGAAATAGATGTGATCTTGTAATTATTTGTGTGACTAAATAAAAGCATTTTATAATTGAAAAAAATGCAGTGTGAAAAATATTTTGTGGTCAATGACAAAAGTGTAAAAATAAAAATAAGATATGCACTCTGTGACTACACGATAGGTTTCACGCTGGCGCGGTATTACAATGTGCATGAAAACCGGCATGGCAGAGCAATATGGCCAGGTGTACAATTGATTTAAGTCTACCTATCTGTTATGTTAACATCTAACAATACAGGGCCATGCATGGGGCTTGCCATAAAAGTCAATAAGGTCCAGTCATGGTGACCTCCGGACACAATGACTATCTTATACTCAGAATGCCTTCACAATATATTTATTTGTCCTGAGAGGGGCCAAATCTTTGGTCTTTGTGCAGTGCATTATGACTTTTACAAACATGACGGCAGGATGATGCTGGCAGGGATTACTGATAAAAGGCTCTTTCCTCTTCAATTGAATTTATTGTTACTATACCTTTCAGTACTCCGTATAATAAAAAGTACTTGCTTCCAGTCCTACTTATCTATACTAATAAACGGCAAAGCCCTCACTCACTCACTCACTCACTCACTCACTGACTGACTGACTGACTGACTGACTGACTCATCACTAATTCTCCAACTTCCCGTGTAGGTAGAAGGCTGAAATTTGGCAGGCTTATTCCTTACAGCTTCCTTACAAAAGTTGGGCAGGTTTCATTTCGAAATTCTACGCGTAATGGTCATAACTGGAAGCTGTTTTTCTCCATTTACTGTAATGGAGATGAGCTTGAAACCCGTGGGGGCGGAGTTTCGTCTGACATCATCACGCCTCCCACGTAATCACGCAGTACGTAGAAAACCAGGAAGAGGCCCAAAAAGCGCTTTAGAAAACATGCATTATATAATTGAGAAGGCAGCGAAACAATAAGAAGCGAGCGAGTGATATATACAACCATATTCATGAGTTCTGCTACTTCGGAAACAAAGCACAGTGTAAACCTACTCTTTAAATTAAGTTCATAGACAGGCTGCCGCTGGCGTTTGTAATTTAGTGCCTGCCCATATAAGGCCGTCCGTCAGCGGCAATCCAATAGAAACACTGCCACGGGTAAATATTCACGGGTGAAGGACTGTGCTTATGCAGAGGAAGATGAGATGGTCAGGGTGGTGTTTGGCACAAACTCAGCGAAACTGCGAGAGAAAGTTTTAAGT
>JANRMT010062806.1:92652553-92663350 GCA_026402145.1 Polypterus bichir lapradei
TATATGTATTTGTGTGTATATATGTGTGTGTATGTATGTATGTGTGTATGTATATGTATGTGTATATATGTAGATATATATATATGTATGTATATATGTGTGTGTGTATATATATGTGTATATGTATAGATATGTATATATATATATATGTTTATGTGTGTGTGTGTGTAAATATATATATATATATATATATATATATATATGACAGCAACACTCATCACTCACAACAGTGACAAAACAATTACATTGACAATCATGTTACGTTATTTTCAAAATGTTTCCTTTTCTTTTTCATTGCTTCTTTAACACACTACTTTTCCACTGCGAAGCGCGGGTATTTTGCTAGTGAAGAGATATACCAACAACACAGTATAGGGTATAATGATACAACACACATTAATTACTAAACACAGTAATGACAAAAATGTCAGAGGACCAGCACTGGATTGTCTGGCGAGTTTCAAAACAGGCTCACGTTAACTTTTTGCACTGTTTGCTAATATGTGGCTCCTTCCATAGATCATGAAATAATGATTTAAAACTATCAGCTCATGACTTGTAAAAGCAAGACTCACGTCACGACATGCTTAATTATTTGTGTTATTGACGATTTAATGACTGAACTTGTACTAGGCTACAACAGCCTGGATTACAGTTAACTGGTACTTGGACACATTCCATTTTCACAAATGAATGCCAGTGGGTGGAGTGCTATGCCAATTTAGACTTTGTTGTTTGGTACAAAAAGAGTCAATGCATGACAACAGATTAGGGAAGATGTTATTACACATCATATAGCCTTTTGTATGAGGAGTAACAAATTACACATCTATCTTTGTAATGTCAGCACTAGTGTTGAATGGTGAAATTTGCCAAAGTTCTTTTTTGCAGCAAATATGCTGTTTCTGCTAGTGACTTTGTTCTCTGAAAATTTCCTGGAACTTTTTTGTATTTGATTAACATTGGTTTCACAACACCCCATGATACTTTGCAAGGCCAGAATGACATCACAGAGCTGTAGCAGCCATGTCACGCATCCGTACTGTAAGATCACTGCTGATCTGCTTCCTACCTTATGCTTTAAAAAAAAAAAAAAAAGAGAGAGGTAGCTTAGCTTAGCTTACAATAATGAGAATATTATGTGTACTGCAACCAGATATATAATACTGTTCCCTGTGGACTTGCACCGAGTCACGTGGCTAATCTGTATGTATAATTAGCCATATTCGGCACCAAAACAAGCCTTAAATGAGTCCTCCCCCACCCTTTGTCAGTGGAAGACCCAGTCAGATAATAATAAAAATAATTATAATAATAAACAAAAACAAATGTATTACTATTTATGAATCCTTTCTATCTTCTATGTGCAAAAATACTTGCCAGATGCAACCGAGCTACAAAAAGACATGCAAGCTGCGTCTGATCTACAAAAAGATGTGCCAACTCTGACTGATCTGTGGTATCTGCGTTGATCCTTTGCATATTTTTCTTCCATCAAAAAGATAGAAACACTTTGTAAATGTTAGTTCATCTTTCATTATTATTACTATTTTACAGGGTTTAAGGTTTGTTGTACATGCATTTAGCCTGTGCCTGCTTTCTTTATATAGACAGCGGTCAGTGAGTTTGCGGATAACAGGCTGTACCTCTGGCCACCAAGACTTGAAGAATGGTTTGCGTTATCCAATTCATGGGTAAGACTTATTTTGGACCAATGATTTGCTCCTATAGTCTGGTTTTGAAGACATTTATCACTCATGCGCCATTTGTTCTATACACAAGTTTTCATGTGATCTTTAACACTTCTTCCAGACGTAACTACTTTTTTCAAAATAAAGTGTAGCAAACAAAAACATTGGCAAGCGTGCACTGGCAAAGTAAACATCACATTTATCATAATTAGAACCAAATTAAATTATTAATTCAATTACTTTGCTGTTTCAAATTATATAAATTTTAACTTTATATTAAAAGCAGTCTCCTTGCCCAGAGGGGACTGGGCGGTCTCTTGGTCTGGAATCCCTACAGATTTTATCTTTTTTCTCCAGCCTCTGGAGTTTTTTTTTGTTTTTTCTGTCCACCCTGGCCATCGGACCTTACTTATTCTATGTTAATTAATGTTGACTTATTTTTATTTTTTATTGTGTCTTCTATTTTTCTATTCTTCATTTTGTAAAGCACTTTGAGCTACATTTTTTTGTATGAAAATGTGCTATATAAATAAATGTTGTTGTTGTTGTTATATGTTCCCTGCAGGTGGCACAGTGGTAGTGCTGCTGCTTTGCAGTAAGGAGGTTGTAGGTTCACTTTCTGGGTCCTCCTTGTGTGGAGAGGTTTCACTTTGAGTAGTGAAAAAGCTCTATATAAATTATTATTATTATTATTATAGCACATATCACTTCCAATATGTCACTGTATTCTGAGCTACAGTATAATAATATGTACACTTTTGTTTGCCATTTACCTTCAAATACAGGTACTGACTATTGTGCTGACCTAGTTAGGTATAATATTGAGTTTAAAAGTAATTGATCTTAGCTGCCTGAATACAGGGCTAAACAGACCTACCTTCTTCTCAAACAGCTTTCTTATGAAGGGCTTCCAGAAATGCTCTTTGATGCCCTTTGCATCCAAGACAAGGCCATCATGAAGCATGCACAGCTGGCTAATGATGCAGGGCGACTCTGGAGGAGCTCTATAATCTTTGCTGCTGAAGTCATCAGGGAGACCTGCAAGCCAAATAAGATAAACTTGACCAATACTGTACAAACATTAGAATATAACATGAGCAAACTGCACTTTTGCTGTGCTAAATTTCCCGTCCACCAATTTTAATTTTTGCCATTTGATCCACAGGATTTACTGTAATACACTAAAATAAAATGAAACTGGTGGTTACTTAGGAAGGGAGACTATAAATTAAAGTTAATAATAATAATAATAATAACAACTGAGTAAACTGCAGGTTGACATAAAACAGAACAATAAGATAATTAGGATTAATTTATACAGATGATTAATGCACACCCAAATGTATGAAATTCTTCCTCTTTTAATTACCTCTGCATTTATGTTTCTGGGTTGTGGTGGGTCAGAATTATTCCCAGCAATATCATGTATTATTTGGGAACCTTTCATGTTGTGTGAGTATGCCCAATCACTCGCTCAGTCATCCACATAGAAAGGAGTGTTAAATGGTCATTATTGTCAGGTGTACAGAGTACAGTTTAATTCTTACTTGACTGGTGCTAATCAACATGCACCGCATCGCCAGTGTCTATAGCCATGATCACTGAGTAGAGTGAACACACCTTGAAATGTCTGTATTCCTTATCTGAAAAATCTCAGAACCGCTGCTTATACAGTACAGGCTCAATCACCGGAAGCCAAAGTCTACCCTGGCAGCACAAAAATTAAGGGAGGAAGTAACTCTAGACAGTGCAAATGTCCATTATAAGGCATATTCACTCACACACACACACACACCACTTACTCAGATGTGCTCATGTCTTTACGATTCTTTTCACTAACTTTCAATCAGCTTTTCTATAATGAGATACAACAGTACAATAAAGAAAGAATCTGAAACATTTTTAAAATGATAAAAAAATACAGATTATTTGTGACTAAAGTAAGAAAAACAAACTTTATATCAGCTAGTGCTGTGTATATGACAGCCATTCTATGAAAATAGTTAAAGGAGGTAATACTATATCAGAGTCTTCTACAACATTTAGTGTACCTGTGAAGCTGGGGTTTAGAAGCTCCTTGCGGCTGGGACATAGGAGAGCATTCCCGTAGACAAGGTCAAGTGCACAAAGCAACAGGTGGTAGGAATTCACTAGGTCATCACTAATCCTGGGAAAATTTCCTGCAACAGAAAATTGAGACAGTCTAATTTGTCAGTAACCTGAATTGAAAGCCAATGCTCACATAAAAAAAAATAAACAACTTACATTACTTTATATAGCATATTTCCATGGCAGGCAGCTGTACTGGTATTAAACAACTGTTTTCATATGTCTACAGTTTAAACACTAAATTGTACAGAATGCACAGTCGCACAATCCTCATTACAATAGTATGTATCTTATGAATTTAAAAGAAATGCAAATACTGTCTACTAAGCACATAACTTTAAAAGAATCAAAGCTAATCCTCTTGCAAGAGGTCCTAAGCTACTGTAAGTACTCACAGTGGTCAGCATGCAGGGTTGGACATAGGATACCCCAGAAATACAGAAAACACAGCACAAACAGTTGGCTACAAAAGAGGACAGGAAGCTGATTTCATCAACCTTTAAGCTGCTGCTCACATTGCTCACACAAGTCTGAACTTGTCACTTATGTGTGGTTGCTAAGAGGAGGAAGCTGCGAGGCACAGAGGAACATGGCCATAACAAGAAGGCTAACGATGCCCTCTGCTGGCTCTTTATTTTCTGCATGTTTATGAGGTCTCAACAATGAAGTATTCCAGTATTGTGTCAAGTCAGCCATTCAAAGCATGTATAAGGCATGGTGTGTCTGTTTAGAACAAAAAAAAAAAAAAGAAGAAGAAATGATGGAGCTTTACACCATCAACTTTTGTGGTATTCATCTGTTTGGCTCATTAACACAACACCTAGCACTTTGGCAGATAATTTGGGATTAGACCTTGTCTGTTATTACTCAGAACCGTAATGGGCTAAGGAAGCACATTGCTTAGCGTCCCACCTCTCACCTGCAGAAAACTGGACTGGCAGAGAGTTCACTGTTTGTGTAGTGTTTGTCAGTATATTCCATCTTACTCCTCAGTCCAAAAGACATGCATGTTATGTTGAAAAAAAAAAAAAGCGTATAAATATGCTCAGCATGAGTGAACACTATGTATTTGCTCAAGTGCCTCTCCATCTAGAGTCAGATCTTGCCTTGCATAGGCTTTGGCTTTCTGTGGCCTTGTAAAAGGTTAAGAAAATAATGGACGGCTAACACCTCCCACAAATACATACAGTTCAAAAGCATAATTTATAATTAAAGTATGAAATCTGTCTGGGCCAAAACAAAAGTAAAATAAATTTAAAAGCCAATGAAAACTCTATTACATCTGTTTTGGAGATGCACTGCAGTTTGACAATAAAATTACAAATGTGGCCCAAAATTTCTTTTGATCTCAGCAAGTCAAGAAATCTTTTGCAAATGACAGAATGGAAGCATACGATCTTACAACATGTACCTCACTACTGGTCTTATTTTTGTTTCTCTGTGAATCTACAATGAAAGAAGCTATATGTAACATAAAAAGATGATACAGCAAGAGTTTGTTATTAACATTACAGCCAGAGATTCAACTGCAGTCTAGTCATGCACACACGTACATCCAAAATGTAATAAGGACATCTCCATGAAAAGAGTGGAAGACATGGTAACTGGTCAATCCAACAGGCTTATGATTTCCTGTATAATTAAATCTGTCTGTAACTCACACCCTTCCACCAACTTTCTTAACCCTCTTATCCAAGTCCAGACCAAAAGGAATCAAAGCCTATGCTGGCACCACCAAGTTCATGGCAGGAACCAACAAAGGAATAGGCATTGGTTCATTACAGTGTACACTCCCTCAGGCACATCCAAAGTTACACACACTGGGTGGAAAATATTAGTAAGAAAATGTAGTTAGAACTGTCTTGAACCACATCATGTTTAACTTTCAAATTTTAATTTTCCCTATGTATATTAATACTGCTAAAAAAACAGTGAATAGTCTAGAACTAATCTGAGGAAGGCCAAGGCTCTTTGGAAACATTAAATACAATAAATTAACATATTTAGACAACAGAAGGACTTTTGTCCAACAGGGTCCGGACATGCAAAGCTATTATGTATTTTTATTACTATGAATGGGTATTTTGTGTAAAATTGTAACTGGATAGGCAGAGTGGTGGCTCTGAGGCTAGGGATCTGCACTGGCAATCGGAAGGTTGCTGGTTCGAATATTGTAAATGCTAAAAGGGACTCTGCTCTGTTGGGCCCTTGAGCAAGGCCCTTAACCTGCAACTGCTGAGTGCTTTGAGTAGTGAGAAAAGCACTATATAAATGCAAAGACTTACTTACTTACTCTGATATTGTATTTTAAAGCTAATATAACATTTTGTTAAAAAGATCCAGACTATTAAATTTGCATCTTCTTATGATGAAGCTCTCTGGCAGAGGACAGATGCAGGATGGATTTCCTCTTTTGATTGACATTTAATCCAGCCCTTTTTCATTTATTTATTCATTCATTTTCTGAACCAGGTCATTTCAAAAAACCTTTGCATTAATGATAGGCAGTGCCTTATATTAGATGGGACACAAGTCAGTCACTGGGCACACTCATTGCCAGACTCAAACTGGGCCAATGTAGGGTGACAAGTCAAAAGTCAAGTTAACCTTCACATCTTTGGAATGCAAGGAGAAAGTGGAGTATTCAGTGACAACTAAGAACAACACAAAAAAGAAAAGCAGTTTTTATTTTACAGGTGGAGCACAGACAGATTAAGTGACCTTCTTATGGTCACACACTGAACTGGCAAGCTTGCAATTCAAAGCCTGTTTTAGTTTCTACACCTTGCAGCCTAAAAAGCTGAAGGAGTTAAGGGATCTGAATGTAAATATGTGCAAGGGTGAGTGAAGGAGGCACTATATTCTGTGCTGCCTTCGGCCTATCTCAATCCTGAGCAATTTTATAACATCTGTATTATATCACACAAGGTCTCACCCAAAATGTTCTGTTGACAGACTTGGTTGAGTGTTCACGAGTTAAAAAATGCTAAAAACAATTAAATGAGGAAACCAGAAAAGATTATAGTTTGAACCTACATAAGAGGTTTTCCAAATGGGTATTCATTCCTCCTGTGTATACTTAGACAATGTATATTGAGAATATTAAAGTACTTTGAAAAAAATAACCTGAAGCAATATCTCAACAAAGGCAGGAACTAATCTGGGATGGGGTACCAGTTTGTCTGTTGTAAAACACACTCGCTCATACTGGATTAATCGAGAACTGCTAATTGACTTGACACGCATATTATGGGAACATGCAGGGAAAACAAGACTATCTGGTGAACACCCACAACCACCCAATGGGAGAGAACACAATCTGTGCACAGTCAATGCCCAGACTTGACCTGAATCCAGTCTCCTGAAGTTGTGAGACAGCAAGGCTGTGCCAAAGTGCAATTCAGAAGTTTTAAAATGTGACTATCCCAGCATGTCAGTGTCTGACTAAAGATAGATTGTCACTGCTACAGCCTTCAAGGATTTCCATAAAATGGCACGGGGAACTGTGTCAGAGAATGTACAGTATATAATAAACAGGTCACTTTCATTATTCCCAGTTCTAAACTCAACGTACAATATTAAAACTTGATAAAATGACAGATGGCTCCCTAAGGGCATAGTTGACACAGCAGGTCTTAAAAATCCAGAGAGTTGGTCGCTTTTCAAACTGAAATTGGAAACTAAGCTTAGCAATCACCTCGCTCTCTGAAACTCCCTTGTTGAGTCAGCTGGCATGAAGATACTGTCTGCTGGCACAGGGAGAGGGGTGGGGGTGCATATCATTTGACCACTCAGCTAACTGCTACATTTATAACCAGGATTTAGGGGCACAGACAAAATATAACAAGCATGAGATTCTCTAATCTGTGACAATGCTGAGAGATCTGTGCACTGTACCAAAAAGACTTAATATCAAGGATCTCTGCAGAGCATTTACATTATAAATTGACATCAAGTGCCTAAAGCTGTAATTTAAGAGACAGTAAAATGGGGTGCTGCAAATAAGAATACAATTAGTCTGGAATAAACAAAGAAACTTTACTGAGCACACTTAAAAACATACGTGTATTTAAGATGTATGAGTATTCTAAAAATGGAGAAAAGCAGTCCATAAGCACACCATCCCTTAGATTCCAGAAGTTTATCTAATTTGTCACATTAATTTTAATAATAAAAAAGCAGGTACTGTACACTTCTGGCTAACGTGATTGACTGTTAAACATTAGGCTGCAAATTTAATCCCTGTCACTGACTTGGTCTCATTTACACTTCAAGATCAAATGCTGCCTCTACAGTTTGAATTATATCAATTGGATTTAACTTCAAATTGTTTGTACTAGTCAAATATCATGGATCACGACTGGTGTTACATTGTAAGTGCAATCGGAAAAATCGAGAAAGTATTCAAAACCCCTGATATTTTGTCACATTTTGTTATGTGATGCGGACCTTCTAAATCATTTCAATTTATTTTTCCCTCATTAAGTAACTCTCAATACTGTGGAATGTCAGTGAAAAAAGGATTTTATACATTTTTGTAAATTAAATAAAATTAAAAAAACAAAGTATCATATTGACACAAGTATTCAGAACTTTTACTCAGTACTTTGTTGAAGAAACTCTTGCAGCAACTACAGCCTAATGAAACAACTTTCACATATCTGGATTTGAGGATTTTCTGCTTTTTTTCTATGCAGATCATCTCAATCTCTGTCAGGATGGATGAAGACCATTGGTGGACAGCTATAGTAAGGTCGCTCCTGACATGTTCAACTGGGACTTTCGCTGAGTTGTCCCTAAACCACTCCTGTGTTGTCTTTACCTTGCTCTTAGTGTTATTAACCTGTTGGAAGGTGAACCTTCAGTGCTCTGAAGCAGGTTTTCATTAAGGATATCTCAGTATTTGGCTCCATGCAGCTCTTATTCAACCCTGACTACTATCCCAGTCCCTGCCACTTAAAACAAGCCCCACAGCATGATACTGCAACCACCATGCTTCATGGTAGGAATGTCACTGTGCAGATAATAAACAGTGCCTAATTTCTTATACACATGGCACTTAGAATTGAGGCCAAACAGTTCAATCTTGGTTTTGTCAGCCCAGGGAATCTTGTTTCTCACAGTCTGAGAATCTTTTGGGAGCCTTTTTGCAAACTGAAAGTGGCATTTCATGTGTCTTTTACTGAGGAGAGGCTTGCTATAAAGCTCAGACTGCAGTGATAGGTGTCATTCAGGAACTTTCTCTCATCTCTACACAGGTCCTCTCAAGCTCAACTACAGTGACCATCAAGATCATGGTCACCTCTTTTACAATTTGATACAAGCAATGTGAATTTCTCATGTACACTTTCAAGGCTATCCTGGTGTCTACTACCAATGCATTTCTTCCAACAACAATTTGTGTCTGCAGTCCAGATACTGTAATGAATAGTTGTTAAATTTTAATAGCATATTGTAATCTTGTTACCCAAATGATAAAGCATGCAGTTAATGGCTCTGAATAAAATTTATATTTATTGTCTACACATCAAGTTTATTCAAATATAAAGAAAAAGGTTACTGCTCATTGTAAAAGAATGTGATTATTGCCAAATATTCAAAATTTCTATATAAATAAAATGCATTATCATACCTTTGGCATGTATGAATAGGAGCCAGCAAAAATTGAAGACCTCCGACACAGTGCATGGCTGCCTCCTACAGGAAAGCAAAATGAGATTTCTGGTGTAACTGTACATTCCATCTTAATGTAACAAAAGCATCCCAAAACTAAAACCCACCTGCAACATAAAAAACAGAATACTTGACACTCAAACTTTAAACACTGGCTATGATATGCTGCAAGAATGAACAAGCCATTTGGCATAATATAAAACATGTGCTCATGCACTTAGAATTCGTCTCTAAGCTGTGGTACGATTCCCTAGTCTATGGAATCACCCATCTGAAATTCTAGTTAATGGCTAGTTTTGCAGGAAAACTTCTCTAAGTCGACTGGTGAGTTTCTCTTTGACACTCTACACCTCACTTAATTTGCTGTGCTGCATCTTGACAGCTATGCATCAGCAGTCAATGTCATCTAAATTGGTCTCTGTATGGTTAAGTACTTTCATTCTGCAGTGTGGTTTCAATTAACATCCTTGGTCTGACACACATATATACAGTATATATTATATATACACATACATATACTGTATATATATATATATATATATATATATATATATATATATATATATATACACACACACACATATATACACACACACACACACACACACACACATACATATATATATATACGCATATACATATATGAGTTCATCAAGAACACAGGGACACAGTTGGAACTTGTTAAGGGCAAATTTCACACAAACATTAGTAAGTTTTCTTTACACAAATAATGATAGACACTTGGAATAAACTACCAAGTAGTGTGGTAGATTGTAAGACGTAAGGGACTTTCAAAACTCGACGTATTTTTGGAAGAAATAAGTGGATAGCACTGGCAAGCTTTGTTGGGCTGAATGGCCTGTTCTCGTCTAGAGTGTTCTAATGTTCTAATATACATAAACATATACATATACATATATATCGTGTTTCCCCGAAAGTAAGACCTAGCAGTAATTTCTGATGTACCGCTAATATAAGCCCTTCCCCGAAAATAAGACCTACTGTTAATCCACCATTTTTGCATATGTCCTGAGAGCGGCAGTATTTAGCCTAGAAGCTGCCCTGGTTACAAGGTAAGGCGCTGGTACCTTGAGATACGAGTGCCCCAACGTATGAGATTTTTGAGATACGAACTGTCACTATGTCGATTTTTTTTCTTGAGTTACGAGCCAAAATTCAAAATACGAGCCATCTATTTAATGACACTTGCCTAACGCTTGACTTTATTGAAAAGAAACTGATTGTACAGCGGCGCTATTTAATGACACTTGCCTAATGCTTGACTTTATTGAAAAGAAACTGATAATGCAGCGGCGCTATTTAA
>JANRMT010062806.1:92693596-92715328 GCA_026402145.1 Polypterus bichir lapradei
GCGTAGAATTTCGAAATGAAACCTGCTTAACTTTTGTAAGTAAGCTGTAAGGAATGAGCCTGCCAAATTTCAGCCTTCTACCTACACGGGAAGTTGCAGAATTAGTGACGTTGGAAAGTTCAATATGGTGGCTGACAGTGGCGTCATACCACCGAAATAAGTATGTACATTGGTTTCGGTTAGCGCAGGGAAGCCGCCTACCAAATTTCGTGAAGATGGTGCCATAAATAAGAAAGTTCAACATGGCGGACGTTGTTGACCGTTATCGACCGTTATGACCGTTACGTGTAGAATTTCAAAATGAAACCTGCTTAACTTTTGTAAGTGAGCTGTAAGGAATAAGCCTGCCAAATTTCAGCCTTCTACCTACACGGGAAGTTGGAGAATTAGTGATGAGTGAGTGAGTGAGTGAGTGAGTGAGTGAGTGAGTGAGTGAGTGAGTGAGTCAGTCAGTCAGTCAGTCAGTCAGTCAGTCAGTCAGTCAGTCAGTCAGTCAGTGAAGGCTTTGCCTTTAATTTGTATAGATAGAGAGATGTTTTCGCTGACGATATGAGCGCCTTTTGGGGACAGTCGCGGTGGGTCTTGTGCAGACTGGTGAGACGTCCCAGCTATTAAACGGCTGTGATGGCACTGTCAGTCCTTCACTCCTGTGCGTGTCTTCATAATCCGAGCTGACGACCTCATAATCGTATACGTGCAAAATAAAGTGCGAAGCGCCTTAATATTATTTTGCCGCGGTGTAGAAAAGGGGTCCCGTGTTTGCACTTGTCTGGGCTATAGCTCAGGGGGAGGATGAAAAAAATTAAAAGTGCTCACTTTGACTTAAGGTAGAATCGCAGTCAGCATCTCAAAGGCCGGCACAGCTATGCGCGCGCGCCGGCTGCTCGACTTTTGCTGGGCAGGAGACGGCACTTTTTGCAGACACGTTCACGATATCAAAAGTCTCCGCACTCTTTGGAGTATATATATATATATATATATATAGCAAAATACCCGCGCCTCGCAGCGGAGAAGTAGTGTGTTAAAGAAGTAATGAAAAAGAAAAGGAAACATTTTAATAATAACGTAACATGATTGACATTGTCATGAGTGTTGCTGTCATATATATGCCTGCCTAAATAAGTCACCCTCGCTTCGCTCTTACTTTTTTACCGTTCATTTAATCATGGCTAGTGGCAGAAAAATTATAAAATGGAAGGAGGATTACACTGAGTATGGCTTTACCAAAACAATTATTGATGGCAAATCGATTATTCATAAAGCTTGAATTGGTGATCTGTTTTTCTGTGTTAACCTCATATTTTTTCATACTTCTTCTCAAACCAAGGTGGTGCGAGGCTAAAATGAATCGGGATGCGCTGATCAATGTAATCGGTGTACCAGGAAATCATGCATTAACAAAAGTTCCCCTTTGATTGTAATGCAAAGTGTGATTAAATGCATTATTTTTTAACGCGTTATGGAGCACATGCATCGAAGCTTCTCAGCTGTGCGTGTGCTAAGAAAAGGAAAGATTTTAAAAATAACGTAACACGATTGTCAATGTAACCTTTTGTAAGTAGTGCCTGGAGGATTCAGTGTGGAGAAACTCTAGAGACAGCGTGTGTATTAACTTGTGGATTTTTATGTGAATATTTGGTGGCAGTGTGACGAAGTTGCTTCGGAAGACAGCGTTAGCCGCGGAGCTCAGCTCAGAGCGAAATGAGGTAAATGGGAGGGGAGATGATGACGTGACTCCCCCACCCGTCTTAACTGTCAATCCCCCACAAACACAGTCTCTCGGAATTTGCATAAGCACACCCCTTCACCTGCAATTTTAACTTAGTTACAAAGTGATCAAAACTCTCGTTTATATCCTGCGTCCTCTCATTAAACTTGTATCCCGCATTACCCGTGGGCATGAGAAACGCCAGCGGTAGCCGGTCTATGAACTTAATTTAAAGTTTAGGTTTACACCTTGCTTTCTTTCCGAAGTAGCAGCACTCATGAATATGGTAGTATATGTCACTCGCTCGCTTCTTATTGTTTCGCTGCCTTCTCAATTATATAATGCATGTTTTCTTCAGCGCTTTTTGGAGGTCTTCCTGGTTTTCTATACACTGCGTTGACAGTCAGTTCACGTGATTACGTGGGAGGCGTGATGATGTCACACGAAACTCCACCCCCACGGCTTTCGCGCTCAACTCCATTACAGTATATGCAGAAAAATAGCTTCCAGTTATGACCATTATGCGTAGAATTTCGATGAGTGAGTGAGTGAGTGAGTCAGTCAGTCAGTCAGTCATTCAGTGAGGGCTTTGCCTTTTATTAGTATAGATTAACCAAACACAGGGGTTGGTGAGCAAAGCGAGCAGGGGGCAGAGCCCCCTAGTATATTAAAATAACCTCTTTCTTAAGCTTGGTCCCAATTTAATATCATGGTTTATGTTATTAGATGACCACCTTTCACACATGCATTCTTTTACACCCTTTTCTTGTTCTCAGTCATTTCTTGCAATTAAGTGTGCTGCTTTTGAAATTTCAGCAATTTCTTGCATATCCCTTTATGGGATGTTGTTAATATTGGATAAATAAACCACTGCAAAAATTCAGACAGGAAATTAAAGTTGCACTAATTTACATTGCATTCTAGCAATATTGCTAAAATAATAACACAACAGTTTGACCACATTGAAGAGCTGAACCATAAATAACCATCAGATTCATCATTGACTATTCAAATGTAATTAAGTGATAAATAGGAAATTGTACTTGTGTTTTTTTTATTATTTTAAGATCAAATTCATATTCAAAGAACTGCTTCTTTCTAGACAAGAGATCTTCCTATCAGCATACTGTTAGTCTTATCACGGCTTAACAGGAGACACTGTGGCGACATACAGTGCTACAAAGTTGCCAAATTCATGGATATCTTCCAAAGACGCAAGCTGAATTAAGTAGAATACAGTTCCTATAAAAAGCATTTGTTCCTTTGGAAGCTTTCCCATTTTATTGCTACACAACATTCTGTCACAGTGGGTTTAATTTGGCTTTTTGACACTGATCACCAGATAAAGACTCTTTAACGTCAAAGTCAAAACAGATTTCTGCAAAGTGGTCTAAATTAACTGCAAATATAAAACACAAAACCATTATTTAATATTCACCCCCTTTAATGTGACATACTTAAATCATTACGGGATCAGCCAGTTGGTTTTAGAAGTCCCTTAATTAGTTCAGTGGAGATCACCTATCTGGGGTTTCAACTGATTGTAGTTTATATGCTTCTGTATATGTAAGGGCCAGTGTGAGTATATGTGAGTCAATAGGGTGGCCTAACCTTCACATTGGAGACAAAAGAACACACCAAGTAACTAAATTAAAAGGTAATAGAAAAGCTTAAGTCAGGAGATGGAGACAAGAAAATATCCAAGTACTGAAAATCTTTTGGAGTCAAGTTAAATCAACCATTAAGGAATAGAAAGATTATGGCACAGCTGTAAATCTGCCTACAGCAGGCAGTCTACATAAACGTGGCGACTATGTAAGATGTAGACTAATGAGTGAGGCCACCAAGGGTCCTCTGTTAACTGTGAGGGAAGTACAAACTACAGTCTATAAAGCTGGAGACACCAACGGCGGTTGGGTACTTCACCAGTCACAGCTTTATGTGACAGTGGCAAAGAGAAAGCCTCTGTTAAAAAAATACACAAGACATCTTGGCTAGAGTTTGACAGAAGACACATGGGAGATTCTGAAGTCAGCTGGAAGATTGTTGTATGGTCTGATAAGACCAAAATCGAGCTTTTTAGCCAACAGATTAAACATCACGTTACACTGTGTATTATCAAAAGCACACCATCCCCATCGTGAAGCATGGTAGTGGCAACCTCATGTTGAAGGGATGCTTCTCTGCAGCAAGCCATGGAAGATTTTCAAAAGATTTCTACAAAAGACTGCAGAGAAATCCCAGGAATTCCTGGAGGAAAACGTGATGCAGTCTGCAAAGAAAACTGCTCATTGGGAGCAAGAAAAGAACCCCATGCGTAACGGCAAACCTACACTGGAATGGAGTGGGTGAGTTATAGTCCAGATCTCAATCCAACAGAGATGTTGTGGCTGGACTTGACAAAGGCTGTTCACACACAATCTCCATGGCACTTGATAGAGTTTGAGCAGACTTGCAAAGAAGAATGAGGAGAAGTGGCAGTGTGGAGAAGTTCAAAGTTGATAGAGAAAGGCTGACCTAAGCTATCATGGCTGACAAAGCAGCATCTACTTAATACGGACTTAAAGGTGGTGAATACCTATGAGATCAATTAATCTGTGTTTTATATTAATTAATAAGCAATAATCCTAAAATACAACTTGACAGTTTGACTATATTGAAAAGAATGTTGCAAATATAAGGACTGAGCCATAAATAGTTGTCAGATTCTTAATTGACTATTAAAATGTGATTTACTGACAAGTTACAATTACTTTTTTTTTTTTTAGATCAAATTCGAAGAACTTCTACATTCTAGATAAGAGACGAGGACTTCCTAATAGCATACTGTCTGTCTTATCACAGCTTAACAGGAGACACAGCGATGACATCCAGTGCTACAAAGCAGCCAAATGCATGGATTTCTTCCACAGACATACGCTGAATTAAGCACTGTACAAGCAGAATGAGCAGTTAAAAACGGAGAACTTGAATTGTGTGCAAGAAAGTTTAAGAGCTTATACTGGAGTAGGGGCCAAGAAAAGTAAAGTGCTATGTTCACCTGAACTGCACAAAAGTAGTACTTGCTTATTGTTTGATGGATGTGGCAGGCTGGGTCATGCAGTGAATCTTTTCTGGAAATGAATCTGCTTTGGAATGTGTGGTAACCGTTTTCTTATTGTTACTTTACTTCCTCAACTTTTGCCATTACCAGCTAACCCAGAAGAGTATCACCTTAGTTTTAAACTGGAGACCCTCACTTTAATGGGATGGTCTAATTACAACCCTGGAGAATGTTTTAGCTGAAGGGTTTCTGTTCAGCCAGTCTGACAATCTGAAGGTAAATTACGCAAGTAACTTCTTGTTTAATAGTAGACTTACTGAAACTGACTTTTGTTGGTCTCCTAACACTTATTAACATCTTCTTGGCTTTATTTTTGTCTATTCAGTTAAAATCAGAACAGCTGTGCCAAAAAGACTGCTCAGGAGGCAGATAAGAAAATGGGTTCAAGTTTATATGACTCAATAAAATTTTCACTTGCATGTCCTCCACTGATTTGTGAAAGTAGTAAAATATCAACAACAGTGAATATGATGCCATTCATTAAATATAATATCAAATGCTATACACAAGAAACATTTATACACTTTTCAGTATGTGCTTAGTGACCCTGAATCTAGTTGTCAATGTTAATAGTCATGAATGGAAATGGGAAAAATGTAACTGTGCAGGAAATTCTGAGGTCTTTAATAATTCTCTTCTTACCCCCTATAAGACTGTGTGTGTTAAATATCTTCAAAAAAGAAGGTTGTTAAACTGGTGCTATAGTAACATTATTCTTCACTACCTTAATGGTCCAGGGCTGAACAGGTGCAATACTAGGATGCAATGCAGCCATTGAGAATGGACTCTATTGAGCACAAACTGGGCTTAGTGAGAATAGATGCTTTTCTTTTTTTGTCTGGACACCCAAGACTCTATTTGTTAATAGTCTAGATTTGTTGTGCCCCTGGGATGGTGACGCCAAGAAATGTAAAGCTGCTAAAATTCTACACAGCATCCCAACAGATAAATGGAAATGTGATCTGACTCCTGAAGTCTTTGGCCAGCTCTCTGGTTTTAATGATATTAAGATGTCCTGGCAGTACTGTGTCAAATAACAAATCTCTAGAAAGCTTATCTCACATTACATAACTTCTGTGTGTGTAAAAAAAATATCGATACACTTGAGTATTGCAGTATTATGTTTTGTGATACTGAATCAATTCTCAGAAACAGGGAGGTCAGTGGAATGGTGAGGATGCAGGGAGTAGAGTTGGCGAAGGTGGATGAGTTTAAATACTTGGGATCAACAGTACAGAGGAATGGGGACTGTGGAAGAGAAGTGAAGAAGAGAGTGCAGGCAGGGTGGAATGGATGGAGAAGAGTGTCAGGAGTAATTTGTGACAGACGGGTATCAGCAAGAGTGAAAGGGAAGGTCTACAGGACGGTAGTGAGACCAGCTATGTTATATGGACTGGAGGCGGTGGCACTGACCAGAAAGCAGGAGACAGAGCTGGAGGTGGCAGATTTGAAGATGCTAAGATTTGCATTGGGCATGACAAGGATTAACAGGATTAGAAATGAGGACATTAGAGGGTCAGCTCAATTTGGACAGTTGGGAGACAAAGTCAGATAGGCGAGATTGCGTTGGTTTGGACATGTGCAGATGAGAGATGCTGAGTATATTGGGAGAAGGATGCTAAGGATAGAGCTGCCAGGGAAGAGGAAAAGAGGAAGGCCTAAGCGAAGGTTTATTGAAGTGATGAGAGAGAACATGCAGGTGATGGGTGTGACAGAACAAGATGCAGAGGACAGAAAGATATGGAAGAAGATGATCCGCTGTGGCGACCTCTAACGGGAGTACTGTAACCAAAAGAAGAAGAAGAAGAGTTTACATGCAAAGATACATGGCACACAGTGGTTCATGTTGTGTTGTGTCTACACCCCCTGAACACTAGATGGCAGTATTGTAATCACACTTTAACTAACGTAACAATGTAAACTGAGACGATAAGTAGCTTAACAGCACAACCCTAACATTAGCATTAGCAAACCTAGTGGACTACTAATGTTACCACTGATGGCTGAATCCAGAAGAGCAAGACCGGCTCCTGAAGAGTACAATGTGTAAGTGTAGGCTCATTTTGGCTTCTACAATAAAGAAGCAATGTCATCTACAAAATGTGTCAGGCCAAAATGAAATAATTGGAAACACAATGAATCTGAGAGCACACTTAGCCAGACACCATTCTGATATACAGCTAGAGGAGCAGCAAACGGCAAACATTAAACGAGTGGATCCCTCTCAACTCACTTTGGAACAAATCCACACACCGAACTTAGCACAGACCTCAAGTTGTACAACTAAAATAACTCTGTCAATACTCTATTTCATTTGTAAAGATATGTGCACTCTCAGTGTTGTAGAGAATGAAGGCTTCCGAAATATGGTGAATACAATAGAGCCTCGTTACAGCACACCCTCCCGACAACACATCGCTGACATCATTGTACCCAAGTTGTACAAGGAGGTGAAGACAAGGGTACTGGAATCTCTCGGCTCAGCTGTGAGAGTCGCTTTGACATGAGATGCTTGAACATCCAGGACCACTGAATCATACATAACCATAATGGCACACCATGACAGATGAGTGAAAGTTGTACTTGAGTGTGCTACAAACAAGTACGATGCATGACAGCCACACACAAGAGAACTTAGCATTACTAAAGGAAGCCATTAAAAGAGTGAAAGAGCCCATCACTTTATCAGACAATGCAACCAATATGAATGACATGGCTGGACTTGCAGACATGACACATACATGATGTTTTGCACACAACCTGAATCTTTTCTTGTAGAAAGCAATGAAATTGCCAATGGTGGTTTCACTACTCAGCAGAATCAGGCGTGTTACAACCTTTTCCAGAGGCAGTACTATAGCCAGCCACCAGCTAAAACACAAACAAGCCACCAGCTACCAAAACACAGGTTAATCACAGACATTGTCACAAGGTGGAGAAGCTCTTATGACATGATAGAAAGATTTTTAGAGCAACAACCAACCAGCTATGCTGCACTCCTTTGAACAGACGTCAGAAAGAGTGAAAAGGATATTTTCACACTGAGCGAGGCTGACATCACATGTACTGAGGTGGTGCTTAAGGCGAAGGATGCTACCTTGGTAATGTCAGAGGACAGTATGCCCACTCTGTCTATCATGGCACCAATTTATGCCATACTTGTCTGGGTGACACACAGATAGTGAAGGACATCAAGCTGGAATAGCACAAGGTCTTAGAAAGAGATATGCCAGTGAGAGGGTAACACTGTGCATGGTGGCATCAGCTCTTGGTCCTAGTTTTAAGGATCTACCTTTTCTCTGTGAAGCAGAGATTAATGAGATTTACTGCAAAATGACTGATGCTGTTGTGATTGCTGTAAAAAAGCAACATAACGTAAGTAAATAAATTAATAAATCTGGCTATTTGTTTTTATTACATACTGTACATTAAGGGTTATAACAGTGTATAAATCTGAATAAATAAATAAATGATGACAATTTAGTTTTAATAGCTGGATAATTATGTACAAAAGTATAAATGTGCAATAGGATGAATTTGGGTTCAGATTATGTGTTGTGGTAGTTAATGTATGTTTACTGTAAAATCAATTTTGATTTTGATATACTTGATTATTCCTGGAGGAGAAATTTTCTTTTCACATGGTCTTTGGTGATCAGAACGCCATTGTAAAGTGCCCTGGGGGCAATTTTAAGATAAAGGCCTTACTCAAGGGCTTATCGGCGTAGGATCCCTTCTGGCAGTAACAGGATTTGAATCAGCAACCTTCCACATACCAGCGCAGATCCTTAGCCACAGAGCCACCACTCTGCCCAGTCCTAGTTTGATTTGCACTTTGATGATTTTCAGAAGCAATAGGAGATAGATAGTCTGGTGGAGGAGACTGACCAATCAGAGGAGGTTGATCACCCACCTAACTACAAGAATGGCTCTGCCTCCAAGCCCCAGCTGCCCATGAAGAGAACAAAGAGCTCATGTGCACTCGCAGACTTGTGTGGAGCTACGTTTGCCCCTGCCAAAGATAATGATGCACCAAATTCTGCACATGATGCTACTGCAGCTGAGATTAGGAGGTTTAGAGAAGAAACCCCTTTGCAACTCCCAGAAAATCCTCTCAGTTGGTGGAAGGGACACAAATATGACTACCCTCCGTTACCTACAGTAACAAAGTGTTTCCTGTGCATTCCTGGCACAAACTTCTCTGGATAAAGAGTTTTCTTCCCCACCGGAGACATTTTTACTGCACAGAGAAGTGTCCTAAACGCTGGGCATGATGACCAGCTCATCTTCCTCCACAAACATCTTGACATAAAAAATAAGCACTGACATACAGTACATACAAGCTGTAATAACAAAGTGCAATCCAAGTTAAGGATCTCTTTGTGTTTTTTTTTTACATTTTCTTTAGGAATCCTGCAAGCACTTTTAATTTTCATTGACACAGGCAGATGTAATTCCTTTGTTCGGATTGCAGAAAAAATAGTGTTATGATGTCAGATGTTACTGGGACTATGCATTTTCTTTTATTAACTACTTGAGATTGAGAAACTAAAAACTGGTGGCATACATACTACAACAGAATGTGAACCTTTAAAGCATAATTTAATACATATACTGTCTGTATATATACTTTGTAGAACAGGGGTTCTCAACGTCGGTCCTGGGGACCCCCTGTCGCTGCAGGTTTTTGTTCCAACCAGCTTCTGTTTTTAATTGAACTCCTGGGCTAATTAAGTGAACTGATATTTCCCAAGTTCTGTGTTTAAGGAGCAATATATTAATTAGAAAACTAAGTTTGCTAAAAAATATATATATATTAAAATGTACCAAGCAGTTATATAGGAATAATGTATTTTTTTCTTTTTAACAGTATTTTCATCTTGATTTTCATTCTACTTTTATAGGTGTTCTAATTGTTTAATTAATCCATCATTTACTAATTAGTGGGTCTGACTCTAAAGTAGCTGCAGCCTTTGGTTATTCAGTGTTGTTTGCCTGGGTGTCTGCTCTGCTCGTTTTAAGTTGTCATTATTAAGATACAATGAAGGGGGAAAAACTGCACAGAGAAAGGGCAAAGTATAATGAAATCAACAAAAGACAGTTAAGCATTTAAATCTATAGCAAAAGCAGAAATATTTATAAATGTCTTATAAATGTAAAAATCATGCTGCTATGCTTTTTTGAATGTCGAATAAAAGAAAAAAAAAAATACCAGCTAATTAAATGAGATCAGTGCTATAAGGTGTTGTCACTGATTAGGAATATGGTTGGAACAAAAACCTGCAGCCACAGGAGGTCCCCAGGACCGACGTTGAGAATCCCTGCTGTAGAACACTGTCTGTTCATGATTTTTAAAAATTGTTTAACCTAAAGAATCCTACATGCACTTTTATTTTATTTTTTTACTGATATAGAAAAATTTTAATTCCTTTGTTCAGATGGCAGTTTTATGATGTTGGATGTTAAAGGGATTATGCATTATCTTTTATTAACTACTTGAGAAAACCTGAAGCATACTGTGAATCTTTAAAGCAGGATCTAAAAGTACAAGCATTTTAATTTTTTTACTGATACAGACGCCTATTAATTCCTTTACTCAGATTGCACAAAAAAGTAGTGATATGATGTTTGAAGTTACAGGGACTGTAACAAATGCAGTTGTAGAGCCCACTGTTCTGACTTCATAAAAAAGTAAACTTTTTTACTCAGATTTTATGCATATGGTGGTGCATTCTTTATACTATGACAGTTTCCTAAACTTACATTTATAAAAAATTGCAATATATTGTCTTGCTTACAGTTTTGCAATATACAGAAATGTAATCCCTGTATTATATTTGTTGTATGGTGAGATTCTTGCCAACACACAGCCCTAATAACTTCTAGTTATGGGGTAGGCCAGACTTGCCGACTGCAGTTGTTGATCATATCTATTCACCTGACACAAAATCTCTAAGAATGCCTAATTTACTGAGTGCTTGCCGGCCTTTGAGCACAATCATACTCGCCCTTTTTTCTGACAGCCAATAAATGTACTACAGGACAGGATTGGTGCCTTATGATGAGTTAATGGGTATGGCATGTTCAGCAGTAGTCTCTACACTTTCTCTTCCTTTTTAAATTATCTCTTGGTACATAAAAAAACACATCAGACAGATGAGCTTCTCTTCTGTTTGTGAGGTCATGAAGTTCCAAACACCTGTGTTCCTTATTCCTCGTCACTGCATCATATGCATTGTACCTCTGCATGAGCGTTCATATGTTGTCAGCTCTCATGCATACAAAGCCCACCCATACGACTAAAGACAAAATCAAACCTGTTTAGTTTTACAGAAGTGAGTCAATGGACATGACAGACTACATGACCGGCCTTGATGGCAGCACACCACCAGCTGCCTCTGACTTTCTTGAATTAAGTAAAATGAAAGCTCCTACTCAAAACCGTTGAAATGACATGGCCTTAAGTTGTCTTATCATTGTTTGGTAAAAGGCCTAAAATGATGGTGTCGATGGAGCTGGCCTTGGTCTGGCCACAAACACATTGGTGAGCAAGAAGTAACAAAGGAGGCTAAGGACACTACCCTGGGTGCCTGTGTTGAAAATTAGTGTGAATGAAGGGATACTGTCAGTCTGTACAGCCTTGATTAGTATAGTACTAATATGATAATGTGGGCCTTGCCTTGAAACCTTTGGATTTGTCATATCTCAGATATCATTTGCTGCAGTACTTAAAGGTGCTTATTGATGACTAACAATGAATACTGTTGGTGTAGTGGAATAAAAGCAGTCTAAAATCCACTTGCAGATGGTGGCATGAAGTCCCAGTTCTAGGGGCTTCATTACCAGCTCTTATATTGCCAACACTACTAATTGTTGAGATATAAAAAGTACTGGCATTTTACTTTTTATCATCCAGGTGCGCCATGATGAAATAATATCAAGTCCCACCAACTGAGTGGAGTTTACACATTCTCCCAGTTTTCCACACATATATCGGATACAAGCAGGTCAAGTTAACTGTCATCTCTAAATTAATTCTGGTCTGTGTGAGCACGCTCTGCAATGGACTGACACTCAGTCCAGGATAGGCTTGGGATTTAAACCTAGTGAGATACACTGGGTCACCATGAACTGACCTGAATTATAGGGATCAGAAAATGTTTGTATATGAAAATTACTCCATATCACTTTGTCACTCATTGCTGTCTTAGCTCATAATAAAAAAGGCCTGCCATTTAGCAACTCAGCTATTTAAGAAGACTATATAACAACACATTTACGTTGATATTTTCGCGAAAATCCGTTATCATTTTATCAGAATCTTTTTAAAGGCAGGAACTGCCTAGAATTGGAAAATGGTTCTCTGATGTTCTGTATAAAGCTAACCCAAACAAACAAGGTTCTGTTTCTTTATCTAACAATCAGCACATCGTGGCAACGAAAACTTGCAGTCCATCAAATCCAATAATCAATCGAACTCATTCTGTCTCTTATCCGTGGGATAATCATACGCATCCTTGATAGCAGCTTCTCCACTCAATCAACACAGGAAAAACGAGTAAAGAAGAAGAAGAAGAAGAAAACAGCTGCTACTTAATAAGGCGACGCAACTAGGATGAAGACCACACGTACATCACAAGTTCAATATAACACTCGACATCGCATGCCAGCTCCAGCGCCCAGTCACCTCACCTCCAATGTGTAGTTCTTACTGATTCTCTCGTAGCTGTTCCACGCCTCATTGCCGGCCGCCTCGTCCATGTTCAGCTTCCTGCACAGCTCATCGAAGTGGCTTCTCGTCGCTTGGAGCTCTTCTGCGTCTTCGTTCATTTTTTACGGTTATCAGAAGCAGACAAGACGCTAATTAAGGAGGGTGTTCAGCGCTACTTGGCGCTTATCAAAGCTGTCGCGGCCTTTTACGTCAGACGGTACAAACAACGTAGTCTTTAGATACAAGAATCGAGTTAGAAAACAGGGCGCTTCTGTTGTTTGTACAGTACTGCTCGAGCTGTACAGTGAAGCCATTTAAATGCCCTATGACTGACAGCTGCTGCGCTCAGGGGGCGTAGCCTGGTGCCCTCGCTTACACTTCATGCAACGCTTCTACGTTCCGCAAGAGACGTACAATGCGCTGTGAATAGAGGACGCTTGCGGTAGCAGCGCTGTCCCGCCTACCTCAGCCAGGGCTTCCTAACTGACAGATTTGACTTCAATACGGCGAAGTGGGCAGGCCTTCTGCTGGAAG
The DNA here is from genome assembly GCA_026402145.1 of Polypterus bichir lapradei. Classification (NCBI taxonomy): domain Eukaryota; kingdom Metazoa; phylum Chordata; class Cladistia; order Polypteriformes; family Polypteridae; genus Polypterus; species Polypterus bichir. The sequence goes on from JANRMT010062806.1 coordinate 92,706,653, forward strand.
TTGTCGCGTGAACACACAGTGCTAGAAAGATGGAGGTGCCTGTGGTTTGGGCTGCGGGTTGTTTCTGTTTTTATAAAGATTTGTATATTTCGTCAAAAAGGAAAATCAGGACCCCTACGTCCAGTAAGCCGTAAGGTCACGCGAGCAGAAACAGTGAATATATATATATATATAATATGCATTTGTAAACATATTTTAATTAACCTATTTGGAATAAGAATCATAACCGCAACCGATCAGTTCGTACTGTTAAAGGAGGCGATCAGAGTTAAAACTTTAGTCACTCCGTCATTTTCCAACCCGCTATATATTAAAACTTTAAAAATCTGTAATTCGAGAGTGAAAGGACGCAGCAGATTTTGGCCCTGTCAGTCTTTTGGGTATTGCTTTGATTTGATGAATTTCAAACGCGACTCCTTTCGATGCCTTCTGTTTGTCACGTCGACAGTCGCTTATTAAATGGTTTAAAAACCAACATGATGCACCAAGCAGCACGACTATACTGGCCAGGACCGCGACTCGTGACGGTAGGGAATGTGTTGGGTCTTCTTTTTAACATACGTGGACGTATCGGGGTTTGGTCATCTTTAAAACAGTAGCCATAGGTAAAGGTGATACAACATAACAAAGATCATGCCACATTTACATGGCACAGTGTCTGTAATCACCATGCTGAGATCAAAAGTGCTATCTGAGACCTCCACAATAAAGGTTATAGATTCTTAGGAGTCTGGGGAGAGATTTCAGAAAATCTCTGGACACCTGGAAGTCAACCATTCTACTATCCAGATGGTCATCTACAAATGGGAGATTTCAGACAACTGCTAGCTTGTCCAGGCCAGGCTACCTCAGCAGGTTCTTCCTGTGAGCAGAAGGCAAGATGCTGAAAGACATCCCAAGGGATCCCAAAATTTCATCAAGTTACCTACAGGCAGCTCTTGTCACAGTTGATGTGAAAGTGCATTAGTCTACCATTAGAAAGAGGCTACACAAATTAGATCTACGTGGGAGGTGTTTCGGGAGGAAACCTTTTGCTCTCTAGAAAGACCATCAGGGCAAGAATAAAAAATGTCCCTGAACACCTAGGCAAAGACCAGGACTTCTGGAACAATGTGCTCTGAACACATGGGGCAAAGATAGAGATATCTGATCATGGTACCAGAAGACATGTCTGGTGAAAACCAAAGTCAGCTTTTGAGCAGGAAAAACCCGACACCCAATTTTAAAGGATAGTGATGGAAATGCTATGATTTAAGAGTGGATTGCTGTAGCAGGGCCTGGGCAGTTTACCCATCATAGAATCCCCAAGGAATCCATCAAGGGATCAGAGGTTCCTTGAGACCATCTGTCACAAGACTGAAGCTCAACTTAAAGTGGGCCTTACAACATGACAAAACCATCAAACATACCAGTAAATCCTTCAGGAAGTGGCTAGAAATGTAAAGAAATGTAGGGTTCTGGAATGGCCAAGTCAAAGTCTGGTTTTGAATCCCATTGAGATGTTGTGGGGGATTTGAAATGGTCTGTGTACACAAGACATCCACCAGAAATCGCACTGCTTATATAATTCTGCATGGAGGAGATAGAAACTAAGTTGCTGTTAGACACTTCTAGAAAGGTGAAGGAAATGCCTACCTTAGGTGGCAGTACCAGCTATTAGAGCCAATGGTGGACTTCACTTTTTTGACAGACAGAAGTGACATATCTGTTCATTTCTCATTGAATAAATGATAGCAAAGTCAATTTTTCCATTTTTTTCAGTTATCTACAAATAGTATTTAAATGAAAATCAAATATTGATAGTTCACCTATGTTAAAAACATGAAAAAAATATTTCTTGGGGTATAAGTACCTCTTCAAACGGCTGTGCTTGGGCCACATAACTCCTAAATAATATTAGGCTGCACAGCAGGATTAAAAATCTCTTAAGAGGGACTGAATAATCACTGTGACCCAGTATGCAAACAGCAGATAAAGAACCAAAGCATGACAATCCTCTAATGCAGAAGAAATCCGAGGTCCAAATTAGCACTGGTAAGATCACATGCACATTATTTGACATTATTGCAATTATTGACATTATTGTGTTGAAGATGTCGTTCATATCGATCCAAAGTCCACAAAAGTCTCTCATGACTGGTCAGTATTAACGCTTATTTGCTTTGGTGTTTGGAATGGTCAGGGAAAAGTGACCAGAAAAGCTGTCGAGCAACCTTCTGCCTCATGATACACTGCATGAGCAGCAGAGGGCTAGGTCAGGGGTCCTTAATCATCGTTTGGGGAGGCTGCAGTGGCTGTTGGCTTTCATTTCAGCTTTCTATTTAGAACGCAGTCCTTGCTGATAATGAAACCTGGTATTTAACTATATGCCTTGTTAGCACTTTCACTCATCAAATACAAATTTTAGTTACATTGTAGATCAGAGGTCCTCAATAACAGTCCTGGAGGTTTGCAGTTGCTGCAGGTTTTTACTTCAACCACTTTATTTGCTACCTACGCAATACATTTTTGGGCTTAATTTTAGTTCTGTTGCTTGTAACAATTCAGAACCCTTAATTGCCTATTTTAGTTTTTAGCCACTTAAGTTTTAATTTTTGCTTGTTTTCTAACCAGATATTAGTTAATAATGAAATGCACTACAGTGCAATTAAAATTTCTCTCAGATGATTGAAAGTACGAACAAGCCCAATAGTTAAACACCAAGTTTTCTTTTCAGCAACGACTGTCTTCTAACTAGTTGGAAGGAAAACCTGCAGCCACTGCAGCCCTCCTGGATCGTGAATAACTGTGTATCCATTAACCTCCTTAATGCACATTTTGAAATTGCAAAATAAAAACAACGGTAATATAAACCTGTTGTGAAATTGCCAGTGTTCAAAAAAAGCACAGCTACAAAAACAATTCCAAGGCTGCTCACTAGTTGGGGGAAGCACCATCAAAACACCCTGAGTAGAAACAAAAATGGCCGAGACAAATCTTTGATAAAATAAACGGTTAATTTTCACCAAAAGGCTGTGCAAACCCTAAAGCTCTGAAGAGCACAAGGAGATGCCTGAAATGGCAAGGGAACACGCAATAAACAAAGTCCCAAAACTGAATCCAAAAATTGTGGTTGAAAAAACAGAGCAAAGGTTCAAAAATATTAATAAGCACAGTATCAAAAACAGAATCTAAGAAGTGTAGTCAAGAGCAGTGCACAGGGTCAAAATTCCAGAAAATAAAGCAAAGCAATAGCACATAAACTCAACCAAACACTCTCCTCTTCCAGCACATTCAATGAATCACCAGGAACTATGGGAGGCCCTCACCTAAATATGCCCTGGGTTGGGGGCCTTCCTGGCAGTGATGGGTAGGTGGCCTTGCCCCTTGTGGGACCACCCACAAAGCACAAGGAATGTAACTAAGGCTGTTCTCCTTTTCCAACATACAAATAGACATACAAGTTAAATAAAATAAACATAAATACAAATAGTTCACATAAAATTACTGAAAATATGAATTTGAATCCCAGCACCAGGGGGAAAATTCTGGATGAAACATGACACAACTGAGGTATGCAGAAGAGCATCTCTGAATGCACAACACATCGATCCTTGAAGCAGGTGAGACCACACCACACTGGGTGCCATTCCTGTCAGCTAAAAACAGACAACTGAGGATACAATTCACAGAGGCTCACCAAAATTGGACAACAGTAGATTGGAAAAACGTTGCCTGGTCTCAATTTCTGCCGAGACATTCCGATGGTTGGGTCAGAATTTTGCATCAAAAACATGAAAGCATGGATCCCTCCTGCCTTGTATCAGTGGTTCAGGCTGCTGCTGGTGGTGTAATGGTGTGATGGATATTTTGTTGGCACACTTTGGGCCTCTTAGTACCAACTGAGCATGGTTTAAATGCCACTGCCTACCTGAGTATTGTTGCTGACCACGTCCATTCCTTTATGACCACAGTGTCCCCATCTTCTACTTCCAAATGGATAACATGCCATTGTCACAAAGCTCAAATCATCTCAAACTGGTTTCTTGAACATGGCAATGAGTTCACTATACTCAAATGGCCTCCACAGTCACCAGAGCGCAATCCAATAGAGCACCTTTGGGATGTGGTGGAACGGGGAGATTCACATCATGGATGTGCAGCCGACAAATCTGCATCAGCTGTGTGATGCTATCATGTCAATATGGACCACAATACCTGAGGAATGTTTCCAGCACATTGTTGAATCTGTGCAATGAAGAATTATGGCAGTTCTGAAGGCAAAAGGGGGTCCAACTGGGAACTAGCAAGGTGTACCTAATAAAGAATTTCCAATCTTCTCTTGTCCAATTTTGGTGAATAAATACATGACATGGTGCTCCCCTACTGGTTTCATCTTTACTGTCCTGCTGTGTCAAACAGGAAATTGTCAAATGAAATCATTGATGCGTTTCCAGAAAAAGTTAGAAGTTGCATGTATGGTGGATGGAGAAATAACTAAATCAGTCCCACTGCTGAGATATATCAAATGCAATATCCGATGTGAGGACAAGTCAAGGAGTATAAACAGACTTCCATATCTACTGAAAAGATCTGATAAGTACCATATAAATGAAACCATTCGAAAGCCCAACATATCAGGGACTAATATATTGCAGGGAGATAATAATGTCAAAGACTGCATTTAAACAACATAGAAAATGAAAAGCATCAAGACTGGTGTATTTTATTAACAAAATTAGTTAAGGCAAGTACCATGTTGTGACTAGGGAAAAACTTCTTATATAGTTTTCACTGATCAAGGTGAGACTGAAGGCTATTATTTTTGAAGTACCTTAGAAAGAAAAGGTTCTGTATGTCTCAAGTAAGTCCAAGAGCATGGAAAAGGCGCTATATGAATACAATGTATTATTATTAAGAGCCTAAATCAGATTTCTCAGTAAAGATATGACAGTGATCATTCCAAAGATGTTGTGAAGAGTATGTGTCAGTAGGTATATAAGAATTTAGATAGATAGATAGATGTGAAAGGCACTATATAATAGACAGATATGAAAGGCACTATATGATTGATAGATACGAAGGCACAATATAACACAGATTGAAAGGCACTAAAAAAACAACAATGTGAATGTCCTGGTGTGGCCAAGTCACAGTCCAGATCTCTAGTCAACTGAGGATTTCTGGTTGGACTAGACAAAGGCAGTTCACTCACAATCAAAGTGACACCTGACAGAGTCTGAGCAGAACAATGTGGGGAAAAAGGTTACGTCCACATGTGCAAAGCTGGCAGAGAGAGACAGGTTCACAGGTGCATCTACTAAATATTGACTTGGAGAAGGTGAATACTTATGTGATCAGTTACTTTGTTTTATATTTGTAATTAATTTAGACCAATATGCAGAGAACTGTTGTCACTTTGACATTAAAGATTCTTTTTCTGCTGATTGATGTCAAAACAGTTCAATTCAATCAACTGTGATTCAGTGTTGTACAACAATAAAATGCAAAAACTCCCAAAGGGATCAATACTTTATAGGCACTGCATCTCTTTCTCCAAGGGTCTACTTTCAAGTGCTCAGTTTTCTCTCTCAAAAGATTCACTTAGTTGTTCTTCAATAAGTGTGTGTATGTGATCAATAAATTTCTTAGTCACTACTTTTTTGTGAGGAGCTATTATATCTAAAGCCTGTTTCAGAAAGAAGTAGTAGATATAAATCTAAAATCAACTACTGCCTTTAAACAAAAGTCTAGTATGGAATACATTTGAAAGATACATGAGATACTATGCAGTTTACAGATGGGGCTTTGTGTAGCAATTAAGTGTAAAAATATACAGTGTATTTCATTTAATCCACCTCCAGACATTGAGATATGAATGCAATCTCTGTACCACTGGGTTAGACACTTTCCATGGGCATTGCAACACAGTATAGATATTCAACTTTACACCAGTCTTGTTTTAAATTACCATCATTTCAACTTATTTTATACTTTAGTAATCCATTTTAGCATAGAATATATTAACTTCTGATGTAGAAATTGCAAACTATTCTACACAAGATGATAATCTGTAAATGCAGCAAATATTCCTCAAAAATTGAAGCTGAAATATATTTCCAATATGATGGAAATATATTGATTTGCTTTACCTTTAGTCTCTGGGCGAATCCATATTCTACAGTATTCCATTTAAAACAATAAAATCCTCTATTATAAAAAGCAACTGAAATAAAAGATTGCAAACCCTGGGCTCCAAATACATTACAAGTGGCATTAACAAAATACTTTACCTGAATACACATTAATGTCTGCCACAAGAGATACTGAGTTCCAGTCTGCAAGGACTGCATCGCTTTTCGCTTGCATTGAGTCTTCAGAACCAGGCAAATGTGCAACTTCTGCTAACAAAAATTGCTGTATGAAAAGTGAACTTGAGGTTAGGATTACCATCAATTAAAAAATCACATTGTACTTCAAAATGACAAACCACATAAATGAAGTTACTTAAAAGATTCTGACAGACTGAAAGCCTGAACACTAGGACACATGTACACATTTACAGTAACATCCACTCAGTGCATCCACCATTCAGGATACATGCTATAATTTAAGGGAGACAGGCAGACTTCATGGATAGTCAAAGAATATGTTTAATAAAAATAATTAAACTTCCATTTGCTCTATAGAACTTCATAGAAAGTAATTCAATAAATTACAAATGACTTTTTAAGACTTCCTCATCTACAGAAAGCATTATTTTGACTACACAGACCACAACTTGCAAATATTGCAACTGTCCAAATGGAAAAAACAATGGACTTTTATATGATTTTCAAGATATTATCAAGCTCAGGACAAAGTATACAAATACAAGGCAGGAACAGCTATTTTTAGCAACTACTTAACATGAATTATTTTTTGAAGATGATTTATTTATTAGCATCTTTCTTTCTTTAGTGTATTTTATCTTTCCCCGTGACTCCAGCATACAAGAACAGTTTGCATAATGACTTGCCGATACACCCATCAGTACAAGTACTTTGGATTGTCACAAGGAATATTCTGGCAACTGAAAGCATTGAAGTGTTACAGGCCACTTGATGGAAGGATGTCTTCTATCTATATATCATACACGCAGATAGAAACATTTTTTTTTCCAAATTTAAAATGTAAACTGTAAAATGATGATTTTATTCTGTGTTGTTTGCCAAATTGAAGGATGACTTCAGTTGTCTGGGGGAGAATTTGTGAATGAAAGAGGCAGCCACTGCTATGGTACTTAAGTGACAGACATGGGTGGTAGGCAGATGACTTTATTCCTCTAAGCAGGTCCCTCATTTAGGATAAATTGCTATCAGGGCACAAGTAACCTTACTTCAATGAAGCTTTTCACACAGACTAATACCTTATCCTTTAAAATAAATGTGCGTGTTTTAATTTTTAAACTTTGGTCAACCACAGATAGCATCCAATGAAAAAAATCAATCAATTATTCAGCTTGTGGATGAAGTATGAGTTCTACCAAGCTGCTGCTTTAGTGCATATTGCCTTCACGTAATTCATTCCTATCATGGTACTGTTTCCAGCATCAAACCGAATGCCTGTAACCAACCAATCAATAGCACCACTTCAAAACACTGGTGGGTAACAATGCTGGGCATATTTTTCAGCTCTACCAAAAGCAATACAAACATTTAACTTGAGAATTGTTCACAAATAGCAGCTAAAACCTCCCATAAAGTTAACAGTTCACTGCATGTCTGGCACATGACAGAAAGAACAAACCTAGGAAGCTGGAGTGTGGAAAGAGCCGAGCTTAACAACAACACATGGTCCGCGTTTTAGCAATATATATAATATATATAAAATTTATATTAATTATTTTATATATAATATATATATAAAATGTACTGTGTCCTTGAGAAGATACTGCCAGGTCAGTATGTCTATGAGAATACTGATGATGGTTGCGTGGCCCAAGCTCATAATACTATTGCTTTAACAGAATTCTCTGAATCACTACAGGCTGCAAAAACTGTCTTGTATACCAGTGCTGCAGTTTCTGGGTCATACCAGGAAAGGCACACCCAAAGCACAACTACTATTAGCTTCAGCTAGATTAGGGATACCCTTCCTTGCCTCTGAGGCCCACCAAAAGTCAAATGCACAGTCAGTCTTCATGCAGCTTCATTCTAAAAATCTAAAGACAAATTGTGGAGATTGACAACTGGCAGCAAAGCTGGAACATGGAATATTCAAATCCAGACCACCTTCTACAAAAAAGGAAAAAAAACCTGGAAAAAGTGGCAGGAGATTCAAAAATAAAATAGTAGAAAAACACCAAGCAAAGGCAGGCACATTAGTCTGTGAGATGAACAACTCTATACAGATTTTCTTGCTTTTGTTTTAATTTGCAAACAATCAAGAAACTGCTGTAAACTTTATATTTCAACTCAGCTGAGGTAACGAGGCCAGTTCAGTTGGCTAGCTGGGGGGGAGGGAAAGTGTTTTTTTTTTCTTGTTAAAAATTATTTAACACAACTGTACCTGAATTCAAAATATCACCAGTAATGATCAAGAGCATTTGAAGCCTTGCTTCCAATCAGAGCCGAAGGAATTGTGCACAAATCAAGAGCTTTTTTGCAAACCAAACCAAGGTTAGGTTTGGACATAAGGTAAAAAAAAAAAAAAAAA
>JANRMT010062806.1:92715428-92796869 GCA_026402145.1 Polypterus bichir lapradei
AAAAAAAAAAAAACAAAAAAAAAACAAAAAAAAACACATAAGGCAAAATGAATACTGAGGCCAAAAAGTGCAACTCAGGTTAAAGTGCAGCTCACTTTAGAACATCCACTTTGCAAGGTAATCCGTAATATTCATACTTAATATTGTCTAGAAATAATCTTTTGAAGATTAAAAATAAAAGAACCAAACACCTGCATGTAGGTGCTTTGCTATTCAACTTCCTCTCTGACATCTGTGAGAGAACAGCATTGAGGGACCTGGGCATACAGGCGGCTCTGAGAAGACAGCTGGCTACAGCTAAGGATCTGTAGAGATGATGGTTTCATTGACACATAGATTCTACAGCTTCTGTGACATTCATTAGCTGCCCAAGTTATTGCTGAGTTTTCCAAAGTTTGATCTGTAAATTATAAGTGTCAAGGAGGCTGTAAAAATATTTACAAATTAAATCAAAATATGTATATAAAGTCTTTTCTTTTTTCATTTCATCACCAAATATATTAAATGTACAGCTCATCTTGAGCACAGTTTTTAATAAAATTAAATCCCAAAAATTACAATAATGCATTTTTGTATGTGTGTTTTCTCTAATTCATTGAGATTCTACACCATTGTGTAATACAAGATCACAACTTCAGAAGTCTAATAAAGATTTACATGCAAACTGTACAAAACAGTATTGTACCTCTGAAGAAACACTGAAATCTCATTTCAGTAATTTCAGGATAGGATTTTCCTGTCTTTTTTCTTTATTTTTCTTTTTACACTCAACACTTTTTCATTATTTACAAAGAAAAAAATAAGTGCAGTACATTAACACTAATATATATATATATATATATATATATATATATATATATATATATATATATATATTCAGTCAGAATCACTAGAATCTGAATCGTCTGAGGAAGAGGAGGAGGAGCTCTGGGACTCTGATGAAGATACATCTTTGTCTGAACCGTCATCTGCACAGATGTCAGGGGTAGGCATAACAGTCTCTGCCTGCTCTGCCCGATGTTCCCGTTTCACTTCTTCTACGGTCTCCTCGGAGACACTCGCTGGGGTCGAGTTACTGTTTGCACTTTTTTGCACATCAAAGAGATTGGACTGAGATAATGCTGGAATAGGAAGATTAAGGCCTGGAGTGAGGAGCATCCCTGGATATAGCATACTAGATATCAATAAGGGATTAAGAGCTAATGAGTGAGATCCAGTCACTGCTGCAGCAGCCACAGCAGAAGCATTTAATGAAGTAGACATTGAGGTTGATGGAGAGTTTGAGGCAGAAGGCTCTCCTGAGCAAGGTTCTGCTGACTGACCTTCTGTCCTTTCAATTTTCATATCTGATGATAGCTTTGAAGACTCATTGGCTCCATTTCCCTTTGTATCCTCAGAGGTCACTGTTTCAGAAGATTTAGTCAAGAGACTACCTAAACCCAAAAGGTTAGGAAGTCCTGCCATGCCAGACAGCATCATGGGAAACATGGTGGCCAGATTATTGGCATCCCCCGAGGCAAGACCAGCTGGTAATCCCATGAGCCCTGCTGTCAGTTGCAATGACTGTAGACTCTGCAGATTTTGTTGAAGAGCCTGAAGACTAGACAAGTCCATACCAGGAAGCAGGCCATTAGCAAGAAGAGGATTAACACCAAGAATGGGGGTATTTGCTGCTGAGGCTGCAGCTGCTGCCTTGGCAATCTCACTCTTGGGCCGCCGTCCACGTCTGCTCACCTCCTCCCGAACCACAGGTCCTGTAAGAATGCGATCAAACATGCTTTCTGGAAGGAAACCCTAAAATAAAAGAATTCTGAATAAATCAACAAATCCTCTATGACTGTTTTAAATAAGTTGATCTCTTCTGAGTATTTAGGATTTCTGGTTTCTTGAAACTGGCGAAAGAAATAACGATGACCCTGTGCACACGAGATTTACTTACAGAGTTTTTTACAACATCAGCCCATTCTGGTGGGATTCCATATTCTGGATTCTCTTGAAGAAATCGACAGATGTCTTTGAGAGGTGGTGCAAAAGCACCACCAACCTAAAAAAAAAAAAAATAAAATAAAAATAAGTGTCATAACCCTGGCACTGCAAAAGATTGTTAATTCTCCCAATCAGAAATAAGCAAAAGTACCATTTTGTCATGTCCTATTGCTCACCAAAAGAAAAAGATACAAAATAATATTCTAAACAAGGGGTTTAGTAGTTTACCTTTCTCGCATTTCTCCTGTTGATGACCTGAACACGTTCATCTCCAGTTAGGCTGTTCACATCAATTTTATTTGGATTTCTACAACGATGCCTTTTCTGTTTGGGTTGCCCATCTTGAAAAGGCATTTTACTCACACCCTAACAAAGGAAAAATGTGGTTAATTCAAGGAATTCACAACAATAATCTAAAGCTATTCAAATTAGAGCCAACATAAACACAAAGAAGTACAGTATATTTTATCTTGTGCCTTCACATAATGAAAGCTAAAGTAAAGTACAATATGACTTCAAAAGTGTAAAATGAATAACAAAAATACACATGTATACATTATTAATAAATCTTGATCTTGCCAGTCACCTTTCATATAATAATAATAATTCTACAACTGAAACACTTACAAGTTGAGCATAATTACTTTTCTAATTCCATACCAGGTTCAATGTCAGGTCAAGTAATTCACTCAGAGTCACACACTGAATCAGTAATAGTGTGTAAAGCAACAACATTTTGGATTGCAGCCCAGAAGTTCACCATCTAGATCACCTTGTCTCCCTTAATATTTCGACTTTCATTGAAAATACTAAAATGTTAGCATTTTAAAGACGTTATATAAGTTATTGTAAAACATATTGTAAAGGTGTTATTAAAAAAAAGGAAAGGATACTCACAGGGATGAAAGCCCCAACATCGGCTACATATCCTGGGTGACCTTTCAGCCACTGATCTAGATCTTTTCTTTTTGGTGCGTCATCTCCAGCAAGTCGTGTTCCATCTTTTAAATTGATGACCGGGATTCGGCTCTCCATATCTAGTGTCCCCTGGCCCTGGCAGTATAACATGCTGGGACTAACTTGAAGAGTACTTCCAACCTTCAAAGAAAATGATAAACAATGAGCAACACATTCATAGTAGGAGAACAAGCATCACTTCCATTTTAAAGGAACTAGACAATATTTTTTCAGAGTATCATTCACACCAAGTATGGATCATAAGTAGCTCATCATTACATTTATCTTTGTGAAAAGTTTTCATTTGAAATATGCAAAACAGTTAGCTTTAAACACTCTCAGTGCATAATTACAGAATAAAACATTTGTTATTTTAAACCTCTTCACTACTAAACATCTAGGCAGACCTACAGCCTGAATGGCAAACAAGTAAAATAGAGCCAGAAAAAAAATATCCACAGAGCTTTGCAAAAGAAGCACAAACTAAAGACAACATTTTTAGAAGACCTAGCACACAGATATTATAAAATATAAACAAGGGTTTGTATGATCAAACACTTTCCCTTTACATTAGAAATCAAATCCTCTTACATTGTTTAAAGAAACCTTGTTCTTATTTAGAAAGAGCAAGTCAATTCCTTCTACATTCTTCCTCCTGCCTCTTCTCCTCTTTGCCATAGGTGGTTCAAGAACTCCATTTGGTCTCAATTGACCAGAGGCACCTAAGACATGACAAAACACTTTTCAGAGGTGACAGAGAAATTAGCAGAACTAATTAAAACATTAACAGAAAAGTCAGACTAATGTCATATATGCCAACAACAACTCAAGTCAAGTTGGGGAGCATGCACTGGTACAGTGCGTTGCCGCACCCACTACTCGAGACAAAACAGCTTGGGATCCCGGTTGTCAACCCCCCAGGCAGACACATGGTCCAGTCCCATTCTCTGGAAATGACCCTCAATCTGCCGCAGCCAGGTGTTATGTGGGTGACCTCTTGGCCTGGTCCAGCCATTCGAGTCCCCAGCAATAAGGATCTTATGAGCCGGATCACCCTCGGGGAAAAGCACCACATGGCCGTAGTGCCGTAACTGATGCTCCCTCACAATGCAGGTAATGCGCCTCATTCGGGACTGGTCATTCGACACAAAGTCAAACCAACGGTGCCCAAGGATTTTTCGAAGAGAGACAGTATCAAAGGAGTCCAGTCTTCATCTCAGGTCACTGGATAGCATCCATGTCTCGCAACCATATAGCAAGACAGGAAGCACCAGGACTTTAACAACTTGGACCTTCGTCCTTTTGCATAGATATTGGGAGCGACACATACCCCTTTACAGCGACCTCATGACCCCCCCCCCCCCATGCTCTCCCAATCCGTTTACTGACTTCACAGAAAAAGTCACCAGAGACATGAATGTCACTGCCAAAATAAGTAAACCTCTTGACGATGTTGACACACTCTCCGCAGACAGACACACTGCTGATGGCTGTGCCCAAGAGGTCATTAAAGGCCTGGATCTTGGTTTTTATCCAGGACACTCGCAAGCCCAGAGACTCAGACTCCTTGCTCAGTCTCTCAAGAGCCCATATTACAGCCTACATTGACTCCGCGAAGATCACAGCATCATCAGCAAAGTCAAGATCCATGAATCTTTTTTCACCAACAGATGCCCCACAGCCGCTGGACCCCACGACCTTGCCTAATACCCAGTCAATACAAGCATTGAACAGAGTAGGAGCAAGAACACACCCCTGACGATCCCCAGAATTAACTGGGAAAAACAGAGGTTCTGCCTCCACTCTGCACAGCACTTACAGTACCAGTGTATAGGCCGGTCATGATATCCAGCAACCTCGACGGGATCCCACGAACCCTCAGGATGTCCCACAGGGCAGCTCGATCAACTGAGTCAAACGCTTTATGAAAATCGACAAATGCTGCAAAGAAACTCTGCTGATATTTGCGTTTGCGCTCCATGGGAACCCTCAGTGCCAGGATGCGGTTTATGGTACACTTCTTAGGTGTAAAACCAGACTGTTCCAGTCGCTGGCAAGTGATCATGGATCCTATTGAGGACGACCCTAGCAAGGACCTTACCCAGCACAGTGAGCAGTGTTATCCCCCTGTAGTTGCCGCAATCCAGGTGATCACCCTTCCCTTTCCAGATAGGGACGACAAGTCCCGTTTTCCAGTCAGTTGGGATGCCAGTCTCCCAAATGGAAGCTGTTATAATACATTTTTCTTTAATATTTAAGGTTAATGTCACTGTCTCTGGAAAACACTACTAAAGGATCCATTCACATGTGCATGCTAAGTTTGGCACACAGGGGCTCAGCATTTAGAATTGCTAGCCAAGCATAGACTAGATAGCCAAAGACAACTGGAGGATTGTATAGTCAGCCTAAAGACAGAATAGTATACTTATGTCTTCTGTAAGCACAAAATCTTCTTTCCTTGTTGGGAGAATGGGATAAAACAGCAGTGTGAGCATTATGCTATTCTTGTTGAAGTGGGGTTTGAGTTTACTGTCCTTGTTTGGAGACCAGAGGGGGACATTGTACTATTCCTCAGATGAAACTGAATCCTTACTTTCTTTGTTTGGAGACCAGAGAAAGACCCTGCACGTGGAGGAGACAGTATATATACATGGACCAAGCAGTCAATCCCTTTGAAGCTGTCGGACTTCCGTCCGAAAATCCTCTCAGCGTGGTCACAAAAAATGGCAGCCTATGTAGATCAAGACTCGGACCTTGATAAGTCTGTCATTAGCTTCCCGTTAGTAACCGCGTAAACCATCATTAAAGTAAGCTAATGTATATTTTTCTCATGTGATTGTTATACTGCCGTAATCACGATGGGAGGGGTATCGCCTTTTCTGTTATATTTCTATATTTTTTGGTTACTTAATATGCTGCAATTTCAAAAGAACACATTTCCGTAGAGCTAATGCCTCCTAAAGAAACAGAAGCAAAGATTGCTTGCAATGCCAGGAAGACAGCCTTACCACCAGCCTGGAGAAGTTCACCCCGGATACCACAGATCCCTGCAGCCTTTCCTCCTCTCAGCTGGTTCACTACCTGTGCAATCTCAGTGAGACTGGGTGGTTCACAGCTAATTGGAGGATGAGCCCCAAGAACTGTGGACCCAGAGATATTCAACGTCCTAGTTGTTCAAAGCGGATCCTCCGGCTAGGATGTTGTATGCCAACAACACATGCCAGATATACCATGAGAATGCAGTGCTCATTATATAGTTACTCCTTATGTCACACATATTCTATAAGCAAAAAAAAACAGTAATCCACACACACGAAGGAAATCTATACGAGCCATTTTCATCCTCTTACTTTATTGTTAGAGAATTCATACGCCTCAATAGCCAAACAAGCAAAAAAATTCCACTTTCTATTTAATTTAAATAAAAATGTAAGTGCAGTTCTACAGTAGAAGCATAAGAAAATATTTTGCATCTAGAATCCTTGCACCAAATAAATAGGTAGTCTTGCACTTTTCAAGTACTGTAACAAGAAAGTATGTGAATGTGTTGAGCTAAGATATTGTAATATTTAAATGTATTTAAAGTATGAGGAAGCACTTTAAAACACACAGTTAAATGAAGTGGGCAGGATTTGATGATACTTTTCTTGTGCTTCTTTGAGACTTGTTAAATTAATTTTTAATCACTTTTATTGGAGTAGAAGTATACAATTTGTATGTTGCTTTTCTTAGCTTTAACAGTCCCCACACCCCCTTTTCTGTTCAAATACTGTTTTTGATCGCTAATGTCTGTTTAATTCTAGGTTTTTAAATTTCCCATTCTTTATCTATAATTACATTAAGTTCTGTCTTTGTCTCTAGGGAATTAGCATTTTTCCAAAATCTGAGTCATGCCCTTCAGATTGTCTTTGGCTGGCTCACGGTCCCCTGTAACTCTGTTTTAAAGGTTATGTCAGAAATGGAACCAACACAAATAGCCAGGCCAAATCTGTGAAACATTTAAAAAAAACTTCTAAAAACCCTCTTTTTAAACCTTGCTTTCCAGTAATTATATCATAATATAGTGATCTGATTATAAGTTTAGCTCTCCATCAACCTCAATGTCTATTCTGCAGTTACCTGGGTACTGGAGGGAACAAGGAGGACTTGGATACCTTTATTATCAACTGTGCTAACTGTATCAACGGTATCCAGTGGAGGGTGGGCGACTGGCTGGCCTAGGTCATTCTGACATTCATGATGCACAAACTGATTACAATCAGACTTAACTATTTGATATGCTCAATTTTGTCTTCCGACCATGGCCCTTGTGAGGGTGCGGGTTGGCCCAACGCTACCGGGTCCCACCAGAAGCCTCTTGAACCTGCCACTGCCGAGACCATTTGAGGGATGAGAAAGGCAAATGAGGACAACACATAAAGCTAGGGGAAGGTGAAACACTGCTCACTGCTTTTATTTAAAAAACAAAAGAGTGTCCAAAGTGCAGTGCTAAATGTTCAATAAATAAATAATCCAACAAATGTTATTGACGGTCATTATCTGAATAAATAAAGCCATTAAAACAAGGTTAAAACTTGCTTTTTTCTAAAAGCCCAGTGCATCTTTTTTAAAACTGACAATTCCTCAGCTTATCCCTTGCAGCAGGGGAATCCACCTGCCGAAAGATATAGCCAACCTTCTATGGGTCCGGGTCCTTGCCGTTCCATACCTACAGTAAGGCTCCCTCTCTGGGCCTAGGCTTGGTGTGACGATGTGGGTTCTGCTCCACGCTCCCATTTTGCTTTTAGGAGCCCTTGAACCTGACACCGTCTGTAATGTCACCTATGAGCTTGGCAGTGAGGCATCACAATGAAGCAAGAGGATGGTGTAAAAATGCTAAGTGCTTTTATTAAAAACTAAACCAACAAGTGTTCAAATAAATAGTGCAGTGTATCAAAATATCCTTAAATAAATAATCCAAAAAATCAAGTGAAAAGGGTGGAGGTTAAAATCCATTAGAAAAAAAATCTTTTAAAAACAACGAGGTTAAAACAATGGCTAGAAGTAGTCTCTTTAAAAACACAAAGCACGGTTCCTTCGTTTACTGGTGACCCCCCTGCTTCTCCCATCCAGGCTATGCACCAGGGGTGTCTTCCTACATGTAGCTGACCTTCTTTTGCTCGACTGGTCTGGTGGCCTCCCGATCCCTGGCTTCGTTTAGCCCCTGCCAGACCGAGACTTGGCTTGCCCCAATGGCCAGGACACCGATGCTGGGGATTCCACTCCAAATCTCCGACTCCCGTAATCCTCCCCCAGCTAGCTGCCTCGCGCTTCTATTTATCACAGGGATGTAGATCAGCTGTGGCAATCAGAAGCTCCCGGGAACAATCACGGATGTGGACGACTCCTCACCTGTGCACTTCCGCGTGCATCACGAATTCCCCGGGAACTGCTCGGCCACACACACACCACGCCCCCTCGCTAAGCCATGAGCGCAGCGATTATTTAGTTTAAAAAGTGGCCTTTGGACATGAACTGTGGACCTGCTACACCACACTTGGGTCCCCATAAGCCATGGCAATCACACTGGGACTCTCAGTCCAAGCATCATCGACCTCTGCTGCCATCACGGTCTTCTTTGGCAAATCACTTACATACCTGTTCACTCCTTGTACATGCTCAGCTGGAGTGACACATTTCAACTGCTCCAAGTGCCGGCCACACACACCTCTCCAGGGGCTATCCTACTAGCTACCTGCCTTCTCTCTCAAGCCTGCTGCCTTCAGCTCGCTCACTCTTTTTTCTTAAATTCTTACTGCCCTCTTTTCTTTCTTTAACCTCCACTCTGATGCTTTTATTTTTTTCCTGATTCCTGGCGCTTCCCTTTTATATGCTGGGGAGTGGTTGCAGGTGCAATCGCCTGATTGCTGTCCCAGGCTGATAATGTGACAGACCGTCCGCATGTGTCAGCTGACAACGCAACACACAGTCGACTGACTGCCTCGCACCAACCTGGAGACGAGCCGACTTATCTGCAGATCACTCGCACCTGTTCCACTCACCAGCGTGAGTGCATCCATTATTTATTTGTTTAAAATCTGCCACCTTTTCCTGTGCTGCAGACCCATATACCACAGCTCTCCAGAGGTTTATTTTTTTCTATGTTTTTTTTATTAATCTGTGGAATGTACCTTGAGTTGCATGAAAATGTATGATAAGGTGCTATATAAAAAAGTATTTGTAGTTGTTATTATTATTAGTGTAAATCTGAATAAAACATTGGCTAACCTTTGTGGGACGGAGTGATACACAGAAGTAAGACCACTTTTTCTCCAGTTTACAGAATAAGCTAAACTAAACAAAACTTAAAACAAAAAATTATTTAGGCCCAAATGAACAAGGATAAGTTGTGTGAGAGGAAGCTTAAATTCTGGATGCCAGGTTGCATTATAAATATGAGCTTAACACGTAGTCTTCACATATTTAGTAATTTGTCCCAAAAACGTCTTTAATTTTGAACTGTAACCATGAATGTCAAGCATGACACAGACAGATCAGGTAACCCCTGAAGACTGTTTTCTTTATGAAAATATATACCTGGGGAAGCCAATGGCTTGGTGAAATCAGCCAAACTGGCATCTGAGGCACTTTGAAGTTCACGCAGACGAGCCAAATACTGCTGCTGGCCCATTGGAATATCATCAGTTTCAAAAGGTCGCTTTTGGGGAAGGCCCTGTTTCTGGAAAGTCAGTTTCAGCCCACCTTCCTGCTGTAACAAGAGCAAAAACATGAACACAAAATGTAAAAAATATAGCAGAAAATTTGTGCACTTCGGATAAGTGATAAACACAAACTGAAAACTTCCTTCTGAAGAATAAATTAATGTAATGACACAGGTAAGTAGGACAGTTTACAACAGAAATCTGAGGAAGCATGAGCAGAATAAGAAAGTGGCAAAGGAAAAAGTTTTTGTGTAAATATATATTCCCTGCTCAACTTTATTGGACCACAGATGAAAGGACCTTGTGGTTATTATAGAACACGAGCCTTGCAAGTGCATGCCAATCTTTCCACAACACACAAAAGCACATAATTGTCACGCAGACCAAGTGTTGTGAGAAAACTGCAGAAAAGCGACTAGGCCAGTCAAGGTTGTGAGGGAAGGAAAAAAGGGACTCTGGAATTTCCATTTAACTACAATATTCCTTCACTTAATGAGTGCTCTAACAGGCTACCTCCACCCCGGGCTTCAGACAGTGGCCTAAGTGCAGAAGGAAGAGCAGTATATACAATGTGCCAAGGCAGCCCTCTGCAGTAAGAAGCATGCTGCGCATTGCGACTCGCATTCAGGTCCTACAGGGAATTAAAGAAATGAACATACGTCATTGATTTTCACTGTAAACTCCTTTTCTTGTTGTACATGCTTCTTCACCTTTAACATCTGAGGCGACACTGACGGGTCTTCTCTGAGGCCCGGCAGTGGAGGTGTGCTGACTCTGGAGTCGCTTAAGTTAGCAGCTGCAGTTGGGCTGTCCAGCAGCTTGGTAGTGTAGAAGGATGCTACTGCGCTGCAATCATATGTCCTTCGCACAGTTGGCCATTTCCCTTTGAGGATTGCCTGGCAAATGCTGTCCAGACGGTTGATCATGACACGATCCTGAGGACAGGAATGAAAAATAAAACAACAGACCTTTATTGTTTCATAAAAAACATCAACTTTTATTGATGAGCTTTTCATGGCTGTGCAGTGCACTACCCACAAAATATCAAGCACCACCTAAATGAGGTACATGTTGATTGGCGTGACAATAATGGCCCTATAATCACTCTATAATGCTGCATTTTCTGGCAAAGAACAATAATTTCTAAAAGATCTATAATATGCTTCAGATTCCACTGAGATGACAGTATTTTATTTTTATTCTGGTCATTTAAACTGTTATTTACTGAACATGAGAACCACTCTTAAGTCTACATTTGTTGATTATGGGGGTCAAAACTGATACTTTTAACTAACACCAGGGGCCTCATGCATAACGCCATGCATAGAATTCACACTCTAACATGGTGTACGAACAAAAGCGGAAATGTTCTTACATCAGCGTGAAAAATAACGCACGTGCACGTGCCTGCTGTCCCGCCCCGTCTCCTCCCAGAATCACGCCTTTTTAAATAAGCAAATCAAAATAAATAGCCCTTAAGCTCAGCGTTCTGTGAAAAGTCAATGGCAAAAGCACGGGAGGAGAAATAGAAGAATTTCAGCGAATACCAAGTGGAGGCAAAGAAAAATGTACTATTTGTTGGTTTAAACAGTGGTATAAACAACAAAAGGAAGTTGACTGAGTGACATAGAGTGTCGGAGAAACTCGAAAGCTCAAGTTCACAAAGTCACACAGTGCCGAATTAAAAAAGAAGATGTCAGATATCAAAGTTGCAGTGAAAAGGCGAGTCGTAGCCCACCATCTGAGTGTCATATGAAAGCTTATTAGGGTACAGAGAAAAAAAAAAACAGACACACAGTGGGGGAAAAAAAAGCACGAAATATCAACTTTAATCTCTAAATTTCCACTTTAATCACGTTGTTTATTTTGTCATTAAAGTAGAACATCATCAATTTCATCTTAAAATCGTTTAATTTACTAGTTTCTCAAATCCCATCATAACTAAAGTAGCACGTTAAATGCTTTGTTTTGTATTTGATCTTCTATGTGCTCTATGTGCGTGAATCACTACGTGCTTCTTAAACGGGCTTTCTCTTCCTCCGACAGGACACAGAATCCATTACATTTGTGATATTACAGCTCTCTAAATAATTCAAATACTGAGATGTATACTTGATATCATTTTCATGATGATAGGAGTTAAAGCATGTTATTAAACATGGGAACACGGTGGCACAGTGATTATTTATGCCTCACACAAGATGCTTGCTGCGCCGTGTGCTACCTTTGATGAAATACTTTATTGCAGCAGTACTGTCTCTTTCAAACATACTAATCCCCAATTCCTGTCCTTACTTTTCTTTCTCCAAATACCCAATCGCCACACAATCAGCTCTGTAATAGACATTAAGCCATCTGTAAACTTAGAACTTCGATTCTTCAAAACTTTTATGGAACATTGAAATATCTTCGTAGTACATGTGAAATTATTCTATCCATCCAGTGTCGCACCAGTCCCAGCAAGAATACAGCGCGAGGCAGGAACAATCCGTGAATGGAGTGCCAGCTCCTCGCTAGTGTTGCAACACCGTGTCCTCACATGTTTATTTATTAACAATATAGATTATTTAAATTAAGTTAAAGTTTTATTTTGCTGCATTTCATCTTAAAAATGATATTGTCATCATATGTAAATACGTGCTTTATAAAGTGGCTCAGGTTGTGCAATATTATAACTGTATCACAAGTTTACAGTGAGATAATTGTACTTATAAGTACAAACAGTTCTACAAGGAGCACTTGATGGACTGATTGAGTGTGTTTATAGTTCTTGGGATGAAACTGTTTCTGAACCGTGAGGAAAGGCTCTGAAGTGTTTGCCGTATGAGAGCAGTTCAATAGACAGCATGGCTGAGGCAGCGTGTGCTTGATGCTGTATACCGATAATTCTCTTTCTGATCAGCTGCTATACAGCTGTGATTCCCCACTCAGATACAGTGATATAAATACTCCTGAGTGGTGCATTAAGAGTAATATGGAAAAAGATGATCCCCTGTGGCAAAACCCTAACAGGAGCAGCTGAAAAAAGTAAAAGAAGGTGCAGTGAGAGTAACAACGCTAAAGCAGCTATTATATTTAGAATAGTTTGACCATTCTGTGGACCATTATATTGTTACAGGTTAATTACAATCAGATGCATTAAACTAATAAACAATATCCGGTTAATTTCAGTGTATTTATAAAGCCACGTCAAGGATGTGGATCTAAAAAAGAAAGGGTAACCACAAAGGAACAGTAGCACTGCTTTGACGTTGGGTGCCGCCAATCTGCAAAACTGAGCGCAGAACTTGCGTACAACAGGGTATGAGGTACCGTGGAAATGTGCATGGCTTTACGCCAAGTTTAGGTTTTATACATCGTGATTTGTGAGTGGAAACGTTTGTACGTAACATTTTTGTGCGTACACACCGTTTATACATGAGGCCCCAGCAGAAAACACCACATGCCCAAACAGCTTCATACATTTAACTTTGCATTCAACAGATTTTGATTTTATCATTGGCAACTATCACAGCTAACAGAAGTACATATACTAGAAATGAAATACTTCAATAATGTTTTAGAAAAACAGCAATTGTAAGCAAGGTAAATGCTACAGAGAAGTCAACTCTAGTCAAAATGGATATTACTGAATAGAAACCAAACTTTTACCTTTGGCCAGAACGAAGCTGCTAGCATGTAACCCCCGTGAAACATGGGAGAGGAGTTTGGTATTCCATTGTCCATGACAAAGCTGTCCTGCGTCTCGTCCTGCGTCGTGCTGAGTGATGCAACGCTGTCTTCATCAAAACCTTTCATTCTTGGCATAGCTTCTGCTGTAAATTTATGTAACATATAATAATCACTTTAGATCAAATACAGCAATTTTATATCAGAATGACCGGGTTCTTGTAATTAACCTCATGTCATATGACATAATTGATGCATATACAGAGAGCCGGCATTTACTAAGTTGCACGTTCTTAGACTATGAAGAATCTAAAAAATACACAAATTTTGTTCAAATTAAAAATGTTTAAATTCATTCATTCAGAACTGCAATAATTTGTATTTATCTGGCCTAAATATAACCTTTGCTTAGTTTCATCTTGTCTTAAAATAAAGTAGGCTTAGTATGCCTTTTAGATCAACAACACTCCTGAATGAAAATATTTCAGAGTCCCATTATTTGCACTGTTTGATCTAGCCACTCATTAATAACCACATGAACTAAACCCACCAATGAAAAGAACTGACAAGACCAGAAAAATCAGGTGTGCTCATGTGCTGGTCCAAGTTTTGGTCCCACCTTATTTCTGAAAAATCCACATCATTTTTCAATGAACCACTGCCATTCTTAACTTTGGACTGTTGTGTGTGTGTTATTTTTTTTCTTATTCTTTGCTGTTGTATTTAATGTTTGGACTTGTATTTATTTTCTGCTATTGGGATAATTTTATTGGTTCACTGGAGATTCTTACTCTTGAATATGCTACATACAATTGACCATTGGTAAAACATTTGTACTGTAGATCAATTCTTGCTTTTCATAGTGAATGACCATGGCCTTTGTTGATAGTCATTAGAAAACACAATTTTACAGGACACTGCTTTGAAACAGGTAATTAATAGAAATAATGGGAATTCTGGCAAAAAATATAATTTGGCCCTGTAACAGATCCTGTAAAAATGGTAGCTTTAATCAGATTTGAAGGTAATGCTTCCATCTGTAATCTTGTACCATAACGTTTGAGTGCTTAGATCAAAAGCAATACAGTGAATTGTGCTTTACTTTAAATGTATTACTTACTTACTAATAAAAAGACAAGCAAGTTAGGTGGATTTGCAATACTAAATTGGCCCTAGTGTGTGGTTGGAATGTGTGTGTTCAGCCTGTGATGGACTAGCACCCTGTTCCAGGGTTTGTTCGTGCTTTGCGCACAATGCTTGTTGGGATGGGCTCCAGCACCCTCCCAGACCCTGTTCAGGACAAAGCAATTTAGAAAATGACTGACTGACTGACATGTAAAGAGTTGATTGTTATAAGCACTGTACAGAAAAGAACAGGTGAAAAGAATATCATGAACTTTGTACGATGTTCACCTCAGTGATCTGCCTGTTGGGAACTAAGCTATGCAAGTATTTAAACTGACCAAGCCATAGCATTGCTCCTGGCTTGTGTTGTATTCTGGGCTTAGAGTAGGCTGGTATGCACCACCTCTTCCCTGCTTCTGCTTTGCAACGCAAAGAGGCACATAGCGGTCTGACCTCCAAGGGGATATCCTAGTTTTCCGCAATATTGCATGTAGTTTAAAAAACAATGGATCCCATCACTCACTCTGTTGTATGAAGTATAGATACTTTATATAATTGACATCGACAATCCAAGGGGTGCAGCCATACTAAAAACACCCTTTGAAAATGTATGTATTGTATACCATATTATGAGGAGTAAGACTACAGATTAGGGACTACTGTGTGTACCCAAGGACACAACTTGCTAAGGAAATCTCCTATGAGCTTTGCAAACTTCCACTTTGGCCTTTATTTGCATAAAGTGGCAACCCCATTTCTCTGCACACAACCACTTCTCAATGCTCAGCAAAAAAAGGATGCCATGACTAAGAATAGGCTACTCGCTACAGCATTATCATCAACAAATAATGCATTTCTGAGATTTTAGGGGAGGTTATATCCCCTCAATGCTGATATATCAAAATGCATTTTCCTTACAGATGCCTACTGGCGCAGATGTACAATCTTGCCAAATTTCAGCTTTTTTTACTTAAATGGGTAATAGTGTTTTTGTTGATGAGCATGTGAGTAAGTGAGTCAGTCAGTCAACTATGCATTATATACATACGTAACAATAAAAATGAACTTGGTTTGAAAAGGCTTTCAACCTCCATGACACAGATGTTGAAGTTATGCTGCAGTAGCGCGCCACTATGGCATTAATGAAAGCACCGTACGCTACATAAAGAAGAACGAAGCAGCAATCAGGAGTACTGTATCTGTAAGTTTCTGTGATAGTGCCAAAAAGGTAATGACCGTAAGGAATAAAAATATCATCAGGATGGAATCACCATGAAGAAACAATGACAGCAATTTCCTATCACAATGTTCCTGAAACCTATAAAGAAAAGCCAGCACGAAAACCCCACCAGAAGAAGACCCATCCAAAGATGCAACTCCTCCTGAAGCGCCTGAAGAAGAGGCGCCACCCGAGGAGTTGTAAATCCTCTGCATCGCACTGCACAATTACTTCATGATGACATCATCTTCAATATCATTCATCTTTGGTGAGTACCCGTACATTTTACTGTATTTTAATTAAATTATGACATATTTACTCTACTTATAACAAAGAAAACGACAGCACATACCAAAGAAAATGCGCTTGCGTGAATTACAGTACATATAGCGGTAACATCATTATTTTACATTCTAGCACTGTGGGAGACATAGCAGTACAGTACTGTACAGTAGACATTTTAACTTTACATTCTTTTTTAGGTAATGTATTAAGGTAATTTTTTAGGTGATGTATTAATGTATTAAGCTTAGTTTGCAATGAAATTAAAGTGCTTTGGGGGCATATTTAGGGTTTAAACTATAAAAATAGGCATTTAAAAGGCATTTTTAACCACATTCAAAAGTCGCGGTTTTTCACAATTCGTGGGTGCTCTAGAAACGTAAACTTCACAAATTTTGGGGGTGTACTGTACATCAAAGCCTCAAACACTATGCCACAAGTAGATGTCACTGTAGTTTGGAAAAAATTAAATCTAAATCTGATTTTTTGCAAAAGCTAGGTGAATTATGGAGTGACACATTACGTGATAATTCCATTTTAGATTTTTGAATATTGTGACAGGCGGCCTGGTCCCATGCCCGGCTGGGACACCCCTGCTGCATGTGTTCCGGGGGAGTAACCATGGGAAGCTCAATACCTCCCCTGGGATGCTTTGTGGCAGCCTCCCTGGCAGACGGTGAATCCCCAACCTCCCGTAGGTCTCCATGTGAGATGGAGTCCTCCACAGCCTGGTTGGGAGCTGGGGTGGCCGCTAGGGGGTGCTGCCTGGATTTCAGAGCCTGGCTGGACAAATCTTCAGCCCCTCCCGGAAGTGCAATTGGGACCAGGTGGTCAAGCACCTGGAACACTTCCGGGTGGGCTGTAAAAGGGGCCAGCCACCACCACTCAGTGGCCAGAGTCGGGTGGAAGGAAGACAAAGCTGTGGAGGAGTGGTAGTGAAAGAGAGAAGGGTTGTGCTTTGTGTTACTGTGCTTGGGACTGTGTTGTGGCTGGAAGGTTCACGGGGAAGACGTGCCCTCCAGCTGAAGAAAGAAATAAAAGTCTTTTGTTGAGTTTTACACGTGCCTCAGTGTCAAGTCTGTGTCGGGTCGGGCGCTATATAGCATCTACTTCACAATATACTGTATAAGTTTAAGACATGTAAGATTGTTTTTCTTATTGACTTTACAAGATAGTAAAACTTCACCTTCAAATTGAAGAATAATCACAGTTGTGATGTCTGAAATTTGGTAATGGGCAAATATTGCTAGGTTAAAATAAAAACAGAAACCTGCCAGAAAGAAAACCAGAGACTTGTGAGGCTTATTCATTCAGAATGGCATTTGCATGACCCAACATCTTTCACATATGGAACATGTGCAAAAAATGGCTTTCCTTTTCCACATGCATCACAGACTCCAACAAAAAAAAAAAAATCACTATATTATGTATTAAGATTACAGTTTGCACAGATCAGCATTATAACAAGCAGCTTTGACTTACCATTTTTATTTCTCTCCTCTGCTTCACTGTCACTGTCTTCAGAGGAGGAAGATGAGGAGGAGGAAGACGAAGAGGAACCTGAGGAGCAAGATGAAGAGGAGGAAGAAGAGCTTGACCCAGAGTGGGAGCATGAGGAAGACGAGGAGGAGGAAGAAGATGATGACCGAGATGAACAGGAGGAGGAAGCATCTGAGTCAGAGTCAGACCCTGAACTGCCACTGCAGCCTCTCTTGCGGTGTTGTTTCTTAGCCACTGAATTGGGGGTCAGAGGCTTGGTCCTTGCAGCCACCATCCTCCGGTCATTACCGCTCTTTACTCCTATTTGTAGTGAATCCCCTGAAGGAATCCAGACCTTTGCTGCAATTTTTGACTCTGCTGTTGAAATGGAACCCTCATCCTCCTCAGATGTGGCTGAAGAATCTCTGTCTTGGCTAACCCCTTCATTTCTAGACTGCAAGTCCTCTGCCTGAGTGCCTTTTGTATCTGTTGTCCTTGGCTGTGGGGTAAGTGGTGAGCACAGTAAAGTCATCTGATGCTGCTGTTGTAAAAGGGGTGTGGAAGTCCGAGACTGAGCTCCCTTGTTCTGACTATAGTTGCTTTGAGCTGCCATGAAGCAAAGTTCAGGATCCCTCAAAATGTGATAATCTGTGCGGCTCACTCCATGCTTTGCTGCACCAATCAGAAGGTCACGATCATGGCTTCCAGGTTCCCACCAGACAGGAAGGTCCGGACTTGGTTGGCACAGTTTCAGCCTCTCAAACAGTAAAGGATGCCTTAAAACCTGTTCACGGATTTTCCGCAAGAGCTCTATTCTGTAGAGTGTTCGTGAGGCACGCTCTTCTGTAATGGGCTGAATAGAAATCGATGGGTCCGCAACTTCTTAAAAAGAAAAAAAAAAAACAAAACAAAACAAAACACAACTGTCAGCAATGGTGCAACCTAACACTATCTTCATAACTGAAAACATACTTAATTATAGGATTAAAATTTTTTATTTCACTACTCAAACAAGATGTAATTCAGAAAAAATGACATACATGACTGTTGATGTCATTAACAACAGACTTCATATCAAAAACTGCTAAAATTGCCCTTGGGACAAATAAAATTCTATCTATAGAAAAATTGGTTCATATAAATTCAAAGCAATCAACTTTAAGAAATGAGCTTTTGTCCTCTTTATGGACAAATTTCACTAATTGCCTTTTATTTAAGTTGTTATTGCATGTTAGTTTAGGATGGTAATACTGTGGATCTAAATGGTTTCAGTCCTGACATTTCGTAAAAAAAACTCAGCCATGTCAAATATAACATGTTTCCCAGCCCCAGAATTCCTTATTCCCAGTTACAGATTCCAGTTCTTCCTGGGGGAATTGGCAAACATTCCCAAGCCAGCCAAAAGATATAATCCAGCATGTCCTGGGTCTGCCACAGGGTCACCACCCAGTGGAACGCTACCAGAGTATCTCTAGGAGCTGCCCAGCGAGGGCATCCTTGCAACATGCCCAAACAACCTCAACCGGCTCCTCTCGATTCTGAGTAGCAAGCAGTGACTCTACTCCGAGACTCTCCTGAATTGCTGAGCGTCTCACCTAATCACAGAGCTTCAGCCCACCTGCCCTGTGAAGAAAAACCTGCTTGTCCCCATGATCTTATTATTTTGGTCACTACACAAAGCTCAAGACCATAGCTGAGGACAGGGGTGTAGATCAACCAGTGAACTGAGACTTTTGTCTTTAGACTCGGCTCGCCACTAACCATCAAAGACTGAAACAGCAACTGCAGAAGAGCTGCTGCTGGTCCAATCTGCTTGCCTATCTTACGCTCCCTTTATCTGTCATTCGTGAGCAAGATCCTGGATACAGTACTTGAATTAATTAGTTAACTGCACATCTTTGATTGAGTACATTGAAAATGTAACTGGTTAAAAATGGTTTTGTGTTATATTTGACAGTGTATACACTAAGACAGGCTTTATTTCAAAAGGGTCACCATGTATCACTTTGTATACCTGTGTAAGCAATTTTCAGCATTAATTATTCCACTTTAAAATTTAACGATAACATATAAATGCTCATCAGCCATTGAAGTATCTAACATACCTCCTTCCTTGGGAGGCAGACGACAGACCCGTCGACACATTGCTGTGAATGCACACAAGTATTTCTGAAGACTGTCATCTGTCTTCTTGTGAAGCCGTGCCATGGCTCTGAATTTAGTCCAATCAAACCTGCTAGCTTCTGGATCAAACACCACACCAAAGGTGGATACCACGCGGTAGAAATCTGCTTCTTCTCTTCTAGTCCACCTGAAAAGACAAAGAATTCAGCAAAACTTAAATGTTTACAAGCTGGTCGATATCATAATTAGTTGCATAATTAAACATGTTATATACTTAGACATTATTACACTGAAAGATCAAACAATTTTCAGATATTTTTCTCAGTTTTGTTTGTTATATTTCTACAGCTACTGTGGAAAACTGGACAGTACATTAGCACAGTGGTTAGTGCTTTCCACAGTTAATGAAAAATGAGTTTGAATTCTGACAACAATACTTTTTTACTATTAAAAACAGAAAAATGTGATTGTTCCCCTTTAAGTTGGGCCTGCTCTTGATAAAATTGTATTTATGTTCTAACTTTCTGTCAAAAAATGCTAAAACAAATCTGTACCTTTGAAATGGACCTAGAACAGATGTCTAACAAATGCCTAAAGTAAAAACAATCTATAGCAGTAAAAATAACTATTAATCTACTTACTTTACATTAAACACCGCAGGGATGCAATTATGCCATCCTCACCATGGCATGTTAAAATTATGTACTTCTTTGTTAGTTGGACAGATCAATCCTTTAAGTGATACTAGAGAAGACAGATGGTTACAGATATTTATTAGTGAGCCAGCTCTCAGATGATTCTGTACTTATGGGACGATGAGGCAGAGTATAGGAGTCAGGTGGAGAGCTTTGTTTCTTGTTGCAAAGAGAATTGTCATCTTAACATTAGCAAAACCAAGGAACTGGTTATTGACTTCTGATGCACCAAACCTGTGTTCAGTCACTATTCAGGGAGTGGATGTTGAGATGGTGCACTCCTTACAAGTACTTGGGGGTCCATATCAATGACAGGTTGGCCTTGTCTCATAACACAGAGGAACTACTGTATATAAGAAAGGGCAGTGTAGGCTCTTTTTCCTCAGGAGACAGAGTTCCTTTTATGTGGGAAGTGACATCCTTTTCATCTTCTACAACTCTGTGATGGCCAGTGCAATTTTCTGCGCTGTGGTGTGCTAAACTGGTAACATCGCTTCAAGAGGGGCCTATAAATTAACTCATTACTTAAAAAAGTAGGCTAGTTATGGGACACAGTCTGGACCTAGCGGTGGTTTGTAATGTGGAGCACAGGAGTGCTGCCCCCTGCCCTCCCAAATATTTAAAAAATTCTACTTTAATTAGGTAATGCAAAATAATCATGAAATAAATTGGTTTATTTGCACAACATGCCTGGTATCAGCGCATGTCAACCTCCATTAAAAATTGGTTCCGAATTTCTATGTGAATACCTATATTTCCTGAGTGAAGGACGTTGGCCCAGCCAAATTAATGTATGTGTATGTGTATGTGTATTAATGTGTATGCAAGTCTTCAATCTTTTAGCAAGTAGGTGATCTGAGGCTGGCCCTTAACTAGTTGCTTTCAGATTTGTGTGCCCCAGACACTTCCACATTTATAGGCAGCAAATTAGTACTGTTTTAGGTTTTTTTAATCTAATGTGATTGGACAATCACTAACGCACTATTTCATGTTCATGTCAATGGTTCAAAATTCACACTGGTCATTAATATAACCATAGATAAGCAAGCGCGACTTTAGGGAGACGGCAACTTTAAGTGAAAAATGTGGTTATTTCTTTAATGAAACACCCCTTCATAAGTTACTCACTTGAAGGAAAAAAAAAAAAAAGATAAAACAAGCTTAGACTGTACCAACCGGATGTAAGAATTCAGCAGCAGACAAGAGATCAAAGATGAGCTTATACACAGACTTTTTCCCCGCTCTTGTTATGACAAATGGAGTTGGCAAACTGGATGTGGTGTAAGTAATGCCTTTTTTGCTTTCCCTGTTTGCTGTTCCCTAGTGTTGAAGGGTTGTGGACAGCAATGGGGGTACAGACCTAAAACCTCTTCCTGAAAAATGCAAGCAGCATGAAAGTAGCCACAGTCATCTATACCAGTGTGCTGTGGCACTGTGGTGTGCTGTTGGAGCTACCCAGATGTGCCATGGAAATAACAGTGAAGCACACTTGGGCCTGAATCTGAGAGGGACAAGCTCCGCAGGTGGTCGAGTCCTGTCTGAAGAGGATAGGTGTACCTGGAGAAGCTGGTATAAAAGCAGCTCTGTGCTCGCCATGTTAGAGCACTTTGGATGCGTCTCCTGGCTGCTAGAGTCCATCTTTCCTCGGTGTGTGGTTGTCAGTTAGCCTCACAGGGCTGGTGGATAGTGGGCATAGGAGTTACCTCTGAGGCAAAGTGCTTACTAAGTGCAGTGTCTGTGAACTCTGATTTCTGAGCTCCTTTTGTACCAGCATCTCTCGGCAAAAAAGAGCATGTGTATGCATTGCATTTGCCGAGTTATTTTGTGCCCTAGGCCAAGCTTATTCGTGCACCAACTGACTGTATGGAAGCTAACCAACAAGGCTGGCCTTTTCACCCCCTTACGATCTGCACCCTAAGTGAATGCCTAATTTGCCTTAATGGTGGTGCCAGCCCTGCGTGTATGTTATATATGTGTTTGTGATTAGTAAGGTAGTGGTCTGCCTTGGGATGATTTTGGTTACAAAAACTGTGCCACTACAGAAAAAACAAGCTGGGAAAAACTGATCTAGATTATATTATGAAGCTACATTTTTTTGTCAGGCTTAGTGAAATGATTTGATTTAATCAGATAGTAACTGAGAAATTTTCAGGCTTGAAGGAAAGCTGGCAGATGATTGGGCAATTTAGAGACATGCGTAGTATAAAATTTCGATGGCAGGTGCTCCTGTTTTGTTCCACATCTATAGTCCAAGTTAAAAGGAAGAATAAGGGGATTGTGGATATCACACATTGACGTTTTGGAGCACAGAGGATATTAGAAAGCTGATTTCAGATTGTGAAGCATGGTGGAAAGGGTATAATACATTTTAGCCTACATTTGTCCCATGGGTCTGGTACTGGACAGGCCAAGGACCACAAGAACATTTGGAATGAACAGACAGACAGACAGACAGACAGACAGACAGACAGACAGACAGACAGATAGATAGATAGATAGATAGATAGATAGATAGATAGATAGATATGAAAGACACTATGTAATAGGTACTGTGTAAAAGGCACTGTATAATAGATAAGTGCTGATTCAGTTTACCCCCCAAAAAAAGTCCATGGGTGACAAAAATATCAACAATAATCCTCCTTTTTAGGTTTTATTGTAATGATCCAATAGCTGTGTGCTTTTCATTTTTTCTTGAGTATTAAATGCAAAGATAAATTGTAAAAAAGTCAAATTTTCATTTATGGCCAAAAGTACTGTTAAATCTTTCAGGACATTTTTCATTTTGGCAATAAGTACTTTAAAGTTTTCCTGTTTGTTGCCATCTTTGGCTGAAAACAAAATGTGTTAAGTCTTTACTTATAGAACATTAATAAACAATTGTATTAATGTTCCAGATTTTACAAAATAACAGATTCATAATCTTTACAAGTTGCTGTTTAATAATGTACAGAGAACTGCAGGCCTCAAAATTTACACACCTTTGCTGTCTTTCTATTTTGGCTGCCATCTTGGGTGTAATTGTCTCCTCACAGACAGGTGTTTGGAGGCACTGCTGAGCCAAGTAGACTTGCTGAATTTGTTGAATCTGCCTATTTTTTGTATTTCGCTGATAGGTGGTAATAAGGCGGCGGAGGCGTGTGGTTAAGGCAGAAGAAGGGGGCCAATACATCGCATCTCCTTCCATGATGTGTGCATCTATCAAGAGAAAATAAAGAGGAAGAAAGTACTTAAGTGATATTTTATACTAAGCAAAATCTTTGTTTACAAGGTAAAATTCAAAAGAATAAAACAAATCAGTAAATAAAAGTATATTATTAAAATAATACAGTAAGTCAACAGGTGAAAAAGAAGAGATATAGATATACTTCATTTTAACAAGAATCAGGAATTTATATGATCCAGAAAAAGATAAAAAGAAAAACCAATTTTGAATACTACGGAATACTACAAATAGAAGCTGGAGTAGAAGTTTTAATTTAGCATTTAACAAAAGGAGAAAATTAGTTTGTGTCACTACAATCCTCCAAACAAAATTTCCTGCTGTGTTTCCTCTAAGACTGTAAATGGATCTGAGCCTCCTTCCTACAGTAAAGGAGTGTGTGCAGTTGTACTGTGACCATCTTTAGTAAGGGCTCTGCCCTCTTTAGTCATGTCACATTGACAGTAGTGTGTACTGTGGCATTAATGACACATGATCCTGATTAAAATTGCTTGACAAGAACATGCTTCACAACTAGAAAAACAGGAAGGAATGAAGGAGAGGCAGGTTAGTTTTCAGCCACAGAAATAGAGTATTTAATGTTTTTAGATACTTTTTTGGAAAACACCAATCACCAAATTTTCAATCCATGGGCAAAAAAATAATTTAGAATTAAGTACTTTAAAATATATTTATCCCTCAGAAAATGTTATGTTCTTGTAGAATTACTGTACCTATTACAAAGTGTCCTGCCTTTGTTTTTTAGGAAATATTAACACTTGATATATTTTTTCTTTTTAAACCTACTTACAAAAAAGGATAATACTTTGAAAATAACTTAGAGGCAAAATATATTTCTACGAAATGTCACATCTGCCTCTGAGTCATTCTAACTGCTTGCAATAGGGAAATATGGAAAAAGTTTTATTACAAACTGGTCGATCTGTAAAATGCTTTGGATAAAACAGTATTCTAAATAAATAAAAAAGAAACAGGAATCTAATGTGTATCTTGTTAAGCTCACCTCCATTGCTGTCTGCAATTACTAGGTCCCCTGGTGAGGATGCATCATCCTGTAACACAAAATAAATTATCATTCACCTAATACAAGGCAACTAATACTTTGTTATAATACAAAGTAGACAAATCAGAATTATTCATACAGACAACCAAAATGTTGAGACCATACTGAGCAAAGATGATCCAATGCTGCCTTTACACCTACCCTTTAGGCATTTAGGTACCTGTGTAAAAAGTCTCTTCATTAGGACTCTTGGGAAGTTAAGACAATGCAGAGCAGGTTGCAGCCCAACTCTAACTCCTATTAAGTCTAGATAGCTACTGAATTCTACTGTATAGTGTACATATAAAAAGCCAGGTGAAGGAAATTAGTTTTTACTAAATGAATGTCTATTCTAAATATGGGCTGATGAAATTTAAAATTATCACTGAAGTGTTACCTCAATGTCATCTTTTAATAGCGCTGGGGCTGGCTTGTATTCAGGATCATCAACATCTCTGATCAAGAAAAAAAAAACATACTTAAACGGTTTATTTAAACTATATATTAAGACACTTAAAGTGAATAGAATGAGGATACACTAATGATGTTCTTTAGACATAAAAGCAAAACACAAAGACTCTAAAGATATAATTATTCTCACCCATCCATAAAGTCACAGGCCCTCTGTTCTGCTGCAATTGCCTTCTCGTCTGGTTTGCCAACTCTTTCCAAGAAGCTGAGAGCAGGATCTGCACGAATAGTGTTGTACTTTTCATATCCTGGAAGAATTAGGGAAACACAACTCTTGTAACCAGTTTACCCAACAAGGTTTGATGTCACAAGTAACACTGATGCTGTTGTGTGGCATTTTCTAAAGGTACATAAATGAAAAGTTATTTTTTCCTCTCACCATGCTTAAAGACACCTAACAGAAGACACTTGTCTGCATCTTTATCCCACCATTTTGCAGGAAGCTCAGAGTGATCAAGCTCTGGAATCCAAACTTCAGTCTCACTGCAAATAATTTAAAATATCAGGAATTATGTTAGACATTGACTTTCTCCATACATATGTACAAAGATGGCAGACTTGTTTTTTTCTTAGCCTAGCAAACTATAATAATGTGCATTGACTTTTTGACCCAATTACTTTTGATATATCTGGAAGTGATAGATATAAATTACCCCCATTTGATTCATAACAAATAATGTCTGTATGGGTAAATATTTGGTTATTTAAGACATAACAGAAAAACAAAATTGCAGTTTTTCACTCTGAAAAAAGTAATCTGAACAAGTACTGTTTCATTCTGGAATGATACCACATGGGTGGTCTCTCTTTTATTACTGCCACCATTGCCTGTATCAATGTAAAATACAGGGTCCTTCACCATTTTATTCTGGAAAACATGAAACCAAACAATGTGGTTTCCAGAATGGATTTATGTTCATACTATGGAACCTGTTTTGGCTTGATGAGATGTTGGACAGATCTGTTATGAAGAAGTGCATCACGTGAAAGTAATTATCAAGATCTCAAGGTTTAGTCAGCACAAGTTCTTTCAGCTTAATTCTTCTGGGTTTATGCATAAAGGCTCTATTACTGTTACTGTATAAAAGATCCAGAAAGAGCAACATCTTAGAGCAATTCACATGTTAGACTGAATCCCTGAAGCAAATTTAATGTACACAAAAATCAGCACAAAAAATTGCTATGACTTTCAAGCAAGACTTGCTTTAGCCACAACAAAGCATTAACAAAATGACACTAACCCATGAGAAAAGCTACTATATGAATATGTTTTGGAAGAGGAATTCCCCAGTGTTATTTAGTTAAAAAATTTAATATTGTTAAACTGTTACTGTTTTGTTCAGTCTCTAAAATCATTTTAAAAAGTCCTGTCACATACTTCATACATTAAATGACACCTTATACATTTACATAATTAAAAAAATATTTGCACAGACATTTTCTTGCAAAAACAGTGTTAGCTGAACTTTCTCTGTGGTATGGATTATGTTTACCTCTTTTGTAAGTCGCTTTGGATAAAAGCATCTGCAATAAATGTAAATGTATTTGTGGATTAAGAGAAAACTGTACCCCAAAATGTTTCATAATACATATTTATTGACCGTGTTTGTTTTTGATTTTAAACATATAGCAGGAAATATACAGGACATCTACAACATAAGGTGAACTGTATCATTTGTGCATTGAAGACATTTTTCATTGCTGTGAATTTCCTTTTTACGATTATAATCTTTTTTTTCTAAAACCTCAGCTTAACAAAAAAACAATGCTACATTTCCTGAGAGCTTAATTAACTTTTCAAAGTTGTTCCCAGATAAACAAACTTTAACATCTGCTATTGACAGATTACATTTTCTTCTAGAACAGATACAATCACACAACTGTAAGAAAAAATATATACAAATAAACCAGTGTACACGTACACTTACCTGTGATCAACACCATCAATGACCTTCTGGTACTGATCTCCAATGACCTCCTGCCTCAGATAGTACAGCATTCTCACCCTGAGAAGCACCCTGCAGACACATGGGCCCCCGAATATTAAAACACATTATATAAAATTACCAGGACAAAGATCTAACACCACAATGGCTGCCTTCTTCATACATTACACAGTCCTCAATATATGTTTGCTGTGGATTTTAATTTTTGTTATGCCCAGTACTTCACAAGATTATCTAATCAGGTAGCATGTACTGTTTATTTTTATTACCTCTTCCACTGAAAACATTTCTAAAGCAATAGGTCACTAGCCTTAAACTCAGATTTTGGATGGTGGTTGTGACTGCAGGTTTACATAACAATCACTTTATTAATTAGTAGCTAATTGCTTTGCTTTCACTACCAAGCCATACAAGTCAGAAAAACAACTTTTAAACAAAAAACATAACTAAATATCTCATTCTTTTACATTTTTTTCTTCCATTCACTTAAAAATAAACATACAAATTGATGAACATTTACATGAGACATGG
This sequence comes from Polypterus bichir lapradei, assembly GCA_026402145.1. NCBI lineage: Eukaryota > Metazoa > Chordata > Cladistia > Polypteriformes > Polypteridae > Polypterus > Polypterus bichir. Next base: position 92,742,879 of record JANRMT010062806.1, read on the forward strand.
TAAAAGGAAATCAGAAGTGAATTTGAAATCATACATTTTTTAAAATAAATTTTCATCTTTTGATTCAATGTGTGAGACTCCATTCTGTTTGATATAGGCAAATTGCAACTAGACTAAATATTGACCGATGTAGCTAAGTACTTTTGTCCATTTTTAAACTCTCCTAATCCAATTCAGGTTTCTAAGCTCCAAAGCTTAACCAGACACTAGTCTATCACATGGCACACCCACACTCAATCAAACTGCACCAATTCAGAATTACAAATTAACCTAATTTTGGTAGTTATGTCATGATTTTGAAAATATATATTAATGTGCAATGACATATTAAATTACATATGTGAAAGAAATTGAACTGAGATATATAAATAGCCAAACAATAAAATATATATCTATGACATAAATACAGGTTCACTTGACACTCTGGTGCTTATTTTATGTAACAGCAGGGAACCAACACTCTGTAACAATAATTCTTTACATTTATATTGCACTTTTTCTCACTATTCAAAGTGCTTTGCATAGAGAGTGGGGAGCCACTTTAACCACCACTAATGTGCAGCATCCACCAGGATGATGCGACGTCAGCAGTTTTGCACCAGTTAGGTGTTAGGTGGTGAAGCAGTGAGAGACATTTAATCAAATAGCGGTCCAGAATTACTAGGCCATGATGGGTAAATTTAGCAAGGACATTAGGATACACTATATTCTTTATGAAGGATGCCCAGGGATCTTTTATGACCAGAGAGAGTTAGGTCCTTGATTTTACATTTCGTCTGAAGGATGCTGCCATTTTTACAGCACTTTGTCCCCATCACTGCACTGGTGCTTTGGGATCCACATTTAGATCACAGGGTAAGTTCCCTTTCCTAACCTTGAAAACACTCCTTCAGCAGCAACCAAATCTTTTTCTTGTTGGTCTCCCATCCAAGTACTGGCTGGGCCCAAACATGCTTAGCTTCAGATGGATGACCTGTTCTAATGCGCAGGGGGTAAAGAAATCAGTATGTGGGCATTTTTTTAAGTATAAAATACTTTATGATAGCACACAAAAAAAAAAGAACTTTGGGCATGTGAAAGAATACTTTAAAGGTTACAGTTGAGGTTGATGTGGTGATATCAAGAAGCTTCAGGGAGAATTTATATTTTGTCTTTATTCATCAACTGTTAATTTATGAATGTGGTATCCTATACATAAAGTTTTCTACAGTATTTTTGTCCTACTAGTCTGAAAAACAATCAAATAACTGCAATCTAATCTCACACAAATTCTTTATACACACTTGGAAAAAAATGCCTATAATGCACTATAATGCATTTTTACAATAGTTTTAATAATACGCCAACCAGCCCTGGAGCACATCAACAAGGTAAATAATTACACATTATTCAGACCTTCTGCCAGAACCAAATCACTTATTTATCTTGTGCCTATGTGTTTTGCTTGGCTTATTTTCTTCAGGATTAATATACTTTATTTGGTGTACATTTAAAAAATAGCCCATGTATGCTGAAAAAGTTCCCTTTAAGTCAATTCTCCCAAATTATCTGCATTAGATGGAAAGTGTGACAGACATGAGAAAAACAGAGAATCTCATCCATTAAGCCAGACGCTAACAATCATGCCTAGGTAAATGTTAAGGCCTAGACTTTGATAAGCTAGAAAATTACATGTCTAACTTGTGCCCATGAGGGAACTCTAAGTTAGCAGAAAACTATCCCAAAAAGGTCACAGCACAGATGTGCAAAGGCCTCAGTGACTGCTAACAAAGCAAAAAGTTCAGGTAGCCCCAAGGGTTAAAAGATTCTCCTTTGACCCTAGAAATGTATTCATGGTTTGGCGGGAGAGGTAACCAAAGGTCCTGAACTTGGGATTTGAGCCAGTGCAGTGTTTAGACTGGCAGGGAGGAAGGTAGCATCTGTATGGATTTTTTTGGAAGTATATGTACATAGAGTACTAGGACAGCCACCTCACCCCACAATAGCAAAGAATTCAATGCCTGTATTAGCTATGCCCAATGGAGATTATTTTGTGACATATCTGATGTACTACTTAACTATTTTCTTATAATCTGTTTTTGTTCAGTAAAACCTCATTATTTAGATTTTCCAAGCTTTTACTTGTGTGAACCTGGGCTTGAAAAGACACCAGGGAGGTACTACTATATTATATGCACAGTACCATAGAAATGTTAGGGGACATATGTCAAATAATTTTTAATCTAAAGGCCAATGCCTGAATACTTATAATGTATTTCTATGACAAATACAAAAAGTGAACAGAATTTACATGTTACAAGTGGCACTTTAACAAGCCTGATGCTTGTGCCCTGAGACAGACATTCTCCCATCCAGAAAAGTCCTTGCTCCCAGTCGTTCTAACTGAAAAAGGATGACTTTTTTAGGGGTCGAGTTACACAAAAAGAAACCCTCTGCAGAACTTATACTGCTTATGTCACAGCCACAAGTAATACTATCAAAATTAATAGCACATAGATGGAATAATATTTTGAACACTGCAAAACAAGTTATGCTCTTCTAGAAGCAATGATATTGTAACTTGTATTTGTGTGCATTTGAGTAGTAAATGCATGACTCTCTTCATAAGAATCACCACACTCACTTGTTACAGTGGTGCTTCAGATGCTTCTTGTAGCCGTCATCTTGTAACAGATGCTCAGGATTGTGCTTACGCAGCCATTCAGCTTTCTGGATGTCGAACGTGCTTGGTTGGTTTTTGACTTTCTTCCCTTTACGACCTCTGGGAACTGGTGCAGAAAGACCTGAAGATGGAAGATATCAAAAGGGTATCTCTGAGGAAGCTGTAATAAGGCTGGTATCTGTGTCACTGAAAGACATGAGGACCACCTTGAATTATATCATCTTTATACTGGCATGCTTCATGCTATTCAAATGTATTGCACATTTTGTCTTTACCAAGATGATTCTGAAGTTCCTTGGTCTGACCATCTTCTGTAGGAGCAATGAGATCCCACATAAAGCTCTTAATCTTTTCATCGCCCCTGTAATGAACTAAGCAGTAAGATAGCAGGGCCCGGCAAATAATTTCCACATCATGCTCGTTTAGTTGCCTCTTGAAGCGGCCATGCACCAGGATATCTTTCCAGCGCCCCCACCTGGACCCAAAAAAAGACAATTATGCAAAAGATTTGAATTAAAATTTGTAAGATATGCAGGAGAAGTAATTCTCTCTTATGAATAGATTCCCTTGTGTATCATTAGAAATAAATACTCAAATCTGTATGTCATTTTCAGTTAAATGGCTTATGACTGCAACTCTAAATATCATTACTGGAGTGACAGAGTGTTCATTACTGATCATGACTATGCAATACACTACCACAAAACTAATTATATGTATACAAAAGCAAACGATAAGGTCCTACTTTATATAAAAGTTCTATCCCAACCATATTTTAATATTCTAAAGAATTCTTCTACTACTTTAATGAGTGAATGAAATACAAGGCAAAGGCAGGTATCAATGGGCAGATTGCTCAGATCTTGCTTGTATTTTTTCCTGCTGAATCTTATGGGATTCAGCTCTAGACAGGGTGGTGTATCACATTCTCCTCTACTAACAACATCAATCTGGAAACATTTTTCCACAACACTTGAAAACGTATTTGTAGTGAGTGTTTACTAAACTTGTCTCTGTTAAGTAGTCTGTGCTCCTAAAGCATGGTACAACTGGGGTTATACTATACATTGCTGTGATTTGAATGCTTACCCATAGACCAACAAGTTCTTCTCCACCCTGAAGCACTCTGTCCTGCCATATCCATTAAGGCGGTCATATGGCCTACGAAGCTTTGGCTTGTCATCCCCTTCACTCTCTGCTTCAGACAGTTCAGCCAATTCATCTTTTGTTGCACTGAAGGGACGTGTCTGCTTCCTCACCCTTGGTGTGTCAATCACTAAACTGTTCTGTAAACCAGAATGAGAGAACTCATTTAAAAAACCCTCCAAATGTATTTCACCATGCCTTTTCTAACCTGCAAATTCAATTCATGATCACAAGTATCCTTTGTTTAATCTACATATCTTGTAAGAGCCAGTAACTAATAATCAGTAGTGAAAAGTAATGATCTACAAGTACCATTATCTCTATACCTGACTATACATACAATATTCAATTTCTCAAAGTGTTTTAGATTTAAAAACTTTAACTAAAGTTGACTATTTAGTAATATCTTTACTTTATATTTTCCAAAACAGTCCTTTACAAATTACATTTGGCAAACCACAATACCAGAAATACTTAAGGGAAGGTATGTCACACTAATTGAATACAAATTTTTTCAACAAGAAAATTTGAATTTCAAGACAAGTACAAGAATGCACCATTACTTTTCCATAATATTATTGTAGGTAAACAGTTTTGTTTAATACATTTGGGATTCCTGTAATGAAGAACACAGTGAATGTTGTGCTGAAAAACACCGAGTGTAGTAGTGTTTGTGCAAATTTTATCATATTCAGAACAGCTCTTCCATTTCACATACATGAAACTAGCTTTGAAATATAATATAAACTTTGATTTCCAAAGATGATGTAGATATTTACATTTATTAAACTAACAAAAATATTTGAGATAAATTAACAATAGGTTTTGAAGCAGTTGTGTGTTTAAGATATGTTATAATATGGAAGGTTTAAGTTAACTAACAGAATCATAGGTCTAAAGTAATGTAAAATAATTGCACATCCTGAACAAAGTCAAAATCTAATATTGTCAGAACTGTGCAACTGCTGAAATAATTAAAACATTTTTTGAAAAAACTATAGAAATTGTAGAAAGTCTGATTCTATATTCATATACAAATTATGCCATTTTCCAAACATACACAAGACATTTTTCAGACACTAAATTTTTTTTCTCTTAAGTGAGTAATTTCCAGGCTGTGTAGTTTTATATTTTAATTAAACACATTCTCTTTTTAAGCACAATTTTCTGTTTTCCAGTATTCTTTCCTTCATGCCAATTACCTGACCTAACATTCTTTAATAGCTTGACTCAAATATCAAAGAAGAATACAAATGCAAAGCGAAAAATGACATTTGGGTATCTTTTTGAACCAAAGAGTCTACGGCAAATCATGAGTTTTCCTTATACTTTCTTTTCAATGATCCATTATTTTATTACAGTAATTGGACACCTTTGGACTACAACCAAACTTATGAAATGTTTCAGCATGTATTCAACACAATATTTCTTGAAATTACTTACTCTACCATTGATAGCATCCATATCTATCTCTGCTTTCTTAGCCCACTTATCCCAGAAATTTGGATCATCTAGGGCAATATCAGTTCTGTTTCCAGATGCCACAAAACTTGCCTACAGGAGAGAAAAAAAAAATACACACACATAAAAGTAAAATTTATCTTCCTTTAAGGACAAAGACAAAAGACTGGCCTTTTACACGTTAGGCAGGTTTACCACATTTCTTCTGATGCAGCAGAAAATGAGGGGCATAGTGGAGGTATCAAGGCCAAACCTTTCATTCCTGCTGAAGGTAAGTTTTAACAGACCGGCTAAGCATACACTAATGTTAGAATGAAAAAAGCAACCTCACTGAGTTTAACTGGTTGGTGACCAGTACTTTACATAATAGTTGACAGCACTAATAGCATGACAAATGTAAGTATTCTAAGATTTAGCCAAACCTATGTTCAATTCATACATCTATCCTAGATGAGCCCCTATGGCAAAAAGTGGATTTGGATGGATGAAATCAATCAACCTTTTGTAACAGTCTCCAAATAATTCTGGCTAATACTGAAATATTCTCAAATCAGTCAAACAATGTTATCCCCATGGCATGACCGGAGACTGCTATTAAGTGTTTTCCAAATGGCCCATGCCTGGGATATCACTTGTGGGACCTTGCATGAGAATGCACCAGAACAACTAGTGGTTACTCTCAGCCTAGAAATGCAGCAGTTCTACTTGAAGGTTCCTAACATACCCTTATCATTTATTGTTTTTTTTTTTTTTTACATTTTATTGAATGTATTAAAAGCAAGTAACATTCCATACAAGCAAGTCAAACTTGACAAAACTAAATTCAAATCAGCCCCCACCCATTAGAAAGAGAGCAAGGACAACAGGCTTTATTGACAGGTTTTAAAAATGTTATGAACAGATCCTCTAAGTGAAAATTAGATTTTCTCCAATTTCAAATATAACATCAGTTACCCACTGACTTAAAGAGATGGGCTAGGATTCTTCCAGCTGAGCAAGATAAGTCTACATGCCAATAGTGAAGTAAAGGCCACTACAGTTTGTTTTTCCTTCTCCACTTTAAGCCATCTGGGAGTCCACCAAACGCAGCTGTTAATGGAAGGATAGATTGTGACACCATGGCTGTCTGAAAGGCATTTAAAGACTTTGGGGCAGAATGATGTTAATTTGTTGCATGCCCAAAACATATGGCCCAATTAGGCTGGAGCTCAATTGCAACATTCACAGGTTGGATCTTGCCCTGGAAACATTTTGGACAATTTTAAATGAGACAGATGTGTTTGATAAAAGATTTTAAGTTGAATAATTGAATGCCTGCAGTGGGCTGGCGTCCTGCCCAGGGTTTGTTTCCTGCTTTGTGCCCTGTGTTGGCTGGGATTGGCTCCAGCAGACCCTCGTGACCCTGTAGTTAGGATATAGCGGGTTGGATAATGGATGGATGGATAATTGAATGCTTTGTGCATATGGCGCTGGAGTGAATTCTGTGCATGGCTGCCTTCCACTCCTTTTCTGAAATGTTGAGTAAGAGATCCTTTTCCCACTTTACTCTGGGATCTTTAAAATGGTTTTATATAATATGGAAATGCTGTATCAATCTTCAAGACTGATCAATTTTTCTTCTAGTAAAGAAGTAGGCAGGAGGTGAGGAAAGAACCCCATTATTGTGCTTGAAAATCTGATCCGAGATCCAACACTCCTAAATGCATGATCATAATGTAATGACTGCACCTTGGTATCCAACCCATGAAAATCAAAAACAAATGGGCAGTTAAGATACATTCTTAAAATAATCATTTCTCCACTTTAAGGATTTTAACTTAACAACACGCATGCAAACACAAACTAATTAATTATGTGCCACAGCTCATGCTCAGAAAATACATAATGATCCACTTCTTGTACTATAGCACTATTCTATAACCAGGGCAGAATCCACATTACTCCTCCTGAATCGTCTGGTATCTTAACAAGCTGAGAAATGCAATCCCTCAATATTTAAAGCTCTTTCTTTGCCCTTTTTGCACAAGATGCTGATTTAATAGTCAATCAATCAATCAATAATCACATTCCAGACATCTAATTTTTAGTTTCTTAGTGAAAATGAAGTGTCATATTTGTAATTGATATTTTTTAAGGTTGCAGAATCTTCCCTAACAGCAATTATTAACTTTATACCACACAAACACAAGCTAACACATGTGCACACACACACACACACACACACACAAGTAGATTTTTCCACTGATTTACTTTTGCAAAAGTTGAACCCCTTCCTTCTGACTCAATTGTAATGGTTTTAGTTCGCCGTTGAAGGATCTGATCAATGTCTTCCTCACAAAACTTTGAACCCTCATCCTCTTCATCCATTATTGCACCATAGGCTCCTCTTCGCAGCAAGTCTTCAATTTCTTTCTTGGATAGCTGCTGGATCTGCTGGATGTAAACATAAGAGACAAGCAGATATCAACACACAGTTACTGTTATTTCTACATCATATACTCCTGAGCCAAGTCAACACATTTCTTTATGTTCTTCCCAGCAGGTTCTTGTTTTATCACAAAAGTCTACAGTGAATACTCACGCCTCCAACACTGTTTTCTCTACCACTCATGCTCTGCAGCACTGCTTTGTCCAGTCCTAATTTAAGACTTGCTCGGTCAAACATCTCTCTCTCATAGGAATTCCGGGTTATTAGCCTGTACACTTTCACGGCTTTGTTCTGGCCAATTCGGTGACACCTTGCCTGAGCCTGTTCCAAGACATATTATAAACCAAAGATTAATCAAGGGTAAAACAATTTTAATTCATTAAGTTACATGTATTGTATAAATTGTACAGAAAACCATACAATTGTCAGCCATAAGCAATCAATGTATGTAACCCACACAGTTCTTAGGATATCTGAACATTAGTTTTATGAGGATTTCCAAATCCACCATGTTTAAGTGAAACAGTAAATCTTTCCATGCATCAAGACTACATAAATATATGAACTGCTCACAGATACAGTGGTGTGAAAAACTATTTGCCCCCTTCCTGATTTCTTATTCTTTTGCATGTTTGTCACACAAAATGATTCTGATCATCAAACACATGTAACCATTAGTCAAATATAACACAAGTAAACACAAAATGCAGTTTTTAAATGATGGTTTTTATTATTTAGGGAGAAAAAAAATCCAAACCTACATGGCCCTGTGTGAAAAAGTAATTGCCCCCTTGTTAAAAAATAACCTAACTGTGGTGTATCACACCTGAGTTCAATTTCCGTAGCCACCCCCAGGCCTGATTACTGCCACACCTGTTTCAATCAAGAGATCACTTAAATAGGAGCTGCCTGACACAGAGAAGTAGACCAAAAGCACCTCAAAAGCTAGACATCATGCCAAGATCCAAAGAAATTCAGGAACAAATGAGAACAGAAGTAATTGAGATCTATCAGTCTGGTAAAGGTTATAAAGCCATTTCTAAAGCTTTGGGACTACAGCGAACCACAGTGAGAGCCATTATCCACAAATGGCAAAAACATGGAACAGTGGTGAACCTTCCCAGGAGTGGCCGGCCGACCAAAATTACCCCAAGAGCGCAGAGACGACTCATCCGAGAGGTCACAAAAGACCCCAGGACAACGTCTAAAGAACTGCAGGCCTCACTTGCCTCAATTAAGGTCAGTGTTCACGACTCCACCATAAGAAAGAGACTGGGCAAAAACGGCCTGCATGGCAGATTTCCAAGACGCAAACCACTGTTAAGCACAAAGAACATTAGGGCTCGTCTCAATTTTGCTAAGAAACATCTCAATGATTGCCAAGACTTTTGGGAAAATACCTTGTGGACTGATGAGACAAAAGTTGAACTTTTTGGAAGGCAAATGTCCCGTTACATCTGGCGTAAAAGGAACACAGCATTTCAGAAAAAGAACATCATACCAACAGTAAAATATGGTGGTGGTAGTGTGATGGTCTGGGGTTGTTTTGCTGCTTCAGGACCTGGAAGGCTTGCTGTGATAGATGGAACCATGAATTCTACTGTCTACCAAAAAATCCTGAAGGAGAATGTCCGGCCATCTGTTCGTCAACTCAAGCTGAAGCGATCTTGGGTGCTGCAACAGGACAATGACCCAAAACACACCAGCAAATCCACCTCTGAATGGCTGAAGAAAAACAAAATGAAGACTTTGGAGTGGCCTAGTCAAAGTTCTGACCTGAATCCAATTGAGATGCTATGGCATGACCTTAAAAAGGCGGTTCATGCTAGAAAACCCTCAAATAAAGCTGAATTACAACAATTCTGCAAAGATGAGTGGGCCAAAATTCCTCCAGAGCACTGTAAAAGACTCATTGCAAGTTATCGCAAACGCTTGATTGCAGTTATTGCTGCTAAGGGTGGCCCAACCAGTTATTAGGTTCAGGGGGCAATTACTTTTTCACACAGGGCCAAGTAGGTTTGGATTTTTTTTTCTCCCTAAATAATAAAAACCATCATTTAAAAACTGCATTTTGTGTTTACTTGTGTTATATTTGACTAATGGTTAAATGTGTTTGATGATCAGAAACATTTTGTGTGACAAACATGCAAAAGAATAAGAAATCAGGAAGGGGGCAAATAGTTTTTCACACCACTGTATGTCACCCAGGTAAGGGAGCCAGCTGCTTGTTAAGCAATAAAACACAAAGCCCCTTCTGTCAAAATGCAAAAAGTACGACATAGCACAATACTGATAAGAGGCTATTAAGCCACAATTATGCTTTAAACAAATTTTTAATTTAAAAATGCATGTATTCATAATAGCACATATCCATAAGCCAGCCACTGGTCCTTCTGCCACTTAGTGTCAATCAAACTAACTTCTTGACACTGCTTGGGTCCCCTGATTACTTACAAATTTTTGGAGATGTATGATATTTTGTCCTACTAAAGTTCAGAAAATATGCAATTTTGTTTTCTCTGCATTATTTATTTTTGACCATAAAACTGCAAAGACCTGCAAAGCAAACCTGTTTCACATATCCCTTTATCACATCAGCCATACTCTCTGTTCAACTAAATTAAAAAAAAAAATCCTTCTAATACAGAATTTCTCAGATTTAGTCTTTTTAATTTTTCTAAATTCTGAGCCGAGAAGAGTGGGAAAGCAAAAACTTATGATTGAAAACAGCTGAAGTTTGTATGTCCTGGATTGCAAGATTATAATTATTGATTTCATACATACAAGCTATTATACACATATGCAAGGTTAAAATTAAATGTTCTCTTTAAATTGTCGAGTTCATGACTTCTGCACAAAAGTTGTTTAAGTTATTAAACACTCTGTATCAATATCTATAATAATAGTCTATACAGATTCACTCACCCAAATTCCTAAGATGTAATAATATCTCTTAGATTAACGGTTTGGCTCACTAGCTACTTTGGATATTTATTATTACTAAACATTAAGCAATGTTTGTTGTTAGTTATAGTTGTAGCAGTATTCTCACATGAATAGAGTATAGTAAATAAAATTTTTTTGATTGTCTAACATGCAACACAATTCCATTCTCCAGTGCCACAATAAATATAATTGTATTAAAATACATAAATTAATTTCAATTAATAGACAACACAAACAATTGTCCTTTTTTGGTTTCAGATTGATAGATTTTTGGAAGAACTAAATATGTTATTTTGCTGTTGCTATAGCACCTAATATTTTTTGGAGAAAAAAAATGAAAATAAAATAAAGTAGACATTTAAGTGTATGTTTAGTTTGTTCAGAATCAAAATTAAGTTTTTGTTTTAAAGACCAAGGAAATGGGAAAGCAGAAGTGAAGCTGGTGCTACAGGGGTATTTGGTGCTTGGTGTGTATCTTTTGGGGCATTAACATAGAGCAGCTTTCACAACATGTAATAGTCATATATCTTCATATCATTACTGTGTCATATCTGACTGCACTGTTTTTTAATTCCCATTTAAGTTTTGTTTACTTCTCCAATTATTCTTTGTGATACACACACATTATATAAAATAATAAGTAAATAAATGAATGCATCAGTCTTAGCACATTATCATAACTGGTCACCAATGTATTTTCTTATAGGCAAAAAAAATGTAATTTGTGGCTGCAGATGTTTTCCACATCATTTAGTGTATTCTGCACTCTTAACTGGGATGAGATCTTTATGTGTGTCAAGGCTATTTGACTCTGGAACTTGTTGAGTTCCTTTGAATGTGTGAGCAACAGAATCCTAAGAGATTCCTGGGATGGTTAACCCAGGAATTTTCTGGTTCTAATTTGTGAAAGGTGCTAATGACATTTTCATTTTTATCCAATACTTCCTTTTTTGTCACAATTCTTCCTGTTTTTGAAATGAATCATTCCTGACAATAAATTGCAATTATCGATAATTTTATTTTCAGGTGAATAAAGGGGCAAATTAGTCAAACTGTCTTAAATAATAGGCAATAGTTAAAAACGACTAATTAACATTGTACAATGATCATCCAGATTACTTCATATAAAGAATAGAGTCTGTTACTCACCTGTAGATCATTCTGGGGGTTCCAGTCAGAATCAAAAATAATGCATGTGTCAGCAGCAGTTAAGTTGATACCCAGGCCTCCAGCTCTGGTGCAGAGTAGGAACACAAAGCGGTCAGAGTCAGGTTTGCTAAAGCGGTCAATAGCAGCTTGGCGCAGGTTTCCTCTCACTCTACCATCAATCCGCTCATAGAGGTACCTGAAGTGCAAAAATATTAGCTGTCTCTGTAGATGATTTTAAAGTACTGCTGCACAAATAATGTCAAGATACAGAAGGAAAAAAAATCCTTCAACTAGTAATTTCATATACTGAAACAACAGATATCCCTGTTGATAGTTATTTTTTTCACTTTCAGTTTAAGTAATGTCTTCTGCTAATATGCTTTACTTCCATTAAGTATGGAATTAAAAAGCAAAACGACTTGTACATTTGCTTAAAGTACAAGGTTTGAAACATGATATATACAGTACTTGATTAACTGACATTTTAAACATAGCGAGTTACAAATCACAGATGGATTATTACCAATATTTCAATTTTTCTGCAGATGGAGCATGGATAATTTAAGTGGCTTGCTCAAGTTCAGTCTATGCTGACTGGTGAGGACTAAACTAGTAACTATCCAGTTAGTAGTTCTTAGGTCAATAAATCACACTTGAGGCAAGTGTTATTGAAATCAACATTGCAGTTTATCGAGTCAGTACACTGCTATCACTTCACCTTACTTATTAAAACATGAAATCAAAATGCTAATGGAAATGTGATACTATTTATTGTAAACCAATTCAGAAGTTTTCTTCTTTTTTGCAATTTGATGTGTGTATTTGTGGGTGATTGTTGTTATTTGTTATAATATTTCCAGACCTTCTATAAAAAGTGATACTTCCCCATTCAGGACAAATAAAGTACATATTTACGTACATTCTAACTAACTAATGAGCCATTTAAACAAACCAAACAGAATGCAGCTGTATTTAACAGTTTTCAAACAGGCCCTTTCTATTTATCATCAAGAAAGATGTAAAATTGTTATCTGTCATGTCAGTCATAACCCAATCCACTATATCCTAACACGGGGTGACGGAGGTCTACTGGAGCCAATCCCAGCCAACACAAGGGAGCAAGGCAGGAATAAACCTCAGGCAGGGTGCCAGCCCACCGCAGGGCACACACACACCCACACACCAAGCACACACTAGGGACAATTTAGAATTGCCAATGCACCTAACCTGCATGTCTTAGGACCGTGGGAGGAAACCGGAGCACCCGGAGGAAACCCAGACAGACACGGGGAGAATATGCAAACTCCACGCAGGGACGACCTGGGAAGTGAACCCAGGTCTCCTTACAGCGAGCACTACCACTGTGCCGCCCAATTTGTTATCTAGTAACAGTAATTGCTTGATTGTTAGGTCTTTTAAAAGCTCCACCCTGAATGCATACATTTTCTTGTCTTGTAACGATTCTGTCTTAATCTTAACATGTGATATTCAACTTTACTAGTGAACACATCTCACTGTCTAAGAAGAAAACCATTAACAGTAACTAGTGATACTTCCATCTATTGCAAAGATTTAAAAAAAAAATTAAAATACAAGGGAAAAAAAATAATTTAGCAATTTTTTTTTCAAAAGCATTTTCTTATCATAGAGCACAGAGGCTAAAAACAGTGATGCTGCTTTCCACAAAAGCACTCTTTCGCATAAACTATTAAAAAACAAAAGTACTGCTTCCTTGCGTAAAACAAATTTTAATATTTAAATTTCACAACACCTACAATATTCATTTTAATAAAGCTTTGGCAAAAGCATATGAAGATACAGGCCTTTTCTCTTACTTCATTAATACACTAACAACTTTTATGCAATATGTTTTGAATAATTATATTTTCATAGCCACTCATAAATCCCTGGTTATGTCTACATTTAAAGACTATATATTACATAAAAATAATTTTTATATATCGTATACAAATTATTTTAAACCTGTGTCTGGGTGATGTTTGTGTGGAGTCGGTACGTTCTCCCTGTGCTTGCATACAGTTACCTTTCTATAGTTCGATTTTCTTTTCACATCCCCAAAAATATGCACACACTTATCAGTTGTAGCGTGTGGCTGGGGCCCTTGCCAGGCCGGGATGCCTCCACACTGGGAGGACCGGGGAACCAGCGTGGCCAGAGCATTACCTTCCCCGGGACGCTAGATGGCAACCCCCTTGGGTTGCAGCGGTGCCTCAGACTCCCACAGAGCGTCATGGGAGTTGGAGTTTGGTGCAGCCCTGATGGGATCCGCAGGCGCCGCCAGGGGGTGCTGCAGCAGGAGCAGCTGAGCCCTTAAGGGTAATTCTTCCACCACACCTTGGAAGTGCTGCCGGAAATGAGTAATCATGCACCTGGAGCACTTCCAGGTGCCTTATAAAAGGAGCCAGCAGCCACTACTCGGGGAGCCAGAGTCGGGAGGAGGAGGACGAAGCTTGACCTGAGGAGTGGAGGAGAAGTAAAAGAAAGAGGAAGACTTATTGTTTGTGCATTGTGCTGTGCTTGGACTGTGCTGCTGTGTATGGGGGAGATGGGGAAGACGTTTCCCACAAGCGAGAAGAAAAAATAAAAATCAGTGTGTGCCTTGCACTTGTGTCCCACAAGTTTCTGTGTCAGGTAAAGCTGGTGGTGCTAGCCTCGTGGTCCACACAGTTTATGTATTATTTTTAGACGTGTATATTATGTAATATATAATTCATCTGAGAAAAGCAGAAAGTAATATAAGAAAATGTAAATCGTTTTTAGATTGATTATTTTCTTCACAAAATTGAAACCATCAATCTACTAACTTTATTTTCCTGACTGTTTTAGGCATAGGTCTTACATACATTATAATAAGTAAAACACTATTACCTTCTTTGTATGAGATAGTCCTCAAGTATATCCAAGCATCGAACCATTTGGGAAAAAATCAGTACTTTGTGGCCCCCATCCTTCATCTTGGGAAGCAGCTTGTCAATGAGAACTAATTTTCCAGCAGACTGGATCATTGCCTGCAGATGAAAGTCAGTGGAGGCAGGACTATATGCATCTTTGAACTCTTCCAAAATCTTCTCTTCGGCACCTGAAAAAGCCATAAATATAAGTATTTAATCCAGTGTACATATCCAATTCTAGCACTGTCCTTTTTCTGAGTAGACCTCCACTAGTCCAGTAAATCACTCAAGTAATTTACTACAATTTACACAGATAATATGCATGACTATCCCTCTAAGAATGACATGAAATTATATGACTTGAAAGATCATTTTAGCAACGATCCAGGCTTTCCACTAACATCTCTAAAGAAGTTCAGAGTAGGTAAACTGGTGTTTCTAAATTAGCCATTATGAATGGGCCCTATGATTAACTAATGCCTTGTACACAGTGCTGCCAGGATCAGCTCCAGATTTCTGCAACTAAGACTCACAAATGTTATGTTAACAATGTTGAAGAATGTTTTTCAAATTAATAGAATGTAAGGCACGCATCAGGTGAGAATAGAACAAGAATATATAAATAAGTGTGTTGCAGTACTGGGGTGTATTTACTAATATTACTGTTGTTGTGGCTGTATAGCATGTAGGATGTTATGTTTTAAGCTTTTGCAGATTGTAAGCTTTCAAAACCTCTATCTGGGTTCTTATTTTGAACTAAGCTATCGAAGTTACACTCTTCTACCTTTTTCTATTTTTGCTGGCAACAAAGAGGTAACAGGTAAGACAGAATGAATTTACATGGCGCACCCTTTATAAGGTATGGGTGATTACAACATTTGCGCAACTCCATCATAGTGTTGACAAGATTGGGCACATTAGCTTGACCAGCGCCTTTAGTCAGGAAGGAAAAGTTTTTCTCCAAGATTGCCCGATAATATTTCTTCTGAATGTTGGTCAGTTCAACCTCAATAATGGTCTCCTCCTTAGGTGCAAGCTTCTTTTCTACATCTTCTTTCAAGCGCCGGAGCATCATTGGTTTTAGGATGGCCTGTAGCTTCTGAACCTGCAAGAAGCAAGAAGAAACATAACGGATCTACAGAGCTTGTGTCTAATTTTTGTCTTTTAAGTCAATAATGGGGCTAATATTCTTTTTAAACAAATCACTGCATAAATGTGCTACATACAAGAGATTTGTTTGTAAATTAAAATGTATGTCAAAAGCCTAAGAGGCATCTAAACACATACATATAGTGCTAGACATAAATAGGATATTAGCAATGAAGAGCACTGGTCAATGTTAGCAACACGTGTAAAGGGATATTAAGTGGAGATACACCAAAGCACCCCTGCCCTGACCTGCCCTTACCTATTAATCTGATTTTATTCTTATGCAGTGATCTACACTGAGAACTATCTCAAAGAACTGACAATGATTTACAAATGTAATACAGTTACATACCAAACCACCTTTTATAGGTACTGAATAAATATTTATATACAGTATACATGGAAAAAATTGACATTAATAGTTTTGGTTAAAACTTGTTTCAGTCAAGAAATAGTAGTTTTACTTTTCACTGTTATCTGTTGATCATAATGGCCTTTGTGGATGAGATCCAAGGGTCTATCAGAAAGAAGTAGAATCACAATTTTGATGACCTAAGCCAGCAGGACACCTGTTCCCTTCTGGATTTTATATCTTTTCATATAGCAAATTAATAGATTATAAAAGTATTTAAAATGATCAAGAGAATGTTGTGAATGCTGTTTTAAAATAAACCACTTTAATAAATACCAGAAAAAATGATTGAGTAAATTCTAGCAAAAATGTAAGGAAACCACAGAGTAGTAGTGTGGTGCAATGAGTAATTATTTTCACCCAGTTAAGTCTGGGTTTGAATTTTCAGGTGGATGGCTTTTGTAAAAGGTTACATTAGTCCTGCATGTAGGTTTTTAGGGGTTTCTCAGAAGACTGCTCTTCTTTCACTGCCCAACCATCTAAAGCAGATGTGTGTGTAATTATACACTTTAATGGCCTGCCATCTTATATAAAATCTAGCTGTGTTACTTGGCTTTGCTCAGGAAATTTCCTAAGACAAGGAGCCTCAATTATATTGCTGTCAGCTAATCGGATGTATGGGAAATATTATGTAAGTAATGGAGTACTTTACTGTATGCAATATTTTTGTTGTTGTAGTCCATCAAATCGAGGCTAAAATTATTAGTTCACTGGAGTTTGTTACTCTTGAACATGCTACATACAATTGCACAAGAGTAAAACATTCCTGTCTTGGATCAGTTCTTGCTTTCCCTAGTGACTTGGCTTTTGTTGACGTCATTACAAAACAAAATTTTAGAGGAAAATTTATCCCTTTGAATTCAAACAGGTAATTAGTAGAAATAATGGGAATTCTGGGTGTAAATAATAATTTCACCCTGTAGCACATCCTTTAAAAATAATAGCTTTAATTATATTCTGTAATCTTGAACCATTAACAAAGTTTTAGGGAGTTTAGATCTAAAGCAACATACACTTAACCATGATTTCCTTTAACTTACTACACACAACTTTGATAATTACTGGCTGCACATTTACATAACAAACTGAACTTTCAAACATTCTATATAAAAAAAACAATATCATGAACTATGTTGATTGTCCACCTCTTCTATGGACTGTTCATGGGGGATCATTTTACTGAGTTGTACAAGCATTTAAACTCACCATTCATTTTATTGAAATTAGTCAAAAGTGTTTATGAGATGTTGCTGTGTTTAGTTTTTCACCCTTAAATTGTTATATATGAAAATGTTATTTCCAAGTCTGTACCTACTGGCCTAAATGTACTGTAACAACCTGCCAAAATTCAGCTTTTTAACTAAGCCAGAGTATTTTTGATGATGAGTGAGTTAGTAAACTAATTTGAATTTGATATACAGTGATCCCTCGCTATATCGCGTTTCGACTTTCGCGGCTTCACTCCATCGCGGATTTTAAATGTAAGCATATCTAAATATATATCACGGATTTTTCGCTGGTTCGCGGATTTCTGCGGACAATGTGTCTTTTAATTTAAAGTACATGCTTCCTCAGTTTGTTTGCCCAGTTGATTTCATACAAGGGACGCTATTGGCGGATGGCTTAGAAGCTACCCAATCAGAGCATGTATTACGTATTAACTAAAAGTCCTCAATGATATACGATGTGCTTCCTGAGCGGTGCTTGATTGTTTGCTTTTCTCGTTCTCTCTCACTCTCTCTGACATGCTCTGCGCCTGACGGAGGGGGTGTGAGCAGAGGGGCTGTTTGCACAGAGGCTGTTTGCCTAGAAGATACAGAGGCTACTCTAAAAAATGCTGAAAGATTACCTTCACATTGCTCCCTTTTTTGCTGCTGCTTTATCGCGGTGCACATACTTAAAAGCCCAACAGCCCTATTGATTTTTTGATTGTTTGCTTTTCTGTCGCGCGCTCTCTCTCACTGACATTCTCTGAAGAGAAGATATGTTTGCATTCTTTTAATTGTGAGAAAGAACTGTCATCTCTGTCTTGTCATGGAGCACAGTTTAAACTTTTAACTAAAGGGTGTTATTTCATGTCTAGAGGGCTCTAATAATGTTAACAGTGTGGGAGAGTTTATAAGGGCTTAAAATATATAAAAATAACCATACAAACATATGGTTTCTACTTCGCGGATTTTCACCTATCGCGGGGGGTTCTGGAATGCAACCCCAGCGATCGAGGAAGGATTACTGTATCCCTCTGCTCCATAGTTTAAAATTATAAATTAAACAATGCAGATGTCCTAAATTGTCCCTAGTGTGTGCTTGGTGTGTGGACGTGTGTGTGCCCTGCGGTGGGCTGGCACCCTGCCCGGGGTTTGTTTCCTGCCTTGCGCCCTATGTTGGCTGGGATTGGCTCCAGCAGACCCCTGTGACCCTGTAGTTAGGATATATAGGGTTGGATAATGGATGGATGGACAATGCAGATGTGATTAAAGTACACATTGCAGAATTATTATTGGTCCCTCACCACATTTGAGGGCACCATAATGTTTGGGACATAGCAATAGAAGGCATATTAAAGCAGTTATATTTAGGATTCTGTTGCATATCCCATGCATACAATGATGTGATAAGCTGAGTCCTTAGACTGTATTGAACTGTATTTATGGATGATCGTTTTTGCACTGCACTTTGGACACTTTTTTTTGGTTTTTAATAAAAGCTGGTGCTCTGGTGATGTTCTGCCAAACCTCTAATGCAGTCATCATCAGCTCCAACTTAAGTTTCTTCTTAATTGGATTTAAATCCATTGACTGACTTGGCCATTCAAGAATTTTCCATTTTTTAGCATTGAAAAATTCCTCTGCTGCATCAGCAGTAAGTTTGGGATCATTATTTTGTTGTAGGATGAAACACCACCCAATGTGTTTGGAGGTATTTACTGGAACTTCAGCAGATATGTTTCAATACACATCAGAATTCACTGTGTCACTGCCATCAGTTCCATCATCAATGAAGAGAAGTGTTTCAGGACCTTTGGCAGCCATAAATGATCAAGCCATAACAACCACATCACCATGTTCAACAGATGAGGTGGTATACAATGCAATACAATACAATTTATTTTTTGCCTATCCCAAAATCATACAAGAAGTGCCGCAATGTGCTTTAACAGGCCCTGCCTCTCGACAGCCCCCCAGCCTTGACTCTCTAAGATGACAAGGAAAAACTCCCAAAAAAACCTTGTAGGGAAAAAATGGAAGAAACCTTGGGAAAGGCAGTTCAAAGAGAGACCTCTTTCCAGGTAGGTTGGGTGTGCAGTGGGTGTCAAAAAGAATGGGGTCAGTACAATACAGTACAATACACAGAACAGAACAAATCCTCAATACAATATAAAAATAATTTTAGAAGTACGGAATAGAATTTAACAGTAGATAATATCACATGATATGGTTTGGATTTGTTCAGAGTCCTGGAGACCTCATCCATCAAGCTGCCTCCCCCATTTGGCCATTCCACAGCTGAAATAGCGCTAATCCGATGAAAGGACCTCTCTTTCCCACGATTCATGTGATCCTCCATCAGGGATGACTTTACCTTAGGCAGGCAAAAAAACTTGGCAGGTGGGCCGTGGCACCAAGTGCCACATTTCAGTACCAAGAAGAGAAGAATGCTTTGGATCCTGGGAAGTTTCTTTTGTCTCCACACTTTGCTCTTTCCATCACTTTGATACAGACTGATCTTTGTCTCATCAAAACCTTTTTCCAGAACTCTGCAGGTTCTTTCAAGTACTTTTTTTCAAACTATAATCTGGCAATCCTGCTTTTGTTTCTAACTAGTGGTTTGCATCTTGCAGTGTGGCCTCTGTACTTTTGTTCACAACACTTTCTGTGGATAGTAACCTCTCATACACACACATACACCTGCCTCCTGAAGACTGTTTCTGATCTGTCGGACAGGCATTTGGGGATTTTTCTTTACTCTAGTGAGGATTCTTCTGTCATCAGCAGTGGAGGTCTTCCATGGCCAACCAGTCCCTTTGCAATTAATGAACTCACCAGTGTGCTCTTTCCTCTAATGATATTCCAGACAGTTGATTTAGGTAATCCTAAAGTTTAACTGATGTCTCTAATGGTTTTAGTCTTGTTTTTCTGCCTCATAATGGCTACTTTGACTTTCATTGACACAGCTCTTATCCTCATGTTGAACAATGGCAACTACAAATTCCAAAGGGTAGAAGCAAGCCAAGGTATCTTATGAAGCAATGAAACACTCCTGAGTAATCACAAACACCTGTGACGGCAATTGTCCCTAACATTATGGCTCCCTGAAACACGGGGGTCACATATAAAAACTGTTGTAATTTCTACATGGTGTAACTGAAATGTATGCAAATACCCTTCAATTAAAGTCTGCAATGTGCACTTCAATCACGTTCGAATTGTTTGATTTGTAATTTGCTTGCAGTATGGTATAGTGGTTAAGGCTTTGGACTTCAAACCCTGAGGTTCAAATTCAAGGGAATATGTATCATTTGTGAATAAGAAATTTAGTTGGCCAAGTGGGTTATAATTTAACAAAACCATAAGATCACTGTTTTTTATCAGACTAATTTTTGATGATATAAATGATCTTTTGTTTGTTTCTTTATTTCTGCATCATAGGATTCTGTCACTCATCAGTCCATAAAGAAGAATTCATAGTATTGAAATGAGTAGGATCATTAACACTGGAATCCCTGAAGCCTACGAAAAAACTGTTTTGTAAATGTGTCGATCAGCACAAACAGCCTGCTGTCCCATCCCCCGCATTGACGGAGCTCAGCTCGGGCAAAAAGTTCTCCCAGCTCAAGCCAAAGCTCCTTATCTGCATGTAAGGTTCTTGGAGTTGTATAGGGTAAATAATACGGTATATTGTTATTTGGAATACATGCATTTCATGTGTGTTCCGTGTCTACAAAGATCTGGGTAAGTGTAGGATGAAAGGAAATGCGAGGCAAGAAATGCTGAACACATACTGTACCTAAAGCAGAAACGTTTTCCATGTTATACTAACAATGACGTGAAGCGTATAATGTGTGAAGACTTTAGTCCAAATGTCAAATAAACACATGCGCTTTTTATTCAAGAATATAACCAAAGAAAAAAAAAAACATTTGATTTACATGTTGCTGTCAATGAGTTAAAAACCCAAGCTCAAATGTCAATCAACAGGGAATTTATGTGTGTTCTTGAATGGTGCAGAGGTAAGAGCCGCTGCCTTATAACCCAAAGGTCCCGGGTTTGAGACCGGGTGTTCCATGTTTTGAGTAGTGAGCTGCCATTATTCTTATTATTACTATAATATAATAAAAATATACATTTGATTTCACTCTGTAACACCTGGTGTAAATTTTGGCTTCTTGTAAAAGTGATTTTTTTTTATTATTCAGTTTTATTCTCTCAGTGACTTTCATATGGTGCAACGAACT
The DNA here is from genome assembly GCA_026402145.1 of Polypterus bichir lapradei. Lineage (NCBI taxonomy): Eukaryota > Metazoa > Chordata > Cladistia > Polypteriformes > Polypteridae > Polypterus > Polypterus bichir. The sequence continues at coordinate 92,764,599 of JANRMT010062806.1, forward strand.
TACCTCTCCCTCTCTGAGTTGATGGCATTTATCTCCATTCTTTTCACAAGAGCAGTGCTGTGGCTGATGCCTGCTTAAAACTATCTGTTGTACCAGCAATCAAAGATACAATGTCCCGTGACTGTTATCAGACTGGACAAAGGAAGGACCATAACAACAGACAGCTTCTTCACAGAGCTTTCGCTGGCTAATAGACTGCTACACTCTGCTTGGCACCATAAAGTAAAATGGGATTTCCACCTGCAGCTAAAGTCACTTCAGTACGTGAGCAATTCGCCACGCTGCTTTTCAGATCTGACAGTGCCATGATGAAAAAAACAGTGATGTGATGGTTTTGTTAAATCATAACTCACTTGGCCAACTAAATTTCTCATTCACAAATAATATATGTTTCCCTTGAATGTGATGCATTACAAAATTCAAGCAAAATAAAAACAGAAAAAAATGACAGTATCTACATTTACAGTATTGGCTGTTACATTATAGTCCTGCTACTTAATAAATTTATTTTTGAATATTCATTCGAAGAAAATGAATATGCTGTATATGTGTCTATTATGTATACTGTATAGTACGTATATTGCTAGTGAGCAGAGTTTTGTTTATCACAGCTTCACAAAGTCGCCTTAAATGCTGTTTTGTATTGAATTTTGATATTGTGAAATGCAAAACTAACTAAAAATGATTTTATGAGGTGTTTTTAATGTTATTTAGGGTTAAAAAGCAAGGACTATTGCTTCCAAAGAACTATTCTGCAGCCCAGCCCTGAAACAATGTCCAGTCTTCCATATGGCTCCATACTCTGTCATCTGCCTAACACACTGCCTTCACGCACATTCATGCCACTGGTTCTGCTTTGCACAAATCATTTCAGGTCAGTAGTAACACCAGCTGCACTCACTTCCCCCAACTTTGTAAGTTAACCCAAGAACCTTCGAGAGGCTTGTCGGCAGCCACACACTCAGGCCAATGGATTTTAGCAAAGAAGAAGTACATACATTCAGGTATGTGCTGTCTACGTGCAACCAACCCACCCTTTACAGCAGAATTATTTTTCCAATGATTTTGTAATAGAGAAAATGATGTGATGAAAAATATATGTGGTAATTGTTAGAAGCTACAATGGCACTGTGTGTGCAACAGTCTAAATTAAATTCTAAGGAGATAACTGTGATTATTTATTATAGTTTACTCATTATTGTTCATGTAAAAAAGTTTGATTTGGAGTTGATATCAAGTAAAACAATTGGGTAAGTTCAAAATAAATACAGGGTATACACTGCTTCTTTAAATCATTTTGGTTATGGTTTACAAACCATTTCCTACATCAATTAATCTTTATAGTAATTCATATTTGAAAATACTGCACAGTAGTAATAACCTTGCATACAATAATTTAACTGTATGCCTAATATCAGTTTGTTGCACATAAACTGGGTATTATCATGTTTGATTATCCAAACTAATTTGATTAACTGAACCAACCCAGGTCCAAATTAGTTGGATAATTGGCATTCTACTATAGCAGGGGTTCTCAACGTTGGTCCTGGGGACCCCCTGTTGCTGCAGGTTTTTGTTCCAACCAGCTTCTGTTTTTAATTGAACTCCTGGGCTAATTAAGTGAACTGATATTTCCCAAGTTCTGTGTTTAACGAACAATATATTAATTAGAAAACTAAGTTTGCTTAAAATATATATATATATATATATATATATATATATTAAAATGTACCAAGCAGTTATATAGAAATAATGTATTTTTTTAACAGTATTTTCATTCTACTTTTATAGGTGTTCTAATTGTTTAATTAATCCATCATTTACTAATTAGTGGGTCTGACACTAAAGTAGCTGCAGCCTTTGGTTATTCAGTGTTGTTTGCCTGGGTGTCTGCTCTGCTCGTTTTAAGTTGTCATTATTAAGATACAATGAAGGGGGAAAAACTGCACAGAGAAAGGGCAAAGTATATTGAAATCAACAAAAGATAGTTAAGCATTTAAATCTATAGCAAAAGAGAAATATTTATAAATGTCTTATAAATGTAAAAATCATGCTGCTATGCTTTTCTGAATGTCGAATAAAAGAAAAAAAACAAAACAGCTAATTAAATGAGATCAGTGCTATAAGGTGTTGTCACTGATTAGGAATCTTGTTGGAACAAAAACCTGTAGCCACAGGGGGTCCCCAGGACCGACGTTGAGAACCCCTGTACTATAAGCATATGACACTTCCATTGTCCTTTCAGTCATCCTGACATGATAGAGGTGGTTACCCCACCATTCTTATGAACTACCTGCTCTTCTGTCTTCAGGTCCCCAAACTCTTGCATGAATGTTGACTCTGAAGGAAAACGGACTGGCTCAAGGAAGTGCAGGAGACTGAAGAGCTCTTCCACAGTATTTTGCAATGGAGTCCCAGTTAACAGCACCTTGTGTTCCTGCAATTAACATATACAAACAGTTTCAGGAAAATGTAAATTGTGTTAAAATGTATAGGGAGGTTAATAATCTGATAACTCTCCTTCAGCTACATGTTCTTCAAATTATACTGTTTTATTTAAATATACTGTTTAATTCATTGACAGGTTTCATTTTATATCCAAATGTACACTTAGCAAACCACAAAAAGTTCTCAAATTAGACTTTTTTTCCCCAACAAGCAAAAAGAAGACATGCACAAATATTTGAAGTGTATCTGTTCTTCATGTATGACACACAATAATCCCTCCCTTTACTGCTATTGGTTAATGGTTCTGACCTGCAACCCTCTTTTTTTCCTCTTAAAGCCAGCAGTAAACTGCACAACTCTTCTTCCATCAGAAGGGTCTCACTTCCTCTGCTGTGAAACTGTTAGGTATATGATATTGACCAAACATTGTCACCTATTAACTAGGAGAACACCAACACGACGAATAAACTACCACAAACAAAAATGCAGTTTGGTCGCTGACAGCCCATATGCTTTCTGTGGTAAGTATAAGGCAGTCTGGTGTACTATAAGCAGCAGTCTTTGACACCCAAGTTAAGACTGTACTTGAAGAATTGGGTTTTCTGTTTTTCAGTTTATTTTTGATTAGGAAAAATATTGCATGGAGCAAAGATCTTAAACATCTGATATTATGCCAGGCTTTGAGAGTCTACAGTTTGGTTGGGTGGAATTAAAAACTGCTAGTCCCGGGCATCCAGACTACCTATTTGTCCACCCCTGCAAATATGCAACATACTCTGTGGCATATTGCTTCTCTATAAAATGGAGTCAGTCTGTATGACTACTTCATTTTTTTAAACCGTCCAAAAGATACATGCATCATACAAATAGAAAACAAGTACAATTTTATACCACGCAAAGAAGACATTCTCTCCATTGGATGAAATTGTAAATTTAGCTGTGAATAGTGATCAAATATGAAAAATGGAGAAAAAATTTTATTATTTTATTGGTCTACTACTATTGTTGTGAAGGCAACATGTTTAATCACATTAGCTTGAGTCACACACCCCTCGACCTTGACTCAAACAACACACTTAACAACTGCAGCTGCTTGATGTCGTTGCCATGTGAATGTCAGACTACACTAATAATTGCAGGGGATACCAGATTACACACCTTTTTCACAACATCTCACAGAGTTTAAGATTCCTTACTATTGTAAGCTTACCTCATTTTGGAAACTTATGAACATGCTGCCTAACAACACTGGTATATTCCAGTTCATCCAAAATCATGGTCTGTCTTTTTCCATTATCCATTTACTCATGGCAAAACAAAACATGATGCATTGAACAGACAAGCTTCTTTGCCGTTCCCGTGGTCCAAAACCCACTTTTCTTGTTTCCTTGCAGCTGCACTATGTGCATTGCATTACCACCTGAATGCTCATTAGTTATAAACTCTCACCTACAAAGATGCCTTCTCCTACAACTTAAGATTGATACAGCAATTCATAGAATGCTTAGACTTAATCGTTGGAGATGTCAATTGTACATGGCTGATGGTCAAAGGAATGTGCCTTAACTGTCTGCTACTTGGTAAGATTATGTCAATGAAAAGCTACAGATAAAAACCAGTGAAAAAGTAAAGTAGTGTGATGTTAGCTTTAAGGGAGTTCACACTAAGTAAATCATTGAATGCTTGCATTTTACTAGGACCACTGAAACAAAATAGTTGCCAAAGAGTTTTGCTATCAATTAATTGCTTTGTTTCATATTATGTATGTAATTTCTTTGCCCATGAGAAAGAGATCACATTTTGTAATATGGAGTAAAATGTAGGTATGGTGGAGGGCAAGACCAAATATCTCAAAAATCTAGAGTCTTTTTAACTTCACATATGGTAAGATATTCCTCTCTTCTACGATCTGCTATCACTTGGTATTGGAGAAAAATTGTGACGTGAGAGTAACTGAAAGGAAAACACACAGGATAATAGATTTGGGGATAACCCATCAGCACTCTCAATGTCACTTTCTTCTGCTTCTTGTGTCAGCTCAAAATCCTTATCTAACAGTGGAGAATTCAAGTCATCAACAACATGCAAAACTTCTGGGGCCTCATCCATAATGCCGTGCGTAGAATTCACACTATAACATGGTGTAAGCACAAAAGTGGAAATGTGCTTACGCACAAAAAAATCCAGATGCATTAATAGGTACATTCGCCAAATTTCACGGTACATAAATCCTGGTCAGCGTGAGAAGTAACGCACGTGCATGCGCCGGATGACCCACCCTGTCTCCTCCCAGAATTAAGCCTTTTTTGAATATGCAAATCAATATAAATAGCCGTTAAGCTCAGCCTTCTGCGAAAAGACAATGGCAAAAGCACAGGGGAAAACAGAAGAATTTCAACGAATATCAAGTGGAGGCAAGGAAAAATGTACTATTTATTTAAAAAGTGGTATAAACAACAAAAGGAAGTTGATCGAGTGACATAGCGTGTCGGAGAAACTGGAAAGCTCAGGTTCACAAAGTCACACAGTGCCCGAAATAAAAAAGAAGTTGTCAGATATCAAAGTCGCAGTGAAAAGGCAAGTCGTAGCCCACCGTATGAGTGTCAGCTTATTAGGGTACAGAGAAAAAAAAAAATAGGCACACAGTGGGGAAAAAGGCACGAAATGTCATCTTTAATCTCGAAATTTCCAATTTAATCACGTAGTTTATTTTGTCATTAAATTAGAACATCATCAACTTCATCTTAAAATCTCAAATCACTTCTCAAATCCCATCGTAACTAAAGTAAGCACGTTAAATGCTTTGTTTTGTATTTGATCTTCTATGTGCTCTATGTGTGTGAATCACTATGTGCTTCCAGGCTTTCTCTTCCTCCGACAGGACACAGAATCCATTACATTCGTAATATTACTGCTCTCTGAATACAGTGATCCCTCGCTATATCGTGCTTCGACTTTCGCAGCTTCACTCCATCGTGGAATTTAAATGTAAGCATATCTAAATATATATCACAGATTTTTTGCTGGTTCGCGGATTTCTGCAGACAATGGGTCTTTTAATTTATGGTACATGCTTCCTCAGTTTGTTTGCCCAGTTGATTTCATATAAGGGACGCTATTGGCGGATGGCTTAGAAGCTACCCAATCAGAGCATGTATTACGTATTAAATAAAACTCCTCGATATACGATATGCTTCCCGTGCGGTGCTTGTTTGTTTGCTTTTCTCTGTCTCTCTCACTCTCTCTGCGCCTGACGGAGGGGGTTTGAGCAGAGGGGCTGTTTGCACAGAGGCTGTTTGCCTAGAGGATACGGACGCTCCTCTAAAAAATGCCGCTTTATCGCGGTGCTTCGGCATACTTAAAAGCCCAAAAGCACGTATTGATTTTTTGATTGTTTGCTTTTCTCTTGCGCTCTCTCTCTCTCTCTCTGCCATTCTCTGCTCCTGACGGCACTCCTTTGAAGAGGAAGATATGTTTGCATTCTTTTAATTGTGAGAAAGAACTGTCATCTCTGTCTTGTCATGGAGCACAGTTTAAACTTTTGACTAAAGGGTGTTATTTCATGTCTAGAGGGCTCTAATAATGTTAACAGTGTGGGAGAGTTTATAAGGGCTTAAAATATATAAAAATAACCATACAAACATATGGTTTCTACTTCGCAGATTTTCATCTATCGCGGGGGAGTCTGGAACGCAACCCCTGCGATCGAGGAGGGATTACTGTAATTAAAATACTGAAATGTATACGTGATATCATTTTCATGATGACAGGAGTTAAAGCATGTTATTAAACTTGGGAACACGGTGACGCGGTGATTGTTCCTGCCTCACGCAAGAAGCTTGCTTTGCTGTGCGCGACCTTTGATGAAATAATTTATTGCAGCAGTACTGTCTCTTTCAAACGTACTAACCTCCAATTCCTGTCCTTCCTTTTCTTTCTCCAAATACCCAATTGCCACACAATCAGCTCTGTAATAGACGTTAAGTCATCTGTAAGCTTAGAACGCAGATTCTTCAAAACTTTTAACATTGAAATATCTTCATAGTACATGTTTAGAAGAATACAGCGTGAGGCAGGAACAATCCGTGAACGGAGCGCCTGCTCCTTGCTAATGCTGCAACACCGTGTCTGTTTATTTATTAAAAATATAAATTATTTAAATTAAGTTACAGTTTTATCTGCAAAATATAACAAACATATTTTGCTGCATTTCATCTTAAAAATGATATCGTTATCATATGTAAATACACGCTTTATAAAGTGGCTCAGGTTGTGCAATATAACTGTATTGCAAGTTTACAGTGAGGTAATTGTATTTATAAGTACAAACAGTTCTACAAGGAGCACTTGATGGACTGATTGAGTGTGTTTATAGTTTTTGGGATGAAACGGTTTCTGAAAACCGCGAGGTCCGTACAGGAAAGGCTCTGAGGCGTTTGCTGTAGGAGAGCAGTTCAACAGACAGCATGGCTGACGCAGCGTGTGCTTGATGCTGTATACCGATAATTCTCTTCCGATCAGCTGCTGTAGAGCTGTGATTCCCCACTCAGATACAGTGATATAAAAACTCCCGAGTGGTGCTGTTAGAGCAATATGTAAAAAGATGATCTGCTGTGGCAACCCCTAACGGGAGCAGCTAAAAGAAGAAAAAGAATGTGAAGTGAGAGTAACAACGCTAAAGCAGCTATCGTATTTAGAATAGTCTGACCATTCTGTGGACCATTATATTGTTACAGGTTAATTACAAGCAGATGCATTAAGCTAATACACGATATGCAGTTAACTTCAGTGTATTTATAAAGCCGCGTCAGGGATGTGGATATAAAACAGAAAGGGTAACCACACAGGAACAGTAGCACTGCTTTGACACTGGGTGCCGCCAGTCTGCAAAACTGAGCACAGAACTTGCGTATGCCAGGGTATGAGCCACCGTGGAAATGTGCGTGGCTTTACGCCAAGTTTAGGTTTTATACATCGCGATCTGAGCGTGGAAACAGGCTTACGCAACATTTTTGTGCATACACACCGTTTATACATGAGGCCCCTTGAGAATATTTTTTTAATAATAGCTGATGGTAGGTATTTGATGCTGTATTATAACAAAAAAAGAGGCTTGGAATGTGTGAAACGCACCTGTTGCACAAAAATTGCATTATGTAAAACCCCTTATTGATCAGTTATTTGAAGTAGTAATCAACCAACTAATCGAATATCATACTTGTCCAAAATTTCCCCTGTCAAAGAAATTAGTGAGTGGACTACTCAGTGACCTCAATGGAAATAATTAATTCATATATGCAATATTTTTTATAAGTGGAATTTCATTTTGATTCCTGATTTTTGATTTGAATGTTATTATTTTAAGTGAGTGCTTAGACCTTATAGTGGCATGCAAAGGTTTGGGCACCCTTGCTTAAAATGTCTGTTACTGTGAATAGTTAAGTGAGCAGAAGATGAACTGAACAGCAAAAGGCATAAAGTTAAAGATGACACATTTATTTAATAGTTTAAGCATTATTATTTCCCTCATTCACAGGTACAAAATATCAAACAAATGAAAAGGGCCTTAACCTAAAGTTTGGGCACCCAACATGGTCAGCACTTAGTAAGACCTCTTTTGGCAAGTATCACAGCTTATAAATGCTTTTGTAACCAGCTAAGAGTCTTTCAGCTCTTACTTGGGGTATTTTTGTGCTTTCAAAAGGCGGTTAATTCTGCAAAATTCTTGGGCCAGCTTACATGCACTGTTTTTTGGAGATCTATCCAGAGATTTTCAGAGCTGTTTAGGTCAGGGACTGTAAGGGCTGTGGAAAAACCATCAGCTTGTAACTCCTGATGTATTCCACTGTAGATTTTAAAGTGTGATTTGGATCATTATCTTGTTGTAGGACCCATCCTCTTTTTAACTTCAACCTTGCTTCCAGAATTTGCTGGTATTTATTTGAATCCATTTTTCACTCTACCAATGACATGTTCCCTGTGCCACTGGCTGCAACACAAGCCAAAAGCCTGATTGATCCAACCCCAAGCTTAATAGCTGGAGATGTGTTCTTTTCCTGGAATTCGGCACTCTTTTTTTTCTCCAAACACACCTTTGTACATTGTGCCCAAGAAGTTCTGTTGACTTCTGTTCTGTCTGACTTCAAAAAGTTCTGTTCTGTTTGACTTCATTAGTCCACAGGGCTGGTTTCCAAATTCATCAGGCTTGTTTAGATGTTTATTTAAAAACTACATGCACTGAATTTTGTAGCTAGGATGCAGGAAGAGTTTTCTATTGCTGACTCTACCATGAAGGTCATATTTTGTTCAGGTGTTGCTGCACAGTAGGACAGTGCACCATCACTCCAGAGTCTGCTAAATCTTCATGAAAGTCTTTTGCATTCAAATGGAAGGGTTTATTTGCCTTTCTAACACTCCAATGAGCAGTTCTTTCAAAAAGTTTTCTTGGACTTCCAGACCTCAACTTAATCTCCACCATTCCTGTTAACTGCTATTTCATAATAACATTACAAACAGATGAAACAGCTACCTGAAAACACTATCTTCTTGTAGTCTTCTTCTACTTTTTGAACATTATTTTATTTATAAGAGTGCTATAAAGCTGCTTAAAGGAGCCCATGGTTGCTGAATATTGGGACAAGTTTTAAGGAGTCGGAATTTATAAAGCTTTGGCAATTTGCATCACCTGGGGGTTTCTTAACAATGACTGTGAACAAGCCATAGCCTTAACAAGCTAATAAAGGGTTGAGACCTTGTGAAAAGGTATCTGAATCTGAATATGTTAGTTTGCTCAAACTTTTGCATTGTGTTCCTTTCTGTTTTTCACTGTACAATTGTACAAAAGACATATGCTAATCTTATGTAAAATGCTGAAAAGAAATGTGTCATTTTAACTTTATGCCTTTTAGTGATCAGTTCAACTTCTGCTCACTTAACTATTCACAGTAACAGACATTTTAAGCAAGGGTACCCAAACTTTTGCATGCCACTGCATGTGGTTTCGTCTTTTGCTATAGGATGGCAATGGCTCACAGGACTACTGCAACTATATTCACATTCTCTTTCATGCTCAGTATATAGTCAATTCTGAGGAATAATCTATTATTTTAGGCTTTGTCTTTAGTCTTAGGGGCAGGTTCTGTATGCATGAGGCACAATTCATATAATGCAGTGACAAGGAATAAAGAATGCAAGAATTTAAGAACTCAAACAGAAGTGAAGCTCGTCTGTGTGATATCCTACGTTTGACATACCATGTCATAATGGAGAAAAAGGGCAGAGATTGCAGATGACCTCACTGTATTCATTAACCCTTTCTGCAGAGCTGGCTCATTCTGGCAGCATGTTATTGGCTGTCAAAAAAAAGAGGCAAGCACGACTGTGCTAAGAGGCCTGGCACCTTGCCGTTAACTGTGATAGCCAACAATTTTTAGTAGTTTAAATTGACATGGTCTGATGACGAGGTCAGCCACTGGGGTTAGCAAGACTGACATACCACACAAGTAGAAGTCGTTGGCTTACGAGGGGCCACTATTTCTCCAACCCTGGGTGGATCAATGCTACCCACTAATCAGAATTTTCTGGGGAAATACTGCAGTCATTAGTTGCAGCTTCAGCCTTTACAAACTAATAAATACAATGTTAAACAATTAGAGTATTATGCCCAAATAGCTACTTTGGATTATCAGAATTTCGTTGTATAATAATGTTCAGCTTTAATATCACAGAATTGAGTGGCTATTCTAATTTTCTTCTTTTTCTGTCTTGCTTGAACTCAAACTGAACAGCCAAATAAATTTAAGATTTTATTCTATGTGTATTATAAACACAATAAATACAAAATACCTATTTCCAAAAGACAGCTTTCACTTATGTGTATAAATATACCTTACCAGGTTCATGAGCTTGAATCCCTCCAGTAGTTTGCAGTTTTTGTTTTTGAGCCGATGTGCTTCATCAATGATGACACAGCGCCATTCAATGGCATTTAATTCTGGACAGCCACCTAGAATCATCTCGAATGTGGTGATGATGGCTTGGAATTTGTAGGCTCCACGGATAATGCGGCCCTGTCAAATTATTATGTGGATGGTAAGGACTTCAGTACTTCACTTTCAGACATTACACATTCTACAAATATTGGTGCTATCAGAGATCTTATTACATATAATGCATTTTGTGAGATTTTTGGAGTTTGTGCCACGGGGATTGCACCTTCAGAAGTTTGACACAAATTGTTCACAGAGGATTGCTTAACTTTAATTAGCAAACAATATTTTGAAAACAAATACAAAAATTCTCAGATTTTATCTAACTTGTATCTCATCAAAAAATAAGAAAACTTGGCTGAATGCTTTTTTCTAATCCAGAAAACAGTTACACATTAAACTGCCATGGAGGTTAACTGTGACATACAATGTTGTGAAGCTAGATTAGACAAAGAGGCAAGGACTTCTCAGGTAATGTACCAAGGTACTATTACAATTTTTAGATTCATTAAAGTCACTCGACCCAAATGTCACAACTTTGTAGCCTTTTGCCAAAAACCTGTATTTTAATATAGAAATTGCACCTGCTTAAAGAAGGAGGAAAAGATATTTTCATTTTATATTGTGGAAAAAAATCACCTATTAAAAAAATACGCACCTGTGAATCCCTGAAGTACATTTCATACTGCTGAAGCATTTGACGACTGACCATGCTGCCATGATATACAATAACATTCAGGTCAGTCCACGTGCGAAATTCTCGTTCCCAGTTGGCAATAGTAGAAAGCGGAGCGATGATGAGAAAGGGCCCCCGGACACCAGTTAGATAAATTTCTTCAAGGAATGTGATGGACTGAATAGTTTTTCCAAGACCCATTTCATCAGCAAGAATACAGTTTTGCCTTTAACATAACATAATAATTAGAAATGCATGCTATTAAAATTGTCTATATACTGCTATTAACAGAGAAGAACAAAATATTTAAAGGAAGTTAGAAATGCATCATTTTAAAAAACTAAAAAATATTAGGCAAACTGAACAACATTCTAGAATGTCATTTATTTAAACATAATATTAGGAGCAATATAACACAAAATAATCCAATTGATGTATCATGATTATTGATAATTAATATGTTAAATTTATAAAATCTAAATGATTCCTAAGCAGAAAAGTAACCAAAAGTAGTAGAAAAAACTAAACCAAAGCCTTACAGGGGAATTTTTACTTCAATATCTTAAATATGAAAACGTTAAGTCAGTGCTAAGTTAGGCAATGAAGCTACAAGTAATAAAAAGGGAAGTTTCATAAAAATAAAGAATTACCTGTTGTACCAGTTAAAGAGAAGCCAATTTACTCCTTCCAGCTGGTAGTCCCTGAGTCGATTGCCATTCCGATATTCTCTGGATCGCTCAATTTTCTTCCACATATTGGCTGGGGGCCGCTCCTTGGATTTAAAAAATAAACAAGTAAATAAAAAATACTTTTGTTACCAGTTGTCATATAGTGTTGTAATGAGAACAGCAGAGACATAAAAGACTTACTATCCTCCTTGTGTCTGGTTGAGCTGTTTGCAAAAGCTCAAATTCCTCAATTTTGCTCTGGTCTACGTCCTCCTTGAGCTCCCATGTGCTATCTTCATAAGGCAAAGAGCACCACTTCACTAAATAATAAATTATGGGCTAAAGAAAGACCAAGAGAAGGAGGATATATTATGAAATACAGATTTATGAGCATGTATCCTTTGTCAAGGGTATATGATTAATATGAAGCTGGATATGACATTTGGTTGAAACTTCACCGTTAGGAAAAAGGAACACTATTAATGAATTTGCTGTCCTAAACAGGCCCCAAAATCTGAGGGAGATTGCTATGGTGAAGAGATAATGCCTAAAACAAACTGGGGAGAGAGAAACCAGGAAAGTGTTTCAACAAGTTTAAATGAATGACTTTAATTGAGATTGATGGTTTATCTTTTAATCTCTTGAAAAACTAAAATTTTATTAATTTAAATCAGCCTGTTCCCCAAAATGTGGGATAACCTGATAATAATTAAGTAGTCCTAAAAACCCTAAAACACTGAAGAAATGACTGAAAATCCAATAATCTGACATTTATTCTAATGAGCAATTTGTAGGTCACGCAAAAAGTATTTTCGTAGAAATAACTAGGATTTACTTTTCACTAGCCTAATTATTTAAATATTTGTTAAGAAGTGTTTCATTGGCAGAGATAGTTGATACTTCTATCCGAAATAAACTTAAAGCAGATGATCAGGTAAAAGACAAACCAATAAAATATGGATATTGACCAAGTGCTGTTTTACTAAAAAAGGACTATTAAGTATATATTATTACTGTAAAGTAGAAGTGAGTAACTTTAATATTTACTTTGATGTGAAAACAGACATACTCAGAAAAATGTTCTACTTCCAAAATAATTGTGTTTGATTTCTCCAAACATTTTACGTTCTCATATTTGACTATTTAATTACAAGCATTAACATTCAGATTTTTCTGTCCTGTAGCATTAACATGCAGATTTTTCTATCCACAAACACTGCACCAGGCGTCAATTGCTGTTTTATCTTTGCAAATGAGAATAAAAAACTTGCCAAGAGTGTGCATCCTACAGACCAATTTCTTTACTGAACAGTGATATCAAGATTTTACAGGACACTTTAGCTGAAGCAATAAAGAAATTTCTGTCTTTTCTAGTATCACAATATCATCCTGGACTTGTCAAAGGCACAAATTTACAATCAAATGATTTACTGTCAGCCACTTTGGTGACTGTTCAATGCAATATACAACTCTGCAGAATCAGTGCTTCATGTGACCAGGGCTTGAATTTAATTTGTGACAGAGATAGAGATTCTTTCTGGGGGGTGTTAGCATAGGGTGTATGATCATCTTGGACTACTAGATTTATCTTAACATGTGAACACACCAAATTTATACACTGACATTCATAGTCTCTTCAATAAGCAAACAAAAAATGTCACATTGTCCAGTTTGTAACATTTGTAGTTATAAAATGTATGTTTATAGCTTTATATATGGGAGACACTAACTGGTTAACAACACTTATGAAAAGTAATAGTTAATGGACAAGTCAAAAAAATTTAAAATTGAAAACGTCACACATGATGCTTACATTTTCCAATTTTTTTCCCTTCTATTTAGACTTGTCCCAACTTTAAGACACCCTTTTGAAATCAATCTTGTTAATTTAACATTACTATTGTTCTCATGTTTTCAAGCTACTTCACATAAGTGATCAGACTACTGCTTATGCTTTATGTTACTGAAAAATAAGTCATTGAATTTGACTGGCTATAAAGGTAGAAATTAGTCGCAACTAGAAAAGGTATTCATTCCACTTGTGTTCCAATATATGCTTGTATGTGCTTCACTGCCATTGTAGTTGTTGTACTAGTTAATTCATAAACATTACTTTGGTTTCAAAAAAGCCAATGAAAGCGCTTTACATTTTCAGGAGTTAAGTCTGCTGTTTCAGTAACCCTGCTAATTACACATCTCTGAGATTATGCAAGATGGGTCCAGCTGCAGACTTTCGCATCTAGCAATTCAGTAGCTCTGCTGGACAGCCAATTGGATTGCAGATTTCTGTCACTTGGTTTAATTGACTTGAGTCAGATAACCCTCCCCCATCCCTGATCTTAATCATAGTGTAACCAGGTGTTATCACTGACGTATAATATAAAGCGACAACCTCCTCAAGGGAATGGAGCTCTGGAGGTCTGAAGCTAAAGTCTATTGGATTATGTGTGTCCATCAACACACTGTATGTCTTTTTTGATTGGAGAGTTTTGCCTTGTGCTTTAAAATATTAACAGATGTCTGGCCAAAGTTGAAATTTTGAAATACCAATTAAATAAATTTTACGTTAGAATGATGTATAAACAGATATGTGGATATATGTGAGGTTGTTGTCCAGTCCTAGGTTGGATCCTGTCTTGCGCCCAATATATTGCATACAGAGAAAGAGACTCCTAGCTATCATCAACTGGATACACTGGTTAGAAAATAAATGGTTAAACAGACAACTGTAGCAAACTGTAGCCAACTTTAATCATAACAACCTGAGGATAAATGTGAAGCCTCCATTCCTTTATTGCAGCTGTGGATGGTGCTGTATTAAAATGCAAACAATTTCGCCGTTCAACTCATTGGTTATACTATTGTGCTCTCAAAACATGCATGAATTGTGTATTTTTATTTCTCTGCTAATTCTATAATGGCATAAAAGACAGCAATAATTTAAGTTTTCTTTTTTTTTTTTAAACTTAAAAGTGCAGAATTTTAAAAAAGATTGAGAGATAGCAGCAAATAGTGTGTGGAAAGTCAACCCCTGAAATGGATATGTATTAATTGTTCTATGTGAAACTAGTTTTGGCTACAATATACGTGCATGAATTAAACAATATCCAGGCACAGAAGCCTTTGTTCACATAAATAATACAATTTCTGACAATTGTGCTTAAAACTGAAGATCCAATAAGCCTGCCCATTACCAGTAATGCTACTTACTAAGGCTATCAATTCACTGGTTATGTGCTTGCGAAAACAACCTGATATCCATAGTATAGTAAGGGAAGGTAATCAACATGTTGAATTAGACTGGTTTTCCTTATTTGTCTCACAGGAGTTCAAATATCTTGAGTCAGAGTTATAAAAATTAATTTAAAAACCTATTCAAATTCAGTTTTATTAATGTAGTTAATAGATGGTCATGCCTTTTTCTCTTATTAGCTGGAAGAAGAATTTTGTATATCTCTTTTAGAAATATTATTTATACAAACAAACAAATCCTTGAAAAAATAATATTGTAATTTCTTTCATTTGGGATACAAGAAGGGTATATATAGTAAATATAATTTTGTAGGGGATAATAGAAATACGTAATTTTCAGTTTTTACTACTGGGACACATAAATACATATTTAAGACAATGGAGGGAAGCAAAAAGAAATGTAATTGTACCTGCTTATTACTATAGAAAGTGGGCCCTGCTGAGACTGTTCTATATATGCTTTGTTCTGTGCCATTGCTAAATATAGATAATTAACCAGTAATTCAAAGGTTATTCACTCGTGGAAAATATGTTACCAATGCAGGAAACACTTTAAAGCCAAGATAATAATGTCACTTGCTCCCAATGCATGCCATATACAAAAATTAAACTATGGACTTGGATAAAAACATAAAGCAGAAGATATCATCAGAAAGGTCTATTACATAATACTGTATCTGCAGGAGTTCAGATACAAATAATACACATACTTAAATGGTACGTGTTGGTGATTTTAGATGCAAAAGTAATATGCTTGACAAAAATCATTATAATTAAAATGCAAACATGGGTTTCATTCTAGATAATGAACAAAAAAAAAAAAAAAGATAAAAGGCGGCGAGAACAGATATGAGGAGACAAGGACATATATTCACAAAACCTGGAGACAGAAGAAAAAGGAATAGGAAGGAACATAAAACCTGAACCTCGGGTAGTGGAATTATCAGAGCACTAAACTGCATACTGTGAAAAAAATGTAAGTACTGTGAACCCCAGTACACAGAGTGAGGTTAAGTGAAATGGGGTCATAGGAATATAAACCTGGAACAGGGCCTAATTATCCCTCCACTTTACATCCATACGAAGTCTAGACAAAATCAGTGGGCCTATTTCAAAGGACTGCTGCTTTAATGTCAATGATCTAAAAAGGAGAAATGGTTTCAATCCATAGCAATTACATATGAATGCAGTGGGCTTCAAACTAGCACCAAACAGACCTAAAATTGAACATCCAATGGAAAATCTCCAAAACAGGTAAGGCATCCCTTAATTGGACCTAATGTGTTTCAGGGCAGAGTGCTAAAGGATGGTCTCTTGCCATTCCATATAAATAAAATGTATTATTATTATTATTATTATTACTACTAATGGAAGTACCACGAGAGAGAGAGTGCATAGGGTATTATCTTCCCAAGATCGCTTGATCGTGGGTTGCAGCGGTGCCTTGGAGTCCCACGCGGCATCATGGGACTTGACTTTTACCAATTCAGTCCTGTTGGGTTAAATGCGTGCCACCAGGAGGTGCTGCAGAGCCCTACTTTGTGGGGCTTCCACCACACCCTGAACTACTTCAGGACCATGCTAACAGGCCACTGGAAGTACTCCCGGGAGCAACATTAAAAAATCTGCTGCTTTCATTCAGGGAACCAGAGCTAGGTGGTGGAAGACAAAGTTTGCCAGGAGGAGTGGAGGAGGCACAAAAGTAACCAGGACAGACAAAGAGAGAGAAAGTAAGAAAGAAGACAAAGACAAAGAATTGCTGTGTACTTGTGCTGTAGGGCATGCTTCCTGGGGAAGGGTTTAAAACAATAAATCCTCTTGTTTATTTCATCCACTTGTGTCCAAGCGTTTGTGTCGGGTGTTTGTGGAGCTGGAGTACCCTCTACAGGCCACAAGGGTTAATTTAGAATAAAAGCCCAAGACTCAAAGAAAAGAAGTGTACATTGCACAGACTTATCTTGACTATGATCATTCAAAATACACCCATAAAAACACCTAAAATGTGATGGCATCAAGCATTTGTTTTGCTAGTCCTACTGGGAAAAACTGTGCTTCTATTTCAATCAGTTTTGAATTTATAAATACTCCAGTCACTCAGTGATACTGGACAGAACACCATCCTGTAAAGAAAAATCTGTTGTGAAACCTTAAACTACATTACTTGCATGTTGTCTTGTCTTACTCATTTGGAAGACTCCCAATCTCTACCCAACTTAAAGGATGAGTGGGTGTAGAGCATGCATGAAGACTATTACCATATACCTCAGGTATAAATCTGGTGTAACATCTAATTGCCATAGTAAAGATGGCTGGCTAGTCTAGGATAGTTATGCGTGATTTGAATGCTTCAATGACCCAATGATATAAACGTGTATGTAAATTAGAAGTGTTCTCCATAAGAATGCATTTAACTAAATAAAATAAACAGAATTTTCAGACAAGGATATTTTAGGGTTCTTAAATACTGCATGTATTTATAGTAAGAAACACAACTCACAAATTAATGTATTTTTACTTTGTTGGCACATATACAGCTAACGTGTGAAAAGAATTTTCTTACACAATGATGCATATTTGCAGCAATATGACTCAAATTTAAAAAAATAAAAAGCTCTCCATTCTTCCTTTGTAAAATCAAAATTACTCAACTGCGGACACATTTAAACAAGACTGTGGGATTAAACACAATGTAAATTATGGTTAGGTTTTTCTATTTACAATTATTAGGTCAATACCTAAACTGAAAAACTAAGATGAGAAAAGTGATAAGACTAGTACCTCTCCTGTGTCACTGTCTTCACAATATGAGACCTCTAGCACACGATCCACTTCAATGTAATCTGGATTGAAAGGGTCCTCTTCCATCTGTAATGCACCAAAAAAGATAAAATGTGCAAAGAGTGTTAAATGGGGTCTCTGAAACAACTCTTTGCTATGTGAAGTGCTTTGTTCACTGGGATAGTAATCTATAAACAACTAGAGGTGTACACTTCCTGAACAAGATAAATTATGAAAAAAATTAAAACTGACAAAAAATATTGTACAAAAAGGAAAAAAAACAACATCTTAATTATTAAAGCAGGCTGGTTGTTGAAACGGAAGTAATCAGAAACCAAGGCAATAAGAAATTCTTTCAGTATGAAAGGCTAAGTGGACTGCAAAGGGATGTTTTTAGAACTTGTTCTAACCACAACAAAAATTGTGAGCCTTTTTCTAATATTTTTAAGATAGCTGTTGAGGCAAATATTTCACATGACAGACACTAAAAAGCTTTATCTGACGTGTTTCAGTAATTTATTTGAAATTCAGTGGAGGTAGCTGGCAAATGTAACCTCTGTTTTATAAAACACTAGATATCTTTTTGTATTATACTTCAACAGATGACTCTGGGTCACATTCAGTATATAGTAAGTAGTATATAAAATATAGTAGCAAGATTTATATTGTTATGCATAAGTAGTCCTGTCTCTCTGCATGAAACAACACTGCTCCCAATCGACTGATATTGTTGAAATTTGGTACAATTATTCTTCATGGAAATTTTTCAAGAAAGTTCAGTTTTCATTCCAATATCATAAATGCAGTGCAAAGTTTTGATGTTTCAAACCCTCCCATTGAAAAAAAAGCATTGGCAAATTTTGAATCTTGTCCATCTTAAAACTGAGAAACCTACAACTTCAATTATGGATTAGATTACCTTGAGAGGGCTTACTTCAATTTATATATTTTGTATATTTTCCTCTGACAGTGTCACCTGATATAAAAACAGATCCTCAATACAAGTTAGTTAAATGGAGGGAGAGGACTGCATGTGCAAGCTCACTTTAGTACACCATTTAACAGAAAAAGTAGTTACACTTATCTAGAAATTAATATAAGAGGACATGAATTATGTACTTGTTGCTGTGTATGCACTGAGTGAACAAACATTTACTCAGTATTTATGTTACAATAAAAACCTCAAGATTGAATTATCCACAGATTGTAATGATTCAATTAGTTCTCTGACACTATCATTTATCAGTAAAGCACCTGAACTACTCTTCATCATGGGTCTAAAGCAGCTAACAATTTTACTTTAAGAGAGTTTTCTCTTAGTCACTGGCTGTCCACAACCAACAACTAACAACAGACACGCGTCCATGCAACTTTTATATTACTTGCTTCTGCTGTCTATGAAATCTATTAAGGCAACACTGCTGTTAAAGTACATTATTTTATATAACCTGTTAATGCATTTATTTACATTCTTTTAATGCTGCTACTGATGTATAAGACTCACTACTAGAAAAATATTCAATTAACAAAAATTTGATAACCAACTCTTAGATAAAATAACTAAAAACAAGTTAAATGTACCTACTTTCAAACTGGATAGCTAAGTCAATGAACACCCCTGAACACATGCACACATTTCCTAACTTATTAATTATTTATTGCATCCAAGTAAAAGGGAATAACTACTCTGGTATTTTAGTATTTAACACTAGAATTACCAGAGCCTACAAAAAAACTCGTAGATCCGTCCCACCTTAAATCGCTTCTTAAAACCGTTCTCACCTCTCCGCCAGCGTCTTTTGCAATCTAAATGTGCTGATAAAGAAAAGCTGCAAGTAGCCAGCTATTCCATCCCCCCACCGACTTAGAACGTGCACGAACTTCTCCCAGCTCATGCCTTGATTGATTATCTGGGAGTGAAGTGGAGTTTTAGAGTGGAAATAGATTATTTGGAATACACGCATTTCATGTGTGTTCCATTTCTACAGTAAGCCTTGTAAACACATTTTTAAAACAGAAACTTTTTCATATTGTAGTAGTAAATAACAAAATGTAGGCATAAACTATATAATGTATGAAGCCTGAAGTCCAAATATCAAAGAAACACTTTCACAAAAGGTACAAATATAACAGAACAAGTATGCTTTTATTTAAAAATATAACTGCAGAAAAAAAGCCGCCTTAGCATGCCACATTGACACACACTTACTACAACCGCCACAGTAGCGTAATGGTATCAGCTGCTGATTGTTAATCAAAAGGTCATGAGTTCGATCCCACACGACTCAGTTTTGAGAAGTAAACTGCTCTTATTCTTACTAGTTTAGAATAAAAACATACATTTGATTTCAGTGTGTAACAGCCGGTGTAATTTATGATACTTGTAAAGGTTAGCTTTGTTTTTTTTTTTTTTAATTCACTTTTCATTCTCTCAGTCGTGTTCAGGATCCTTCCCTACCTTATCCCCCGCCCCCCAAATCTGACACTGCTGTTTTCACATAAAGATGCGCTATAGCTCTGCAGTGTACTTGTGACTGCATTCTTGTACCAATGCTTGCGAACTGAAGTGCCTGCATGCACTTTTCGTGGCGTAACACGTCTATTTTTTGAGCATGCCCGTGTCGCTCAAACACAGGAAAATATGTTGGTGTACAAGTATAACAAAACAAGTGCACTTTATTATAGACTATAAGTGAAGAAAAAAATAAAGCAAGTTACAGTAGGCGGTTGATACAACAGCTTGCGTGGTGCAATGCTAAGAACTGCTGATTTCCGCTATATAAAATCATCACATTCAAATATTAACAATTCCCACACACCCTTCCTACATTTACGACATGTGTACTTGTTGCAGTGTACACACCTCTCTGTACTATGGTTCCTATTACACTGAATGAACACCTGACACTGTACTTTCTTCCCTACATAAATAACATTCAAGCTATAGCGCGTCTCCAAATAAATAACATTCGAGCTATAGCGCGTCTCCAAATAAATCACGTTTGAGCTATAGCGCGTCTTTATGTGAAAACAGCAGTGTCAGATGGGGAGGAATGCGACTGAGAGAATGGAACTGAATTAAAAAAAAAAAAAGCTAACCTTTACAATTATCATGCATTTACACTGGCACTTAAAGACTGACTGAAATCAAATGTACAGCGTAAAACGACCAGCGTCAGATCGGGTTAGAATACACGCTGACGCTGTTACAGAAGGTGTCAGCTTATTCAGTGCAGCAGTTTCAACGCACAGTACATGCAATATTATTTGAAAACGAACAGCGTCAGATCGGACGCATATTCAAACCCGATCTGACGCTGTTCGTTTTCAAATATTGCATTAGTGCGATGATGTTTTTATATATATTGTCTCTTTCATTCATCTTGCGGTTTGTAATCAATGATCGCGTGTTTTTTTTCCCCGATCTTGCCAGTTCGCACATGTTGCTGTATGGTGGTGTTTCTTTTGTACTCCAGGACATGCAGAGGACAGAATAGTACAGAGCAGTAAGTTCAGCGCTATATGCAATCAGACAGACAGACAGGCAGAGAAGGCACTAGATATATAAATAAACAGGGAAGGCACTGTATAACAGACATATAAAAAAAACAGCTAAGGGGATAGATATATAGACAGATAGGAAGGAAAGGCAGTATATGATAGGCAGACAGGGAAGCTCCTATATAATAATAAAATTACTGTTATTACTATATAGATAGACGGGGAGTCCAGGCAGGGAGAACGGCAAAGGTTAAAAAAAAAAATTTCCTCCCCAAAGGGAATCGAACTCAGGTCTCTTGAGGTACAGCAAGTCTGCTGCGCTCTAAGTAATGAAATCTTACCAGTACACCACGGAAGCTGTTGTAACAGTCTTGAACCTTTTATGAAAGTGTTTATTTGATCTTTGGCCTTCATTTTATAGTTTATGCCTACATTTTGTAGCATTTATTACTAAAATATGAAAAAGTTTCTGTTTTAACATTGTGTTTACACAGATTACTGTAGAAACGCAACACACATGAAATGTGTGTTCCAAATAACAATCTATTATTTCCACTCAAACTCCACTTCACTCCCAGATAATCGAGGCATGAGCTGGGAGAAGTTTGTGCACGTTCTAAGTCGGTGGGGGGATGGAATTGCTGGCTGCTTGCAGTTTGTTTTTATCGGCACATTTACTGGACAAAGGAGGCTGGCAAAGAGGTGAGAACGGTTTTAAGAAGCGATTTAAGGTGGGACGGATCTACGAGTTTTTTCATAGACTCTGATAATTCTAGTGTTAAGGTATTAGCACACTGAAATATAGAAGTGATTTTTTTTTACATTATGTGTACATTTTTCATAATACCTTTCCCTGGAGCACTGCTGATTGACAATGAAAATTATTAGTTACCCTATGGCATTCAAGTTATGTGCACAATCACACACAGTGAGATGGCATATGCAAAAGAAAAGACAAAAAGGTTGGGGGACAAGGGACACTCAGCAGTTTCTCCATCATCTGCCCCAGCCAGGACAACATGGAACACCTACACCAACAATCAAAGGTTGAACCCTAAAATGAGAATATTCTTCTATATTTAAACAAGTACTGTACTGAACTATTACCAGAGGATATAAGAAAAGTGGTATACATATCATACACAGCACAAGCCACCTGGACACAAATTTGAATAATGACAATACATTTAGAAGGATAGTAACATTGTGCATAAACAATAACAGTATTCAGAACGATTTGTCTGAGTGTGCGATACTTTTGATAAATATATGAAAACATAAGTGTCTGAACACTCTATAGGTGCTGTGAACTAAACTGTGCTAATGGGCTTACTACACACCCTAAACTGATAAAAAGGTATCATGTTAACAATATATCACATAAATGAAAAATATAAAAAAAAATTAAAATATTACTTAGAAGGAAGAAAAATTTATGATGTGATTGAGGAATTTGCTGTTATAAAGGATATATGGTTGTACAGTTATATGGTTAGGTGCCTATTTTACATTTTATATGTCATCTAATAAGCAGTTTTGTTGCACATGTACTAATACTATTAGATTAAAATATAAATTCAGATGGGAAAGTGATTCAATTTTATTAACAATGGAATAAACTTCAAGTGATCCATTCACCTTGTAGTTGCACCAAACTGACAATATTCTGGTGCTGGTGCAGTTTTACTAAAGATTTTTGTTTTTTCTCAAAATTCTCTGTCTGATACTGTTGTGTCTCACATTCTTCCATTTTTTTTTGCTGCTATATTTTTCCCTACTGTTTCATCACTGTTTTCAAACAATGAATTAGAATATAATAAGATAGAAAAAATAAATTATTTTAAATGGTATTTTGAACAATTAAATTTTTAATCAACAGTACATCTACAATAGTGTACACGGGACATGTACTTTAAGATTCAGAATTATGTACTGTACTTACATCTGCAAAGAAGTGAGCCCTTTGTGCCTGCTTCATCTTGAAGCGCTTTATTTTTTGTTGGATCCTCTTGTCTTTCAGAAGTTGCTCCTCAGTGGCCCATTCACAGTGCAGGTAGGAGCTACAAAGCAAGGCAGAAAACCTCACATGGAAGGCAGTTTTACCAAAAGGCAAGCTAGAAAGTTGAGCCTGATACTGCCTAGAGACAAGATATCTTAGAGAACATTCACTGGAGTCTTCCTGTGTTTGAGGTAATGATATAAAAAAGAGATCAATGTAAAAATGAAAGATGGAATGGTATGCACTATCTCCTGGCCAGGGTATATAAGCACATGGTGCAGTGGGACAGGTTGATATTTTCAATACATCTCCTTAAATAACACAACACTCTACTGCATGCAAACAGGACCACAGTTAATCAAAGGTTGCTAGAAAACAGGTCAAATCCCATTATAGTGAACACTGAAGTAAGGAAATATTTAAAATAATGAATACTTATTGTGTGCCCAGACAAACATTCATAAAAAATCTTGTTTAACAGATTTCATTTCAACAAAATGTAAATTTCAAAATAAATTTTTTTTGCCCACTGAAGAAGATAATGCAATGCAAAAAAGACTTAATGCCGTGCTTCTAGTTTTTGCCGAGTCTTGAGAACCCTGTAACAGGCTTTTTTTTTTTTTTTTTTTTTTATAATTTATATTTTTTATTAATTTTATTACAATCCATACAAAGCAATCAAGTTTTTACAAAGAGAAAAAATTAAGAACAGATCGATCCCCACCTCTGAGAGAGAGAGCAAGCCAAACGGCGTTAAATTTAAGGCTTGTAAGCATACCTAAATTAATAAATTCTCTGTGCCTTATGAACTTATTTTAAAATATTACTGATTAGATCCTACCATGTTTTGAAAAAAGTCTGTACGGATCCTCTAACTGAGTATTTGATTTTTTCCAACTTCAAATAATATAACACATCGGTTTCCCACTGACTTAAAAGAGGAGAGTTTGGGTTTTTCCAAGTTTATGAGAATAAGTCTACGTGCCAAAAGTGTAGTGAATGCAATCACAATTTGTTTGTCTTTCTCCGCTTTGGAGGGATTGTGAGTCCAAGGCTATCTGAAAGGTAATTAAAAATGTTTGTCCAGAATAATGTTAATTTGGTGCCGGACCAGAACATGTGACCTAGTGAGGCTGGGACTTGGTTGCAACGTTCGCAGGTTGGATCATGCCCTGGGAACATTTTGGAAAGTTTTAGTCGAGACAGATGTGCTCGATATATATTTTTGAGTTGTATGATTGTATGCTTTGCGCATATGGAGCTCGAGTGAATTCTCTGCATTGCTACTTTCCACTCCTTTTCTGATATATTAATTGAAAGATCTTTTTCCCAGTGTCTTCTTGGATCTTTGAAAGGGAGGGATTGTAAAATGATTTTATATATTGTAGAGATGGAGTCTAAGTCCTTGAGATTGAGCAATATTTTTTCCAGCATGGTTGAGGGTGCAAGATGAGGAAAATCTGTAAGGTTTTGTTTAACAAAGTTTCTGACTTGAAGATAGTGAAAGAAATGTGTAGCTGGAATGTTAAATGTGGAATGTAATTGTTCATAGGATGCAAAGATGTTGTCTATATAAAGATCTCTAAGCGAGTTAATTCCAAATTTTTTCCAAATATTAAAAACTGCATATGTTTGTGAAGGTTGAAAGAGGTGGTTCTCTTGCAGGGGTGCAACAGATAGAAGCTTCTCCGTCTTAAAATGCTTTCTACATTGGTTCCAGATTCTAAGTGAGTGGAGCACAATTGGGTTATTAGTGTATTGCCGATAACGTGTGTTTATTGGAGCACAGAGCAAGGAATACAAAGAAGTACTGCAGGATTTTAATTCTATTGCGGACCAAGCCTGTGTATGTTCTTCTATTTGTGTCCAGGTTCTTATCGCCTGTATATTTGCTGCCCAGTAATAAAACTGGAAGTTAGGAAGAGCCATGCCGCCTTCTGCCTTTTGTCTTTGTAAGGTCGCTCTTTTGATGCGTGGATGTTTTGAATTCCAAATAAATGAGGTTATTGTCGAATCTAATTGCCTAAAAAATGATTTATTAATGTATATTGGGATGTTTTGAAATAAAAAAAGGAGTTTAGGAAGAATATTCATCTTAACAGTGTTAATTCTTCCAGCTAGTGTGAGATGAAGGGTTGACCATCTATGCAAGTCTTGTTTAATTTTTTCCATGCAAACGGCGAAATTTTGTTGATATAGAGCTTTATGTTTACTTGTGATGTTTACCCCTAGGTATTTAAACTGTTCTGCAATGATAAAAGGTAGGGTATCTAATCTAATATTATATGCTTGAGAGTTCACTGGAAAGAGTACACTTTTATTCAGATTAATTCTGAGACCAGAGATCTTTTGAAATTCTGTGAGTGCTGCTAAGACTGCAGGCACGGAATTTTCTGGGTCTGATATATACAGTACCATGTCATCTGCATATAATGAAATTTTCTGTTCCAGTCCTTCTCTGCTAATCCCCTTTATCTGATCAGTATTTTGACAATGTATTGCTAGTGGTTCAATGGCAATCGCAAACAGCAGCGGTGACAAGGGGCATCCTTGTCTAGTGCCACGTTGTAGTTTAAAGTAGTGTGAGCAAATGTTGTTGATGCAAACTGAAGCTTCTGGGTTAGTATACAGTAATTTAATCCATGCACAGATGTTTGGGCCAAACCCAAACTTCTCCAATATAGTAAAAAGGTATTTCCATTCAATCATGTCGAATGCTTTTTCTGCATCCAGTGATAATAATATTTCTGGGGTGTTTGATTTAGTTGGTGAGTATATTACATTAAACAGGCGTCGAAGATTGGAAGATAAGTGCCGGCCCCTAATAAATCCTGTTTGGTCTTGTGATATTACCGAGGGGAGCACTTTCTCCATCCTTCTGGCTAAGATTTTAGAGAGTATTTTAACGTCGTTATTCAGAAGTGAAATTGGTCTGTATGATGCACATTGTAATAAGTCCTTATTTTGTTTTGGAAAGACAGTGATTAGTGCTTGGCGAAAGGTTTGTGGAAGAGATTGGTTATCTCTGGCTTCTGTAAATGTTGCTAATAAGAGGGGAGCTAGTTGAGCGGAGAATTTCTTGTAAAATTCTGCAGGGTAACCATCAGGGCCTGCTGCTTTCCCGCCTTGGAGTGATTTTATAGCATCTAGTAATTCTGATAACGTCAGAAGTTTATCAAGTTCCTCCGCACTAAAAGCGTCTATTTGTGGTATCTGTAATGTATCTAGAAATGTATTAGATTGTGTATTGTCTTCTTTCTTGTAAGACTAAAAAAAGTGACAGTCTTTTGTGAAATTTCCAGTCTTGGGCAGTTTCGGCGAGTGTAGGTATAATAGCCAAATTCTGAGGCAGTGATCCATTTAGCATCCATGGTGGGTAGTTATGTCCTTTGTGGATACTGAACTGTATTTGTATAAAAAAGTCTCAATTTGAAATAAAATATTTTTTGCAGTTCAAAAAGCAGGGTTTTTTTTTAGAATAGAATAGAAACCCTTTATTGTCAATGTACCAGTACAATGAAATTATAAAAGCTACATCTGTAAGCAGTTATACAGGTATAGTCAAGCCTGAGTCACAGAGTTACACAAGAGAAAGGAAGGTGAGTCCAGATTTCAAAGGAAAAATACAGGTACTTATTTACTGTATAGAGAAGGGTAGTACAGTCCCAAGACTTCATTCAAAATTACTTCAGCACTCAAGAGAGGAGCTACGACACAGGTAATTATCCTACTTTAGCTCCTATGTTCAAATTAGAATACCAGCGGCTTGGAATCACCACTATGGCAGAACAGGAGAGTGAGAGGAAGAGCAGGTCAAAGCCCAGTGTTAAATGTTCTAAACATCATGCGACAAGCATGTTATGTGGTAATCCTGATCCCGCAGAGGACAACCAATTACTTTACCCTGGGTTTACTGTTTACCTGACACACAAGAGCAGTTACAGAGCTGTCCTCATGCTGCTGCCATTAGAGATATCGAATTGCCAGCGACCCCAATCACAATAGTATATTTATTTTCCCCATATTCGTTATAATGAAATTTCTGCTTACATTTACATTTACTTATTTGGCTGACACCTTTACCCAAGGTAACTTACAACATCTATGATACTTTATCACATTTATGTTTTGGGGGATAAAAGAAAAACTAATGGAGCCTGGGGAGTTTTCTGGCCTTGGAACCCAAACAGGTTTATTTTCTCCAGCATACAGCCAGCTGGAGTTTTTGTTTTCCTCTCTTATTTGGCCAGTTGGGAATAGTGTCAGACTCTGTCATTTACTGTTAACATCAATAGAGTCTTAAAAACTGAGCTTAGTTAACAGTAAATTAAGCTCATGCTTAGAGACTCTAACATCTCTATTACAATGGAATGTCGGTTCATGAAAGTCTCGGAACACGTACAAATCGGTTTACGACCAAAAAGTTCGACAAACTTTTGCATCTGTTCACGACCACACACTCAGTATACGAACAAGCCAGTTTCCCTTTCGGTTTGTGCGTGCCGATGATTTCCACACATGTTCAGTCTCTCCTTGTGCAGCGAGTGAGAAAGAGACACACACGCGCAGAGAGACGAGCACGAGAGAGACACACATGCACGCGATAGAGCTACACACACGCGCGCAAGAGAGAGCTACACACACGCGCGCAAGAGAGAGCTACACACGCGCGCGCAAGAGAGAGATACACACGCGCGCGCAAGAGAGAGATACACACGCGCGCAAGAGAGAGATACACACGCGCGCGCAAGAGAGAGATACACACACATGCGCGCGCAAGCGAGTGACACACACGCGTATGCGCGCGAGAGATGGCTGGATGCAAAAGGTCGAGAAGGCAGTTAAAGAATGCACTGGGCTTGTTTTTAAAGAGACAGATCCGAGCATTGTTTTAACCTTGTTGCATTTAATGAAGACTTTTTTCTATTCGATTTTAACCTCCACTTCACTTCTGTTTACAACGATCAGTTCGTAGCGTGCATTGTTGAAATGTTAGTTTTCATGGTGGTTTATTAAATTACGGATTTTTCAAATGCTTATTTTTTTCCCTGTGCTTAAAACTCATTAAAAAAAGTGTTTTTAGCAAGCAGTTCGTAAAGATATAGTGTGAACTCTTACAGTGTTAGTTTTCTCTGTTGTTCAAGGTTCTCAGTGTTATTGAATGTTTTTACATTTAGTTTACTACTACCAAAATACCCGCGCTTCGCAGCGGCGAAGTACTGCATTAAAATTTTTATTAAGAAGAAAATGTAACCTTTTTAAACTGAGGGAAAATATGCCAATAATTATTTGTTAAGGATCTCTTTGTATACACGTTGTAATTTCGGCCCTCTGGTTGTAACATGACCAAGCTGTGCGCTGAGCTTACTCTTGAGCATGCAACTTACAGTTGGCAATGTGAACAGTAATCTTGTCTCAAATCTCACAGCTTGGATTGCTGCTGTCATAATCAGTTTGAGGTTCATGGTTTGTTTCAATTACGACAGTATTTGCAGGACTTGTGTTGAAGTGACATTCGGCATCTGTCAAGCGTTGTAAGCTTACAACCGGTTTCATCGATAACTTCACATCCAGCTTTTGAGAGTTTAAACATTCATAAACATCAAAGTGTCCACTACTGAAATCGTCACCTGTGAATGTAAGATGTTTAAGAGGCATTGCCGGTTGTCGAAAGGTGTAAAATATTTGGCCATTTCGGTACACTTGAAAGCACCAACCGAACAATTCAGCGGCAGCCATCAACTCACATGCAGAACCATAGGTGAAGGGCTTAAGCATTTCACTCTTCTAGTGCTCCTGTGTAGTATAATTATCTCCTGTACCGTCATCAGTCCACACCTTGAACCTGTCCCAGTCATTCAATACATAAGACACAATGTTCTTCCGGATATCAAGAGTGAGCCTGATATGGCCGTGCATTATGTAACACAGAGAATGGAAAAGGTAGGTGCCATCTCCGGGCATGGAAATCACTCGGTAAGTGACAGTTCTTTGATAGATGGTGATTACCTCGATAGACATGGTAATGGGGGTTGGAATGATGAAGGAAATGGGTACCTGAGTAATGTAAAGTAAGTGTAAAATACCTATACAATAACTATAATTGTAATAAACAAACAATAAAACAGCGAAGAAGCCGTGGATTAAACAAAAAGGCTGTAGTTATCAGCAGGAAGACGTGAATCCCGTGGCGAAGCAAGGAAGGGAATGTAGAGACTGGAACGACGGACGGCCTTATATAGGCAGGCAGCCAACAACGTGGGAGGCGTTGGGATGGGGGACCCAAAGTCGCCTCACATGGTGACCAAGCTGCAGGCTATGGACGTATACGTATACGTACGTAAGTAGGATTCAGTTAGCGTTGGGAACCCGTGTACCAAATTTCATGAAGATGGGCCCATAAGTAACAAAGACTGTTGAAAAGTTCAATATGGTGGCCGACAGTGGCATCATACCATCGAAATAAGTACGTACATCGGTTTCGGTTAGTGCAGGGAAGCCGCCTACCAAATTTCGTGAAGATGGGGCCATAAATAAGAAAGTTCAACATGGCGGACGTTGTTGACCATTATGACCGTTACGCGTAGAATTTCGAAATGAAACCTGCTTAACTTGTGTAAGTAAGCTGTAAGGAATGGGCCTACCAAATTTCAGCCTTCTACCTACACGGGAAGTTGGAGAATTAGTGATGTTTGGAAAATTCAATATGGCTGCCGACAGTGGCGTCATACCATCGAAATAAGTACGTACATCGGTTTCGGTTAGCGCAGGGAAGTCACCTACCAAATTTCGAGAAGATGGGGTCAGCCTTCTACCTACACGGGAAGTTTGAATATTGGTGATGTTGGAAAGTTCAATATGGCGGCCGACAGTGGCGTCATATCATCGAACGTTATGACCGTTATGCATAGAATTTCGAAATGAAACCTGCTTAACTTTTGTAAGTAAGCTGTAAGGAATGGGCCTGCCAAATTTCAGATTTCTACCTACACGGGAAGTTTGAGAAATAGTGTCGCTGGAAAGTTCAATATGGCGGCTGACAGTGGCGTCATACCACCGAAATAAGTATGTACATTGGTTTCGGTTAGCGCAGGGAAGCTGCCTACCAAATTTCGTGAAGATGGGGCCATGAATAAGAAAGTTCAATATGGCGGACGTTGTTGATCGTTATGACTGTTACGCGTAGAATTTCGAAATGAAACCAGCTTAACTTTTCTAAGTAAGCTGTAAGGAATGGGCCTACCAAATTTCAGCCTTCTACCTACACGGGAAGTTGGAGAATTAGTGATGTTTGGAAAATTCAATATGGCGGCCGACAGTGGCGTCATACCATCGAAATAAGTACGTACATCGGTTTCGGTTAGCGCAGGGAAGTCACCTACCAAATTTCGAGAAGATGGGGTCAGCCTTCTACCTACACGGGAAGTTTGAAAATTGGTGACGTTGGAAAGTTCAATATGGCAGCCGACAGTGGCGTCATACCATCGAAATAAGCACATACATCGGTTTCGGTTAGCGCAGGGAAGCCGCCTACCAAATTTCGTGAAGATGAGGCCATAAATAAGAAAGTTCAACATGGCGGACGCTGTTGACCATTATGCGTAGAATTTCGAAATGAAACCTGCTTAACTTTTGTAAGTAAGCTGTAAGGAATGAGCCTGCCAAATTTCAGCTTTCTACCTACATGGGAAGTTGGAGAATTAGTGATGAGTCAGTCAGTCAGTCAGTGAGGGCTTTGCCTTTTATTATTATAGACTAGCAGAATACCCGCGCTTCGCAGCGGAGAAGTAAAAAGAAAAGGAAACATTTTAATAATAACGTAACATGATTGACAATGTAATTGTTTTGTCATTGTCATGAGTGTTGCTGGCATATATATATATACTAGCAGAATACCCGCGCTTCGCAGCGGAGAAGTAGTGTGTTAAAGAAGTTATGAAAAAGAAAAGGAAATATTTTAAAAATAACGTAACATGATTGTTAATGTAATTGTTTTGTCATTGATATGAGTGTTGTTGTCATATCTATCTATCTATCTATATATATCTATATATATATATATATAGATATATGTATATATATACATATATATATAGCAAAATACCCGTGTTTGGCAGCGGAGAATTAAAAAGAAAAGGAAACATTTTAATAATAACGTAATATGATTGACAATGTAATTGCTGAGTTAGTGCAGGGAAGCCGCCTACCAAATTTCGAGAAGATGGGGCCATAAATAAGAAAGTTCAACATGGCGGACGTTGTTGACCGTTATGACCGTTACACACAGAATTTCGAAATGAAACCTGCTTAACTTTTGTAAGTAAGCTGTAAGGAATGGGCCTGCCAAATTTCAGCCTTCTACCTACACGGGAAGTTTGAGAATTAGTGACTTTGGAAAGTTCAATATGGCGGCTGACAGTGGCGTCATACCACCGAAATAAGTATGTACATTGGTTTCAGTTAGCGCAGGGAAGCTGCCTACCAAATTTCGAGAAGATGGGGCCATAAATAAGAAAGTTCAACATGGCGGACGTTGTTGACCGTTATGACCATTACGCGTAGAATTTCTAAATGAAACCTGCTTAACTTTTGTAAGTAAGCTGTAAGGAATGGGCCTAACAAATTTCAGCCTTCTACCTACACGGGAAGTTGGAGAATTAGTGACGTTTGGAAAATTCAATATGTCGGCCGACAGTGGCGTCATACCATCGAAATAAGTACGTACATCGGTTTCGGTTAGCGCAGTGAAGCCGCCTACCAAATTTCGTGAAGATGGGGCCATAAATAAGAAAGTTCAACATGGCGGACGTTGTTGACCGTTGTGTAGAATTTCGAAATGAAACCTGCTTAACTTTTGTAAGTAAGCTATAAGGAATGAGCCTGCCAAATTTCAGCTTTCTACCTACATGGGAAGTTGGAGAATTAGTGATGAGTCAGTCAGTCAATCAGTCAGTGAGTGAG
>JANRMT010062806.1:92801869-92864673 GCA_026402145.1 Polypterus bichir lapradei
AGTGAGGGCTTTGCCTTTTATTAGTATAGATTACACTGTGCATTCTATGGTATAATTAATTATATTTGTGCTTAAAAATCTTTAAAAAAATATATTTACATACAGTTCGTACAGCCTGGAATGGATTAATTGTATTTACATACAATCCTATGGGGGAAATTACTTCGGTTCACGACCAAATCGGTTTACGACCAGAGTTTTGGAACGAATTACGGTCGTGAACTGAGGCTCCACTGTACTTATTTATTTATATTGGATCAGTTTGAATTTATTTACTTTTATATCTATTAATTTTTAATTTAGTTATATTAATTTTATTTATTTACTGTATTTAATTACATTTATTTTTTCTTTATAGTTATAGGTTTTTGTTTTAATTCCTGTAAAGCACCTGAAGCTACATTTTTTGCATGAAAAATTTCAGCTCTCAACTACCCTGTATTCGAATAGAAGGAGGGGAAAATGATTGTCTCACACTCATCTTGTTGGGGGTATAGTGAAAAATATCAAAATTCTCTATAAGATACTAAGCGGACTGTTCCCCCACTTAGAGGAAGAAAAAGTGAAACTTCTCCTAAATTCTGATCTACCAGATCCTATTGTTTTTAAATGCATTAAAAAAAATGCCTTAGATTGTACCTGCTGCCAAAAGGATAGCCACGGACTTAATACATTGTCCAAAGAAACTTACTAGTTTTTGTATTTGACAAAAAACTCTTCAATCTCTGCCATCACTCCAGGAGAAACCTAAATGTAGTAGAATAGTAATTATTTTTTTAAAAACAAAAAGTATGTCATATAAGCATATTACTTTCCATGCAAGGTTCAAAGAATATATAGTGTATTTCAAAATACTGTACATATTATAAAAAAAGCTTTAGAATGCATAAAAATGCAGAGTCGCAATAGAACATCTGATAAAGATACCATTCAAGGGATTTGAATAAAAAGATATAACTCTGAGTTACAGACATGCCACAGCACATCCTTGTAGTAATGGGACATGCTTTAGTGACATTCTATACTACTGTATATCTGCAATGTTAAAGTTAATTACAAAGATTTTTACAACTAAACTCTGGAATAGAGTTACCTGAAAGGAAATAAAGAAAGGTGACTGTGACATTAATTCTCTCTCTGCTTTGTTAATCTTCTTATTTAGTTTTCAAGCTTTTTAGGATTGTAATCCTACATATTACTGATCCAAGCCACAAAACCTCAACTCATATATTTGCCGATCTACACCTTTCATTAACCTATCTTCTTAATAGAACTGTTTATGTCTTCTTTTTCAGACTCAATTCAAATTTAAGAGACCACCATTAAAATCATCAGGACATAAAGGTTTACTTCATAAAGGATGAAGTGGAGGGGGCATACCTCTTTTTTAACAATTCTTGAAGACATGATTTTATCAACAACTGCTGCATCTTCTTCACTTGGATTTTCCTAAAAAGTAAAGGATGAAAAAAAAAATGAAAACAATGTGCTTATTTGTTCATTTTTATGGCTCATATCACAGGGAATTTAAATCTATGTATCAATGTAATCTCAATCAAATTAAAGTAAAATATATTGAAATAGTTAACTTTAGATCATGTAAGAGTTAATTATTAGTTCATGCCTGGACTTTTTATTTTACCAAATAACTAGAAAACCACCAATATTTATCAGCCCAAGGCTAGGAATGTCGAAACTAATTAAGTATATCTGGAGAGTAGGTGATGGTCACTACTTAGGCCAGGTTGCAAGTGTAGCCTTTGAGTCAAGATAAAAGTGGCGAGCGATGGATATAAAGTAACTATACCCAACGAGCATAAGGAAATGCTTGTGGTAAAAACAAACCAACAGAATGAGGAAGTTGTGTCTTAGGAGTCAGGCAGTAATGAAAAATTTATAAAGAAAGAATGTTTTGTGATAAGAAGTGTAATAATACAAGGCTTGCCTGGATAAGGGGCTCACTTCATTGAATTGAATTGGCTTTGTGCTCTATTCAATAAAGTCTTACTCTGATTGGTCATCGAAAAACTGAGTGTTTTTCTTTGAGATGAGAAAAGGTTTTTCTCCATGACATCATCACCTGTGTGCCTATTAAATTGTTACAACAAAATGTGTAAAATGAAAATAACTGCCCATGCCCATGAGAAATCAGCTCATGTAAAAATTCTTCAAAGAAATGTGTAGGAAATCTAATCATTTTCCTTAAAAGGTCAAACAAATGACATCACTTTATGTATTTACATAAATCAAAATAGTATAAAAAAATTAAATGACATTAACACCTCGTCAAAAACAATATTGTAATGGCCATTTCCAGGCGGAAAAAATAAACCACACAATCAAGTATCTGTAGCAGTCCAAAACAAAAGTTTTATTGCTCTTCTGCCTTAACTGGACAATGCAAACTGAAAAAAAAACAACAGACAAAGAGCAACCAGGTGTCAAACACCTTTCAAACTTGTTTTTTGCCCTCTACATATCTTTTTTTAAAAAATAAAAACAAAAAACTAACTGAACTTCCTTAACAATTTCCCGCCCCTCAGCATCCCTGTGGCTGCATTATTTATGAGTGGCATATGTGGCTTCTCTGCCTACCCCTCTCCACAGCACTCTCAGCAGCCTCATTTGCATGGCTTTTTAGGACAAACTACCTAGGTGGTAATTTCTTTTCCAGATTGTTACAATACTATGAATTTCTTTATCCTCTAACTTACATTCAATAAATGCTGCTCTTTCGCATTTCTGTTCACTTATTGTTCGCGATATTTTTCTTTTTTGTTTATTGGACGATTCTCTCTTATTGGTTTTTATTATATGCAGCTCTTTCTTGTTTATTTTCTTTTTTTCAACGTTCGTTATCAGCTCTTGCCGCTCTTTTTCTTTCGCAATCTAAAATTCAACCTTCTTGAATAGATAATTTGCTTTTCTACCTTGTCATTATAATGATTGGACGAGCGCTGTGGAGGGGAGTGGTCAAGTCTGAATAATTTGGACATGTTGGAAAACTTTTTTGATATAATAGATAGATATGAAATTACAGATTCATTCAAATTAATGTAAATCATATGTTTTAACTTTAACACTTGATGGTTGAAAACTTAATCACTAAAATGTTATTACTGAAAAAAGGACAGGTAACCCATGCACCAAGATATACAATATACAGCACAATATACAGTATAACTGTAAAATTTTCAACTGTACTTTTACTCTTTAAAAGAGTACAATTATGTTACTGTATAAAAACCAAACTTCAATACATTCCCATTTAATCTCAAAATAACAAAAACAGGAAAAATATATAACAGGTTTTTCTTCATAAGTAATGCATATGTATTCAAAGAAAAACATTCCCCACATACTAATGTTTTGCAATTTGTTTTTCTTTCTACATATAAAAAGTTAGATGGCCTTACATTTACACTTTTAAGGTTTAACACTAAGTATGTACTATCTGAATTAAATGAACTGGAAACAATAGTATGGAATGATCTGACAATATACAGGCAAAGAGCAGGAAATAAAATATCTTAAAACAGAGACTGCAAGTGAAAATACTATTTAAATATAGTTTCAGGGAAAGGAATTTAATAAAATTGTTTGATAGATGCAGTTTTGGCCAGTGATATACACTGATCAGCCACAAATTCAGAACCAATTGCTTAATACTGCGTAGGTACTCTTCGTGCCATCAAAACAGCTCTGGTCTGTCAAGGCATGGACTCCACAAAACCTCTGAAGGTGTCCTGTGGTATCTGGCACCAAGAGGTTAGCACCAAATGCTTTAAGTCCTGCAAGATGTGAGGTGGAGTCTCAATGGATCAGACTTGCTTTTCCAGTACATCCGACAGATGCTCAATCAGATTGGGACGTGGGGAATTTGGAGGTCAAGTTAACACCTTGAACTTTTTTGTCATTTTCCTCAAACAAATTTTTGCAGTATGGAAGGGCACATTCTCCTGCTGAAAGAACCAACTACCATCATGGAAAACCTCTGCCAGGAAGCTGTGTTCTTGGCCTGCAACAACATTTAGGTAGGTGGTAAGTATCAAAACAACATCCACATGAATGCCAGAACTTAAGGTTTTCCAGTAGAAAACCCAGAGCATCACACTGCCTCTGTCAACTTGCTTTCTTCCCCTTGTACATTCTGCTACCATCTCTTCTCAAGGTAAACAATGCACATGAACCAGGACGTCCACATGATCTAAAAGAAAACATGATTCTTCAGCCTAGACCCCTTTCTTCCATTGCTACACGGTCCCTTTCTGATACTAATATACCCATTTTAATCGCTTTTGGTGATGGACAGGGTCAGCATAGGCACTCTTGACTAGTGTGCTGCTATGCGGCTCAAAACAACAACAATGTATTTCTTGAATAGCCCAAAATCATACAAGGAGTGTCGCAATGGCCTCAATACACAGCAAGCTGTGTTGTACTGTGTTTTCTGACACCTTTCTCAGATGACTAGCATTAAGCTTTTTGTAATTTGTGCTACAGGAGCCCTTTTGGAGCACTGGAATAGACAGACTGGGCGAATCAATAAGCCTTGGATGCCCAGGATCCTGTTGCCGGTTATCCTTCTTTGGACCACTTTTGGTAGGTTCTAACTACTGCATACCAGGATCACCCCACAAGACCTGAAGATGCACTGACCCAGTGGTCGAGCCATCACAATTTGTCCCTTGTCAAAGTCGCTTAGATCCTGATAGTTGCTTATTTTTTCCTGCTTCCAATACATTACCTTCAAGAACTGACTGTCGTTGAATACTCTTTAAAAAATTATGGAGTCTTGTTATGGACTGCTTTGGTTACACTACATTAGATAATAAAACTAAAATATTAGCTGAATAAACATAAATAGATACATTCAAATGGATACAGAAAACTAATCACATTAAAATAAAACATTATTTAGAAATACTGCCACTATAAACCTAATAGCTGCAGATGGCCAAATATTTTATGTACAGTAAAACCTTGATTACCCATCAGGGTTTGAGACTGTGGCCGTGACGGATAAAAGATGGATAACAGAACAGCTACTTTAAAAATCATGTACAGTAGATTAGTTTAGCAAATAATCATTTTTATTTATAAAAAAACTATATTAACTCTTTTAGGGCTCATTTTTTTGTTTCTTTTCTCCCAATATTTTTCCAAAAACTAACTTTTAAAAAAAAAAAAAAACACAAAGCAATGGTTTAACATCAAATCAACAAAAAATATTTACTTTTGACAAATGTTACTGTCTTGCATGTTGTATGAGCCTGCATACTATATGATTTCACATACATGTTACACAGCAAAGTCCTGCAAAGTATGATATTGCTCAAAGCAGGCAATTGCATGCATTGCCACATTGCACTGCTTACAATATATGTTGCACTGGTGCTTCCTTTTCAATTGTCTGTTGCTGCACTTTCTCACATATATTGTTAGGGTGTACCGTAGAGAGACAAATCACCCGTTTGACATCGTGCCATGCCACTGCCATCAAGTTTTCCACCCACATGAAAACAGTATTGTCATCATCTTCAGCCTGTCTGGCTTCAACTGTGAAGGTATGTGTCTCCTGTTCACCATCACTGTGCCACGAGCTCAAATTCCCCTGCTCTGTAGCTCCATGAACAATTCTGGTCTTGTATAAAAATTGTCCATGTACACAACATGACCCAAAATGTTCATAGCCCTGAAGCAGCTCCAGCACAACCTGACTTGTCAAGGGACAGTTCTCTTTTAGAAAGAAATACTTTCCTGTATATGTAATTACTTTCAGGCAGAAACTAGTGTTTGCTTCTGCCAGTACAAAAATCCTTTATGCCATATGTCCCTTGTATTTTACCATTTTTTTTTTTTTTTTTTTTTTTTACCAGTTTTGTCACCATTGACAGCTGATTGTCACCCTCTACCCTTGGATGTCAACTTTTGTTGACATGCGCCCTCAACCCCTCCTGTTGACAAAAGTCGACATCCGCCCTTAAAGAGTTAACAAAATAAAGTATTAACAAAATTAATTACTTTATATAATATTGTAATGACTAGTGTAATAAGCAAATACAACTCAGACGTACTGGAGTCTTTGTTCTGTAACACACAGTGCCCTATCTTATACTCCGTTATCTGCGTTACACACATCTCCAAAACAATAAAAGAAAGCTTTCCCTACCAATAATTGTCTCCTGCCACTCGCATTCTGTTTTCTTAAATACCGCAAATAATCCTGCCTATTGTCTCCTGACTCCCTACTCAAAATTTTCTTCCGCCGCACCTTCCCTTTTCTCCCAACTTCTCCTATCACTCATCTCATCATAAGCACGTCTGCCCCTTACAGAACGGAAGCCCTTCACACCGCCCTATCACTTACAGCATTTATTCCACCCTTTCTGCCCCTGCACAGCACATCACAAGCTGCCAGCATGTCATAATATATTAACAAAACATAACAGAATTTAAAAAGAAACTACAATGCAGAAGAAGATTAATATTAATTCAGAATAACATACAGAATAGCATTACCATCAGTAGTTTCCATTTTCGACATGTTTTTCAGTTTTGTCGGCATCGCACTTTATATATTTCACTGTCTCTCTTCCTACTCTGTAAATTGAAGCAATACTTGAAGCACTTTTGCCATTTTGTAACATTTAATTTCAATTTTTTGTGACAATTCAAACACCACACGCATACGTTTATCGGCCATAACAATGTATAGTAGTTTAATTATAACAAAAGAGAAAAGCTACTAAATGCTATTAAAACAGAAGGTACGGAACTGACAATGTGATTTGAAAATGTGGCATGACACGTGGGGCTGGGGAGAAACACTATGTGCTAGCACATGGGAGGGTTGTTCCAATGTGCACAGTTTGGAGCATACTATACAGGCAGTATTAATAGTCAGACGCTGGCATGTGCAATATTTTTTTTTTTTGCCCTGACGGTTAATGGAGACTGACAGTTAATTGAGCGATGGATAATCAAGGTTTTACTATATTTATTTATGTAGATTTTTCAAATACGAACATTGACTTTTAAAGTACCTCTATCTTGTTTTTTTATTAAGTCTTCAATCTTTTCTAGCTAGAGATTTGTTAGTTAATACTGAAATGTGCCTTAACTATTGTCTTATTTACAGTACAGCATAAAAAAAATGCATTTTCAAACCTATTTATTATTTCAAGTCTGATTAATCAAATTTGGACTTGAAAGTCACCAAGGCCCATCCTTGCAACATTGGGTACAAGTTAAAAATCAAGCCTTGACAGGACATGCCTTGGATGGATGAGTGTTTTATGTAATTACAGCATGTTTACTAGTGACACCCATAAAGGTTTTTGCTATGTAAGTATA
Source organism: Polypterus bichir lapradei (assembly GCA_026402145.1). Taxonomy (NCBI): domain Eukaryota; kingdom Metazoa; phylum Chordata; class Cladistia; order Polypteriformes; family Polypteridae; genus Polypterus; species Polypterus bichir. The sequence continues at coordinate 92,809,226 of JANRMT010062806.1, forward strand.
TACTGTAATAAAATAAAACCACCGGGAACCGAGAAGAAAATACATCATTAATAAACACAATAATGCTACTTTCCAATTTTTTTATCATAATTGTCTCCTAAAGACAACATTCTTTTTAGTGCACTGCATATTTCAATTCTTAATTAAACAAAATGGTCCTCAGACTTGGGCAAATTGAAGCCTAGGAACTACATAAGAATGAAAAAAAATAAATGAAGCAGCTTGTTGCCATGTTGTAAGTAAAGATCACAGACTCATTAATTCTAATAAATATTTTCAATATCCTTGGCTGCACTACAGAAGACAAGTCCAATTTTGTAGATCCTCTGACAATCAAGCTTTAAACGATGATATTCCTTTAGTTATGCCTAATTAAAACCATAGTCTCAAAAATGTTTGGATCAAAAATATACCTTAAAAGCTTTCTTAAAACAAGGATGATGTTGTTGCACCGTCTGCGGAGAACATTATGGGAGGGGACACTACAAGACATTATAAAGTAAGGTAGCTCTTTACAGATCAAATAACATGAATGCCATGGCATTTATTGTATTTGTCATACTTTACGTGCACATTCATTACTTCATTTCTGAGAGATCATGCTAAAATGATTCTAACCAAATCACTACTTTGTTTTATGACACTTGTGGAAACCTAAATGGCTGGCCTTATTAGGTATACTAGGAAAGCCCAGAAGGGGGAAACAAAATACAAAAAAACAAGACAATAATACACAAGCAATCACAAATTCCTTAAATTGCATGGTTTTTACTTGTTATTGGCCTATACACCATCTTTTTACAAACAAGTGAAGCTTACTTCCAAAATTTTTTTACCTAAACACTGAAATTTAAACCTATGTATAATCTGGGTCTGTATTCATGACATGTTTGATGTCAGGTCTTTTTCTCTAAAAAGTCTTCATTCCAGTGACATTATCAGGTAACCTTTTAATTTGGTACATACTTTTGTGATAGTTTTAACTTAATACTCACCACAAAGAGCTGCAGTGGCTGTTCAGTTCTGGAAGACGGTGTTGTTGTTGTTGTTGCTGTCAGCTTTTTGGTTTTATTTGAAACCTTTACCTCATCATCAGAAATCTTGGATTCTCCATCTTCTGCATATTTTTTCCTTTTGACTTGACGGTTTGATCTCCTTGTCTAAAAGAATAATAATAGTATAAATAGATGTTCATTATTTACAAAAAAGCAGCTCATGGCACAAAAATGGATTAAAGGACACTTCCACAGAAAAAGGTTCTTCATCTTTCCCCAATATACTGCAAATTATTAGACTTGTCATATGGTATGATCTTGTACTCTATGGATATATACAATTATACTAATATAAAGATCTTGCAAAACCATTTCAAATTCTGTAAGCACCCAAAGCTAAGCAAGGTATTGCCTTCGTTTTAGTAGATGGGGGCAAAGATGTACTAAAAAGGAATGTTGTATGATTATGAATTAATAGAAAAGACTGAAAGTATAAATAAAATAATAACAGAGCTGACCCAAGTTATATTTTCTTTCTTTTTTATGGAAACACAATGCAATACTATAGAAGTAGCATTATATATGGAAACAGTTAATTCAAAGATTTTGCAAAATATGTACAAGTACTTCTCAGTGTTACCCTTGTTGACTGAACAACGGACTGCTCACTGTAACAAATATGACAGAATACACTTCTGCTGTTTTTAAGGAGATGTCAGTTATCAGAATCTTTTGTAGAGTGGATGACAGTAGGAGTATCGCAAAAGCTAGGAGCAGAATGGAATGTAATCAACTGTTTGTATATCTAAGCAGTGGCAGTGTTCTATTAAGTATACTGCCTAAATAGTAAAATTTAAGATCTTTTTCTTCTGTTTTCTTAGCTAAATTATTGGGATATGTTGATTTATATATAATAATTCTTAACCACATTTAAACAATTAAATTTCCATACTGGATTGGTAGAGGCACTGGTCAACAACAGCCACTACCAGTACTGTTAGCCAAAAGCGGGAATTTGGCTACAATTGGCCAAAAATGGAGAAGATGAGGGGCAAGGCGTGTCCGCAGGCAGGGGGAGAAGAGGAAGGTAAAGAAAGTGGAAGTGAGTAGAGAGTTCACTGATATGATGGTGAGAAGGAAGGTTGATATATTGTGCATGCAAGAGACCACATAAAGGGGAGTAAGGCCAGGTATATCGGAGGTGGGTTCAAATTGTTCTACCATAGTGTGGATGGGAGGAAAATTGGGGTAGGGGCTATCCTGAAGGAACTGTACATTAAGAGTTTTTTGGAGATGAAGAGTGCCAGACACAGTTATGATTATGAAGCTGGAAACTGAAGGTGTGATGATAAATGTTGTTAGTGCACATGCCCCACAAGATGGATGTACGATGGATGAGAAAGATTTCTGGAGTGAGTTGGATGAAGTGGTGGACAGTGTACCCAGGGGAAAGTGAGTGGTGATTGGAGCAGGGATTTTAATGGACATGTTGGTGAAAAGAACAGGGGGGGGGGTGAGGAGGTGATGGGTAGGTATGGCGTCAAGGAGAGGAATGCAAAAGGTCAGATGGCAGTGGATTTTGAGAAAAGTATGTACATAGCTGTGGTCAATACATATTTTAAGAAGAGGGAGGAATGCAGGGCAACATACAAGAGTGAAGGAAGATGCACACAGGTAGATTATATCCTATACAAGGGGGTCAGTCTGAAAGAGATTACAGACAGCAAAGTGTTGACAGGGGAAAGTGCGTTTAGGCAGCATATGATGGTGGTCTATAGGATGAAGTTGGATATCAAGAAGAGGAGGACAGTGAGGACAAAACCAATGTTCAAATGGTGGAAGTTGAAAAAGGAAGACTAAGGTTGAGTTCAGGGAGGAGGTAAGACAAGCACTGGGTGGTAGTGAAGAGTTACAAGATAGAAGTGCAAATACAGCAGAAGTAGTAAGGGTGCTTGGTGTGACATCTGGACAGAGGAAGGAGGATAAGGAAGCCTGGTGGTGGAATGACAAAGTACAACAGAGTATACAGAGGAAAAGGTTTTGTCATAGAAGAAGTGGGATAATCGGAGAGATGCTTAAAGTAGACAAGAGTACAAAGAGATAAGGCATAAGGTGAAGAGAGATTGAAATGAGAGATTGGACACTAAGGAGGGACAAAGGGACCTGTACTGACTGTCTAAACAGATGGACCGAGCTAAATATAAAGATGAAAACGTACTCAGAAGTGAGGAGAGTGTGTTGAGCAGATGGAAAGAATATGAGAATGAGAGATGGAGAAGATTGGATGATGAGGAGGTAATGAATCAGGAAGTGCAATAGATTTGCAAGGAGGAAGTAAGAACAGCTATGAAGAGGATGAAGAATAGAAAGGCTGTTGGTCCAGATGACATACCTGTGGAAGCATGGAGGTGTTTAGGAGAGATAGCAGTGGAGTTTTTAACTAGATTATTTAATGTAAATCTTGGAAAGTGAGAGGTTGCATGAGGAGTGGAGAAGAAGTGAACTGGTACTGATTTTTAAGAATAAAGAGGAAATTATAATAGGTACAAAGGGATAAAATTGATGAGCCATAGCATGAAGTTATGGGAAAGAGTAGTGGAAGCTAGGTTAAGAAAGGAAGTGATGATTAGTGAGCAGCAGTATGGTTTCATGTCGGGAAAGAACGCCACAGATGAGGGTGTTGTTGGAGAATATATGTCTTTTTGGACTTAAAGAAAGCATATGACAGGGTGCCTAGAGGAGAGGAAGTCAGGAGTAGAAGAGTACTATGTAAGAGAGACAGGATATGTAAAAAAAGTGTGACAATGGTGAGGTCTGCAGTAGGAGTGACAGATGCATTCAAGGGAGAAGTGGGTTTACATCAGTGAGAAGTTCTGAGCCCTTTCTTATTTTCATTGGTAATGGACAGATTGACAGATGAGTTTAGACAGGAGTCCTCATGGACTAACATGTTTGCAGATGACATTGTGATCTGTAGCGAGAGTAGGGAGCAGGTCGAGGAGACCTTGGTGAGGTGGAGATATGCACTAGAGAGGAGAGGAATGAAGGTCAGGAGGAATAAGACAGAATAAATATGTGTGAAAGAGAGACAGGTCAGAGGAACAGTGAGGATGCAAGGAGTAGATTTGGCGAAGGTGAAGGAGTTTAAATACTTGGGATAAGTAGTACAGAGTAACGGGGAGTGTGGAAGAGAGGTGAGGAAGGGAGTGAAAAACAGAGTGGAGTTGGAAGAGAACAGCGTCAGGAGTAATTTTTGACAGACAGGTTCCTGCAAGAGTGAAAGGGAAGGTCTACAAGACAGGAGTGAGACCAGCTATGTTATATGGGCTGGAGACGGTGGAACTGACCAAAAAAAGGAGAGAGATCTGGAGGTGGCAGGTAAAGAGGTAATTAGAGGGTCAGCTCAGGTTGGACGGTTGGGAGACAAAGTCAGAGAGGCGAGATTATGTTGGCTTGGACATGTGCAGAGGAGAGATGCTGAGTATATTGGGAAAAGGATGTAAGAATGGAGCTGCCAGGTAAGAGGAAAAGAGGAAGGCCAAAAAGAAGGCTTATGCATATAGTGAAAGAGGACATGAAGGTGGTTAGTGTAATGGAGGAAGATGCAGAAGACATGAAGAAATTGAAAAAGATGATAAGCTGTGGTGAAAGAAGAAGAGTTAAACAATTTGACTTTGAAAATAAACATATTGATAGCTGGAAAACAGTTTTTTTTCAAGGTTTGATGTACTTTATTTTGTCATGTTTACATAAGAAAACATAAAATTTGTCTTCTCAGATGCATCTAATAACAAACAGAAATTAAATAAAATAGAGACAAAACAAATTAAAACAAGAGAAATTCTAAAACCCTTTGTTAAAACTACTTCTAACAGGTTGACTTTTACCCTAAAATAAGTACCCGATACAGTAGTGGGAAAAACTCTTTATGTCTGGAATTTATTTATTATTATCTCTGATCATTTTTATTAAAAGGATGTATGGGGCCATTTTTTTGGGTCATTAAAGTGACTACTCATCCTAATTTACTGATGTACAGTGTGTAGTAGATGTTTATCATTAATTGAAATTATTTCCAGTTTTTTAATATTGCCATATGTCAAAACTTTCTAAATCGTCTATGTCAGCCTCAATAACTTTAACTGCACGTTGGGCAATATGCTGGAGCTTTATACATTTTGGTTTGTCAGACCACTAAAGCAGATGATGACATACACTGTGACAAAATGATAATATAAAAGATTCTTGTTCACTTTAAAAAGTCTGAGTTTATAGAGGAGAAATAAGTGCTAATTGCATTTAAAAGTGTATCTTCTGTGTTCGTATTCCAATTAAGACTGTTGCATAGGGTAATTCCTAATTATTTATATTCAGTCACTATTTCTACCTCCTCCCCCAGAACAATGATGGGTGAATATGCAGATTTCTGTCTTTTAATGTCAAATATAATTTCTTTGGTCTTTTTGATATTCAGGGTAAATTAGTTCTTATTGCACCAGTTTATCAAACAATCCAACAATTTGATTTAAGCAGTGGTTTTCATCCTCTGCAGATGTGTGTCCTTTCAGCATAGTGTTATTAGCATAATTGATGGTCACTTTTCTGACTCAGGTCACTTGTGTGAAAAGTAAAGTTGATAAAAGAAATCACTGGGGACTTCCTGTGCTTGAATGAATGACTTTTAAAAAAGTGTCCTGTACTTTGACTGTCTGTAAACAAATTAAAACAAACTCACAAATCCATAATGTAATAAATGCTGCTTTTCTAGTATTTAAATATACAGTTATGTTGTTTTCAGACTTAGGAAGAAGGGAGATTTGTTTTTTCAGAGAAGAGTTGTAAAGCAATTGCTACTCAGCTGTGAGGTACTCCAGATAAAGAGCAAGAGGACAGTGCAGGCTGCATCTGGTCCTGTTGATCTTTTAAGATAGAATAGGTACAGTGGCTCATGCAGCTGTTTCTAGAGAAAGGCTGTGTTAAAGGTTCAGGTGAGGAATGGAGAGGATCAGCTAGAACAAGGCACTGAGACAGTGAAGGGGATCCAAAGTGTGGCAGCATCTTTGAGTGAGGGCAAAGTGCCCCAGAGATAGCAGCTCTGCAGACTGTAGTAGCTAAATGCGGTGGAATTACCAGAGAAGGTGGCAGTCCAGAATGCGGCTGGCCACACTATGAGGGGATAGGAGGGAGATTCTGGAAGGATGTCTAGTGAAATAAAAAGCAATTGGGAATACCTCAAGTGCACTGATTGGATTTTAAATGTATTTATTGAACTTATTTATTAGAATACCTCCAGGAACATGATTTTACAGAGGATTATTTATTTATTTATTTGTAGAATGCACTGTTTGCATATGTCTTTTAGCAATTTAGAATCTCTGGCTATGGATCCTGGGCATCGCATAAATAACCTGTCTTCAGTTACACAACCAACAAAAAGGAGGTAACAATAATAATAATTCATCTTTACATTTATATAGTGCTTTTCAAATCACTTTACACAATGAGTGGGGAGTCACTTCAGCCACTATTAACGTGCAGCATCCACCTGGATAATGCAATAGCAGTCATTTTGCGCCAGCACACCCACCACACATTAGCGGTTAGGTGGTGAAGGGGTGAAAGAAAGCTAGCTAATCCGAGACAGGGGAATGTTAGGGGGGCAGAATGACCAGGCTGTGGTGGATAATTTAGCCAGGACATCTAGATAAATCCCATTCTTTTTGAAAGATGCCCAGGGATCTTTAATGATCACAGACAGCCAGGACCTCGGCTTTATGTCTCATCCAAAGGAAGGTGCCATTTTTACAGTGCAGTATCCCTATCTCTGAACTGGGGCATTGGGATCCGCATTCAGGTCACAGGGTAAGTGCCTCACCAACACCTCTTCCAGCAGCAAACCAAGCTGTTTCCTAGTTGGTCTCTAATCCAAGTACTGGCTGGGCCCAAACATGCTTAACAGGTGGATGACCTGTTCTGAAGTATATCTGGTATGGCTGCTTCTTTATTGGATTACCTCACAGTACATGCTTCTGAGATGACCAGCTCACACAAACATGTCTCAAGTGGGGGTGGAGTCTGAGGAAGCAGATACAGACTCTGATGTGCATGCACCTCTATTAGTGGAAGAGGTCTGACTTTCGCGGATTAAATCCAGAAGCAAGTCATCTAAATAATTAAGCTATCAGTGAGTACTCTGAAGTACTTATCTTCCTTCAGAAAAAAGAAGCAGGCTGTCAAACTTGTTCTCATATGGCAACATGAAGGATGCCTTGAAATCAAAAGATACAAGGGATATAATCGTTGGACTGGTTGCAGATATAAAATAAGTAAAAAAAAAAAAAAACCCCAAAAACGTATATACAGTATATACAGTATGTGCTGAAAGACCATGTTAGGGTCTAAAATGACCAAGATGGAATTTAAAAGAAAGTAAATCAGTGCCCATTTCAAAGATGTGAAGTATAGGCTAACATTCTGCACTGAGTAACTGCTATCAACTAATGCACAACATCAGTCAAGGCATAAACATTTATGAATTTTAAGTATCCCAAATGTTATGATTTTGTCGGCCAAAGAGTAGAGATAAACCTTAATATAAACAAAATCAAATAATTTTAAATCAAAAGAAATTTATATAGGTTTACAGAGTCATTATGGCCACATATCGAAAGTAAAGTTAAATTCTTACTTATTAACAATGAAACTTCAATCACCTGTTAAAAGGATTTAGGTAGTGGAAAATTTATTGAATGTGTTCTCCAAAAACACTAAGCCTAACTCGACATCACTTACAATAACTATAGGGAAATTGAACTGGAGCAGTTTGGTTGAGAGCAGACACTTAATAAACCTTGGTGGGTAAATGTGATATCTACCTAAGAAAGACTGAAGAGAAAAACAAAATCTTTGGTTTAAGTATCAATTTATGCCTTACCACATCCTCATCCTTGGCAGAGCGGTGGGATATTGGTTCTGTATCAGACACTTCATCTGAAGACTCATTTTTCCGCTTCTTCTTCTTACCAAATTTAATAACAATTTTCCTGAAAAGATGAAAATATTTTAAATATGGTCATATAATAATTCAGTCAGTATTATATATACAGTATCTAAAAAGTACTAGAACCTAAGAAAAAATATAAACCTTAATTGAGCAGATATACTGTATAGATTTGTATGCTTATTTCTACATCTAATTTTATTAAACATGAATAATTTAGTCCATAATGACAGGGACTGGAAGCTATCTCAGCAGTAGTGGGCACAAAGCACTACTCCATCATCAGGTACACAGGTTTTTGGATGTGGGAGGAAGCCTAGAATACTTACAGGAAAAACCACACAGACACAGATAACAACCCGGGTCTGGATTGAAACCTAGACTGCTAGAACTGTGAAACAATAGTGCTAACCTTTGTGACACTGTGCTGTTCTTAAACTAATATTAATTAATACTAAATAAATGAATACCTACATGTTTGAATCTGCATGTACAGTATACTCAAGGGCAGGGAAGTGGGGCATTAAGAAGTTTCACTTCCTCCTAGCATTTGGATTGTGCTCTGATTTGCAGTTATGCTACCTTATGTTAAAACAGTTGACCTCTCATTTCAAAGGAACTCTGTTTGGTTGAATGGCAAAAATCACCTTACCCTGTGTGAGTGTGTGTGCACTGGCGACTCAAGAGGAGTGGCATTCAAGCTTCTACCTATTGCTACAAATAGCCCCAGTTTTGTACAGCTTCAGAAAAATAATACATGAATGTTAAATATAATTTATGTTTCTTTCTACATTTGTTTACTATTTTTACATTGTCAAAAATAACTTATACTTTTTTATTTTTTGGTAATACACTACTGCATTAATATTAACTTATTTAGCCAACACTCTTATTAAAAGTGACTTACAATTACAAGCAACTGATTGAACTACAAATCAAAAATACAAGTTAATTAAGAGAAACTTTTGGCTTTACAGCTTAACATTAGACTAAGAGGAACAATACCCGAGGAAAAGCCATCATGACAACAAGGCAAGTAAAACTGGGTCGCAAATTAATTATTATATCTGAATTGTGTCATTGTAAGGAATTTAACAGAGGTGTAATCTAATGGAGTATTTAATTTAAGAATATAATATGTTTGGGACTAGTGAAAGGCTACTTTTATTTAGATGACTGAAATGACTCAAGTGTGATCTTCAGGTGAGAGATGGTTTTAAAGAAGCAATCATAGGGATGCTTGACTTTTGAAAAGAGAGTCAAAGAGCAGAGGTACAATGAACTCAAAGTATAGCACAAGTTGGTGTTATATGGTGGCCATGCAACTTTCTTAGTAAGTCCAGAAACAAATTCTGACAGAAACCAGAAACTGGGTAATCTACCAGGAGCACACAAACCAATAGTCAGGAGTACAGGTAGAAATGGAGAGCTGAATATGGTGTATAGTGAATAGCTACCACAAAGCAGTAAAGGACCTATAGGATATAGGACATCTGGGTATTCTGTTGCTTGCCTTTGAGTAATGTTGTAGTGCTATAATTGCTACCATGTGTGGAAGTATCTAGAACATACATGCTTAAAAACAGGTAAAGAAAGGGATTTTCGTTTAACTTAAACCAAGCAAAACCGCAAGTTCTAATTTTACTACAGTTTTATGTAGAGGATTTAGAAAAAAAAGGCTTCCAAGAGTTTGACACAGATACATCACAGAGTATATAAAAATAGCTGGGAGTACTTTAGTGCAAAGGCTTGCAAAGAAAATACAATATGATTCTTAACTTGAACTGCATTCTCCATTTCTCTATGAATGGCACACCGTCCTACTAAGTACAAAATATCAGAAGGTGCTGATCTTAATAATTACAATAGTTAAATAAATGTTTAGACTTTTGATATTACACACCAAACAGGCAACAAATAATAACGAAAAGCTGAAAACGTGAATCTGCTGCAGGACAACTGCTAAGCAAAGAGGTGCAAACATTTTTCCAACATAATATTTCTTTGAATAACTTTCCAGGTGAAATTTAATCTATCCATTTGAAGATTTTTTTTTTTTTATGGCCAACTCTAGTTGGTTTGTTCTCCTCTACCAAATGTTGGCTTTATATTATGGTGGAATTCTCAATACAGGTCATAGAGGTGCATGATTTAAACATACAGAAGAAAAAAAAATTGAAAGAAACTTATAAATCTGGAAAGGGCTACAAATCATTTTCATAAAGTTTAAGGTTCTATCAAACTACAATTGTAGTATTGAAAGGAAAATGATTCCAGTCTAGAGTGAATCTTCTTAAGACTGACTGTACTACTAAATTCAAATCAGTGGTGACATGCAAACTAATCTATTTAGTCTCAAACATACGACAACATTCAGGTATATGTATACACAATCAAAAATGCTGACTTCTCAGATGTTAAAACCAGTAATTTGTCAGGGCACAGATAACTACAATTTAACTGTGAGCTCATGGATTACAAGATTACAAGAAATTGTAGATGTACATTAAGGCATGACTTCAAAGTATACAACCAAATAGTACTAAGCTTTTTAATTTTCTCATAAAAATTAGTATAAACATGTTTATGTCAATTACTTTATAAATAATCATTTTCAGCAATTCTTGGGTGACTTAAGCTACATGTTAAACCTATTTTGTTTAAACTTTGCACTGCTCTGCCCATAGTCTTCATGAAGAAAGGCATACAATTTTAAATAGGTATTTTTAGCAGTTTCCATCTTATTGTTGCCAAAGACAAAACACAGTCTTTTTTACTTTTAAAACTGTAGTAATAGTAAAACTATTCAATTATTGCTATTTGGGTTTGGCCAACTTTGAAAAGAGTCACCATTCACTCAGCATAAAACTGATACATAGAATGATGGATGAACAAGAGGTAAAGCAGGCATTTTTATGTGCAATCTCCAAACTTTGTTAGGATGGCCTCTGTGATTTTGTTTTAAAGTTTCCCGTTTGAGAAAACACAACAGTAAAGATAAAAAAAAAATGTATATGAGCACAATTCCACTTATTTGTGGAATTGGTCCCAAATCCTTTGCTGGCTAACAAATTAAGAAGATGACTTGTACAAATGGCTGCAAATAATGTATGGGGATATTTTTAATTATTTTGTTTAATCCCTTGGCCTGGACAGACTGACAATGAGATAATACAAGAGCAATGAGACATACAATTACCTCCATAGTGGAAAAGTAGGTTAAGTTATCCTTCACTTGATTAGTAGTATATGTGTATCTGAAGCTAGCTTTGATAAGAAAAATGAATTTATCTAAGTTTGCCTGTTTATCTGCCTTATTCGCTGATTTCCTTAATTGCAATACTATCTCATTTTGTATCAGATCACTGTGATTCACCTGGCATTGTTAGATCCCAAAATACAGCAGCAGTAGTAGTAACTGTAGTAGTGTCAGACAATATCAATTTAAGTATTACAGTATATTGTCAGTATCATAGCCAATCTATTTCAAAAATATGAATTAGCTATGAACTGCCTCAAATGAAACATCAAGAAATCTGAAGGCACTCTGGCCAATGCATAATGTCAGACTCACAAAGGTATGTAGACCCAAACAAAGCAGACATTTTCAGAGCTGTTTGGTGAAGATTCTTATAGTTATCTGGCTCTAATAAGCTCCAGATTTGCTGAGAATGCTATTGAGACTTTAACTGCACATTATTTTGAAGGTTTACTAATATATAATATATAAAATCCAATGTCTGCAAGTCTGTCCGCTTTTCACGAGAGAACTACTTAACGGATTTAGATCGGGTTTTTTCCTATAATTTGCTTGAACATTCTGGCTGATTTTGCGACATCTCTCATTTCCCTATGTATCATAGTTCGCTTGCAGTACCGAATCTTTACCAGGCAGCTCTGAAAATGTCTGCTTTGTTTGGGTCTATATACCTCTGTGAGTCTGCCTTTTCTGACATGAATGTCATGAAATCAAAGTTCAGAACAAGACTGACAGATGAACTTTTAAATGACTCCATAAGGGTGAACCTAAGTGGATACACTCCACCATACACCTCTCTTGTTGACTCCATGCAGTGCCAGTCATCTCACTAACTAAAAAACACATCACACATGCAACTGGACATGTGAATACTCTTGTGAATTGAAACAGTGACATGTAACAAAATGACAAATGAATAAGTAATATCTGTGTATTTGTAATTGCATTGTTTTGTTAGCATTCATGTTTTAATCCCATAGCGTGAGATACACTAGAAAATGCATACAGACATACAAAATGCACTTGCAGGTGAACTAAAGATTTTTTTGGGATATTTTAATTCAAAATGTGAGTTATGGACAGCAAAATTTTGTAAATGTTCAGGCAAAACAAGCTTATTCAGTTTGTTTGGGTTGAAATAAGCTATGAGAATAAACGTTCGAAAACATGAGTAGCTCTCGGCCATTTTCATTTTGTAAAAGTAGCTCTCTGGTGAAAAAAGACTGGAGACCCCTGCTGTAGGGTGTCAGTACTACACAAAGTTATTACATGCAGAAGGGTGAAACAAAGTAGGTTAAAACTCAAAATGGACTGCTACTATGAAAGACTCTAGGATTTGAGATTCAGAGACTCCTCACGATAAGGAACAAAATCATCTCTAAAAAAGAGCTTGTGTAACTTTTGTTTAAGCTTTCAATTGCTGCAAATATCCATAGGCAATATTTTTTGTTACAATACATAAATAAGACACTGAGGTTGACTATCAGTTCCCTCCATCATATACAGGTACTAGCGAATGGGAGCTGATCGAATCGGGCTATAAATTCTACATTTGTGAAATCCATACTTTCTCTGCAAAGAATTATTTGTTTTTTATGTCCTTGAAATGATTTTGTTATCATGGCACTGATTTGTACTTAAAATAGACTTTTTCGGCTGATGTAATGAAGAGCTCCCTGTTTAAACGGGGCTGCAAACTCAGCTCTTCGGGACACCTCAATTGATTTTTTTCCAGCAAATAAATTTTCAAAAACAAACCTTATTTTACAACTCTAATCAGAGTCAGAGTAATAAATATGTTGGCGTGGTCAATTTAGCTCTGAGATCGGCTAAAATTTAAACAATGACCGTTGTTAATACCCAACCGTCATTACTCAATTTGCCAATACATGTCAGAAGGATGGCTGCCAAAACTGAACTGCCCAAAGATAGATTTCAACGTACCAAGCAAATGGTGATACATTCTAAATTACTTACGGTTCCGGAGCTGTCGAAGGGTTTAAGTCAGTCGACAATGTTAGTCCTGGAAAGTTCGTCCCACCAAACCAATGTTCCAAAAACCAACCGAACTTACTGTTATCTGCTCGAACCAACACGACTTACTATACTCGGCCGTCCAGCGGCATCACTGAAGCATTTGAACATTCTTAGCCAATCATGCAATACTGCGTCCGCCTTTGCCACATTATGTTCTAACTACAGAGGCAGAGTCCCACTGCATGGTTCTAACTTGTATTGAGTTGAGGTATTGATACGAACACCATACATACGGGGTATTGACTAGAAACACGACTTCCAAGACATGCCCCTTAGCAACCTGGAAAACCATATGATGAATAAACAAAACTACTTAATGACAAAATAATGTACATGTATTCCAAATCTTGATGATGAAAGATGCACTCGTGTATTAACATTGAACTAAAGAAAAATGCTGGAATATAGGAATAAAATATTATTATGGTACCTGCAGAAAAAAAGATTCCTTCATCAAAAATGCTAACCGCTTTAAGTGTAGTGTTCAGGTTAATTTTTGGTTTAACAATATTATGCTGTGGTGAAAAAAGAGGCTATTATGGAAAATGTAATGCAGATATTATTGCCTTACAATCAAGTACTCTGGCACAAACTATCCCAAACTCCAACGGACAGCAACACTACAAAACTGATTTAAACTTGAATTCTGACACACAGAAGCCAAGGCTATCAAAAAGAATGTGGAAAAGTGATCAGAGATTGCATACTGTATTGCATTTGACTGCACCAAAGCAAAAGAAAAAGGTAATGTTCTTAAAATAAAAAGAAAGAGGATGAAAAGCCCCCCACTCCCGTTGATTAATACAATAATTTTATCTATATGTGAAAACTCAGTGTTCAACAGATTATGCTTGTACATCAAAATGTAACGCACTCACAGATTAAAACAATGACAGTGCGACATCTAGATTGTAATTCTGCTTCAAAATTTATAGATACCTTGAGTAAGTCGAGTGTAATTGTGGAAACCCATTTAGATTAGTTAACATCAAATGTAAACGTGGAAAACAACTTAGATCAGCTAACATCACATTATAATGTGACATTGAGAGATGATCTGGACACAGTGGCTCCCCTTAAAACAAAAGTGATCAAAGCACATAGAAACTCTCCCTGGTTTAATGAAAATACTCGAGCTCTTGAATTAAAGTGTCGAAAACTGGAGCGCAGATAAAGAACAACAAAGCTACATGTCTTTCAAATTGCATGGACAGAGAGTGTTAATAAATATAAAAAAGCCCTCTTTAAAGCTCGCTCAGAATACTACATTCTACATTAATAGATAGCAATAATAAAAATTCTTGGGTACTGTTTAGAACAGTGGCTAAATTAACAAATGGGAATTCAGATCAACAGTGCAAAATACCAACAGATATTAGCAGTACAGACTTTATGAACTTCTTCAATGAGAAAATTAAAAATATAAGATCCCAGATCTCAGCATCACAGTACAAACCAAAGACTAGCTTAGCAGACCCTGCCGCACACTGCATTCAACACTTTAGTAATTTAAATCCTGTAACTGAGCAGGAAGTCTTAACTTTAATTACTAAAATGAAGCCCACTACTTGTTCCCTAGATCCAGTGCCAACAAAACTAGTAAAAAGTGCCATGGATGTTCTTGCAGTGCCTATTTTAACCATTATCAATAGTTCATTACTGCAAGGCACCGTACCTGATGCACTAAAAGTGTCAGTCATTAAACCTTTACTTAAAAAGTCAGACCTAGACCCACACATACTAAATAATTATAGGCCTGTTTCAAATTTACCATTTCTCTCTAAAGTACTAGAAAAAGTAGTGATATGTGCGTGCTTCTAAAATTTGTATTATTATGCTGTATTAAGGATTTGTTCTGTTCTGTGTATTGTATTGTATTGACCCCCTTCTTTTGACACCCACTGCACGCCCAACCTACCTGGAAAGGGGTCTCTCTTTGAACTGCCTTTCCCAAGGTTTCTTCCATTTTTCCCTACAAGGTTTTTTTTTTGGGAGTTTTTCCTTGTCTTCTTAGAGAGTCAAGGCTGGGGGGCTGTCAAGAGGCAGGGCCTGTTAAAGCCCATTGCGGCACTTCCTGTGTGATTTTGGGCTATACAAAAATAAACTGTATTGTATTGTATTGTAAGAATTTACTATGAAAACAGAATACTAATGACTATTACAATTTTTTATATAGAACTGTACATATATAACTGCAATATTTACTATCTTAAACTGTATAGTAAGATCTCAGCAGATTCCAGGCACTACTAAAATGAAGCACATTTTCGCAATGAACCTCAATTAATCATAGGTATTTAAACAGGTAACTTAATGATCTTTATATTCATAGTTTCCTTTAAAAAAAAAAAAAAAAAACACAACATCTGCATATAACATGCATCATATGCAAATGCAAAGCTCTTAATGGGTTATCTAGATACGGTGAATAAAAAGATCATAATGAATTCATAAGAATCATCAGAGATGTCTTCATAAAGAGATGAAACCAAGTTTAAAGTATATGACAAAAGAATGATCAGTCTTAATGAAAATTAAAGCACGGAACAACTAGACAAAACATGAAAGCCAATCAGAAACCAAAACAAAGCCAAGACTCAAACCATATTCACTTGTTTATTTATTTATTTTTATTTTTTTTTACAATTTTCTATTGAGCATTTCTTGTTTTGCTAAAAAATTCAGATATTGAGGTGTGCATGTAACCCTGATTTATTGTAATGACATAATGATGTTATGTGTTGTAAATCTCCAGCACAGTTTGGTAAGAAATGCACATCTTTTGTGTAAACAATATGGTGGGACCCATGCAAAACAAAACACAAAACTGTAGAACTCTAAAGAAACAAAAACACACAGATTGATGATTATAAAGTTATTAAAGTCCAAAACTAACAGTTAATTCTGCAAAGAGAAAAAAAATAATAATGACAAAATGAAATCTACAAAGACCTTAGCAAATTCCGAGTATGAGAAACGAGATAGAGGTTTCAATACACATTTCAAAAAATTGTGCTTGAACACATCTAGTCCCTTAGATGTGTTCCTTCTTTTAAGGCTTAGTCACAGTCCTAAAGATTCCACTAGAAAAGTTACATCCTTAAAAAGAAATTACAAGAAATAGTATTATACACATTGTACAGGACAGAGGTTCTGAGGGTCAAACCTGAAGGCCCCCCATTACCGCAGGTTTTCATCCCAACCAATTTCTTCTATTAATTGGACTCCCAAGTTAATTAAAAAAACTGTGAGGGACATGTCAATGATACAGTACAATAAGTCTTTCATTGTAAAACTCACCGTAAAAGCTTCTATCAGCCTACAAAGAATGTAGTCTCAATATTCATCCATCCAGACTGAAATGTATTCCTGAGTGTAGTAATTATTATGCTTATTGTATATTTCTTACCGTTTATGCTTTGAATCTGTCAAACTGTATTCACATTGACAAGATTGTTCTATTTGCATAAGCTCTTAAGATTATTGAATGGTTATTATTGCTAATTATTGTTGTTGATGTAACATTGTGTAAATATTTGATGCACAAATTATAATTCAGAGTTTTTCTTTGATGATAGTCTGAAGTGCATAATACTTACAGTACACAATGTTTAAACACTGCAAGCATTTTTTAGTTCTTGTTTTTCTGAATGCAATAAATTCTTTTGATAATTTTAAGCATAATTTGTCCATTTGCTGCTTTCATTTATACAAGACCACAGTGTTTTATTTAAACATTACGAAAGGCCTTCCCTACCAACTACTTTACTGAAAGCTTCATTTGAGGATTTAGCAGCTGTTTTTCCACACCTACTCATTTGTTAAACGCACAATCACATCTACTTACATTTGTGAAGAAAATTTCATAGTACTTAAATTCCTTTACCTGGGGAAGTTACCCAACTACTCCATAATCAAACAAAAGTTTAAGGGCAGAGTGGTGGCTCTGAGGCTAAGGATCTACGCTGGTATCCCGAAGGTTGCTGTTTCGATTCCTGTCACTGCCAAAAGAGATTCTACTCTGCTGGGCCCTAGAGCAAGGCCCTTAACCTGCAATTGCTCCAGGGGCGCTGTACAATGGCTGACCCTGCGCTCTGACCCCAAGGGGTATGCGAAAACTAACATATTCCTAATACAAGAAATTGTATAAGGTGAAATAACGAACAAAAAAAAAAAATTCTGCAACTCTCACACAAAATAACTGGTAGCATGAGCATTGAAACTCATACAATTAGCATCTCACTAAAGACACCACAGTGAAGAAGTCATAGACCTTCTTAATGCATACAGAGCAGTCACAGACAGCATTACCAGACTGCTATGACCCTTCAAGTATCTCTGCAAAGATAAAAACATTCATCCAATGCTCCATGACTGGGGCAGAATCCACACTATGTCTCATGGATTTGACAAACTGAAAGTACTTTTCCCTTATGCAGCTATTGGAGATAATCTTTACACTATGTATCCACTCTGTCTATGTAAAGAGCATTGAGTAGCTAGAAAAGCTCTTAATAAATGTAATTAATCAATCATGTTTTCATGAGCAATATGGCTGCGTGAAAGTTGATTTCTTTTTTCTTTTTTTACCGGTAATTATTTATAACATCATGTAACTTTGAATCTGGAGAATAAATTACAGTATACTTTTTTTCAGAATTACATACAGGAAAACAGATTAAAGTACAGGACAATGCAACTGTTGCCTGATATAAGAGTCATCTTTGAAATGAGGTCTAAGCAAAATGGTCTTGATGGTTGCTTATTCAAAAAAAGAGAAAAAAGTATACTGCTTATAAACTTTAATGTATTGTGAGTTCTAAAAATTTAAAGCATACATTTGCAGAAAAAAAAATATAAAAAGTTAAATTCAGGGCTTTTTATAAGTTTAATTATAGAAGTCATTTGACATTTTGTTCTTAATATTAATGAGTCAAAAAATTTAGAATTTAGTACATATTCTAATACTGTACACGCTCACACAAAATATAACATTTTACTAAAACTACAAATTCAATATACCAACATGAAATGTAATTCTTCTTCTGGAATGGAAAAAAAAAACATTTTACTAGCATACTAAATATTCATGGAAAACTTGTAAATGCATAAACCTGAAAACACTAAATGTGCAAATCTGTGTGTGCAAAAGGAAATAGGAAGTGATGTACAGAAACAGATCTGTAAAAAACAGCAATATTGCACAGCGTGTCTGGAGTGAAACAGTTTTTATTTTTGAACAACAGCTTTTGCCTTGGAACAAGAATTTTTATGCTACATTTGAGATACCTGTATATTAGAATAGTGACATTCAGTTTGCCACCCCTACCATAATTTGTATTTTTGGACATACCACCCTCATGTACCTCTAATTCTTTTAAAAATTCATTTTAAAAACATGCATTATTAAAGCTTTCAACATGCTTCACACCTATCATCATAAATTGCCTGTCATGCTTATATAGTATTCAAGAGGGCCATTACATAGTAATACTTAACCTCTATGATTTTTAATTTTACAAAGAGACTTCATATAGAGGAATGGACAGTAATATTAATACAAAACAAGCCAGCCAGGTTTACATGCAGCTGTACAACTGGACTATGGCATTATATCAGAAAATTATACAGCAGAAACCTGGCTAAAATCGTGAAAGTGGGGATAAGTATAACATAGCATCACAAACCTGCTAAAATTGCAAAGAATTAGAAGTAGTGATGACTGCAGTTTTGCACTTTGAGGACATTTCTGAATGTGTTTGGAGCCAGTCTACAATTTTATTTATATCAACAATGTGTTCAGCCAATTGCCAATGGACAATATCATCATCTCAGCCCCAGCAGCAACAGTAATAAGACATTCACTCAAAAAAAAGTTTGAAATGGCATAATATCACACTCCATATTCTGACAGTTAACATCCTTTCTGCATAAAGTACAATCCTTTCCTAGTGATAGCTCACACTATTTCACACCATAAGACTATTTCATACCATTTTCTAAAATCTCTTATTCTAGATCAGGATTGTAGGTGGCACTAATCTCACAATTTGCATTTTTTATTTCTTGTCATTTCAGTTTTTTTTTTTTTTTTTACCCTTTTCTTGTCTTAAAAAGAAGATTACCGTCCCTTGTTTATCATTAACTACGAATACATCCCAAAGACAACCACCTGAACTTGCTGCAAATTAATCTCAGATGCAAATTTCTAAATTTTTGATGTTAAGTATATCAGAAAACTTTAAGGTTTCATAACACAAGATAAAAATAATCAAAATCCATTTGTTAAGTTACAAAACACAATTTCTGTCACATTTAATTACTGTCAAAGAGGTAGTATTTTTAGATTTTTCAAAAATGGTTAAGTCTTAAGGTTAGATAGGAACAGGTAAAAATGGGGAAAAAACCTGCCGATAACTACAACCCCCATTCCAACAAAGTTTGGACGTTAAGTAAAATATAAACAAGAACAGAATGCAATGAATGCAATCTCTTAAACCCATATTTTATTCACAACAGAATAGGGAAAACATATCAAATGCTGAAAGTGAGAAATTTTATTTCATGAAAAATATTAGCTCATTTTGAATTTCAAGGCAGCAACACATCTCAAAAAAGTTGGGAAGATTTATGGACTTGTGTTAAAAGAAGTAAGGATGCTATACAGTGGTAAACAACTTTTTTGTTGTTGCCATCAAATGCAAAATGACCATATTCTTTTCTTAAAATGGTACATTTTCTTAGTTTAAACATTTGATATGCTTTCTATGTTCTATTGTGAATAAAAACTAGCTGCCAGGACCTTTCTGAGCAATCTACAATGCATGTAATGGAGGCAATCATTTTCTTTATTTTGAATTAATTGTACTAACGAAAAATAATATATTAATTATGATAGCTTAACATTGTCAGCATGAAAACATAACTGATAACATATTTCTAGCATTTTCTCGCCACTGTTTGGTAGTTTGAAGGAATATCAGTGGAACGCTACTATTTCAATGATAGCAGAACATTCTGGTGTGAAAACAGCTTCAGACTCATTCATGCTGGCAAACAAGTGTGAACACAGAGCCAATGCCTATCAAACTGCCTGCCTACTTAACTTTCTGCATCGGAGAAGCGCGATAGCAGTTAACAGGAAAACAAAAATTAGGTCATCCATCTGCTTATTGCAATCAGGAGGAACAAAAATTCCACATTGGTATTTCACAAAAAGGCATGTTTAACATTACTGGGAAGCCCTATAATTACACTTCTTAGTGAGTATTGATACTTATTAGATATTAAAGTTAGAGTGTCTTTAGATAGATGTACAGTTGTTATCTGTATTCTGATTGGCTTCCATCAGCCACCGTCAATTTAAGCTAATTGTCACTAAAGACATCTACTTTATGACATCAAGAACTTGACTGCATAGAAAGAAATCCTAAACCACCCAAAATTATATGTTAACATAGTTTTCAAAAAAGCTAAAAATTTAGATATATGTATAGTACTATCATTACTGTTAGCCTATAATAAATATTTAACATTTATGAGAAGACATGTTTATAAAAAATGTAGCTTTCTTTAAGGGTCTGTGGATGGGATACACATCTAAATATAAGGAATCCAACCCTAAATTAGATAAATTATGTAAGAATAGTTTTGATTTGCATAAGACGTTTCTGTTAAAGGGTGGCTTATTGGTACAGTAGACAGTGTTACGGCCAAACAAACCTAGGGTCCTGAGTTCAAATAATCACATGCAGCACTACTGTTTGTGTGAGGTTTCCTTCAATAATCCAAAGACATTCATGTTGTGTTAATTGGTGATTATAAATAAACCCTGAGTGAGTGTGGGTATATTTCTGAGTAAGCCCTGTCATCCCATGAATAACTGATTTATGTTTTATGCCCAATTTCACCTAGATAGGCTAAGGGCCCTGCAACCCTGAATTGGATTAAGCAGGTCTGAATCTGTTATATTTTCTGTTGAAGGCTATAAGAGCTATTACACAGAGCATTTAGAGTCATCAGTATTTAAAGAAGAAAACACATTAATGAAACACAATCCAATCTAAAAGAAAAAAATCAACAGGAAAAAAACATAGCAAGTACAGTTGGCCTTCCGTATTCAGGGGGTAATTGGTTCCAAGACCTCCAGAAGATACCAAAAGCTGTGGATGCTCAACTTCCTTATATAAATTCTCCTATATACTTTAAATCATCTCCAGATACCTAATACAATGTAAATGCTATGCATAAAGTTGTTATACTATATTGTTTAAAGCAGGGGTTGGCAAACTTTTTAAACCTAGGGCCAGTAAAAAATAAACTACCTTGGAGGGCCAGCTACTGAATGATCTTTCCCATCCTTAATGAAATGTGTGTGCTTGCTTTTCACTAACCAAGTGATAAATGTCTGGACTTAATTTTGAAACAGCAATCCATACAGGAGCATGTAAATGATCATCAGAAAGTCTGCATCTGAATCTTGACTTGGCATTTCTTATCCATGAGAAAATGTCTGTTCACATGTACAGTGCATCCGGAAAGTATTCACAGCGCATCACTTTTTCTACATTTTGTTATGTTACAGCCTTATTCCAAAATGGATTAAATTCATTTTTTCCTCAGAACTCTACACACAACACCCCATAATGACAACATGAAAAAAGTTTATTTGAGATTTTTGCAAATTTATTAAAAATAAAAAAATTGAGAAAGCACATGTACATAAGTATTCACAGCCTTTGCCATGAAGCTCAAAATTGAGCTCAGGTACATCCTGTTTCCCCTGATCATCCTTGAGATGTTTCTGCAGCTTAATTGGAGTCCACCTGTGGTAAATTCAGTTGATTGGACATGATTTGGAAAGGCACACACCTCTCTCTATATAAGGTCCCACAGTTGACGGTTCATGTCAGAGCACAAACCAAACATGAAGTCAAAGGAATTGTCTGTAGACCTCTGAGACAGGATTGTCTCGAAGCACAAATCTGGGGAAGGTTACAGAAATATTTCTGCTGCTTTGAAGGACCCAATGAGCACAGTGGCCTCCATCATCTGTAAGTGGAAGAAGTTCAAAACCACCAGGACTCTTCCTAGAGCTGGCCAGCCATCTAAACTGAGCGATTGGGAGAGAAGGGCCTTAGTCAGGGAGGTGACTACAGTGAAGCATGGTGGTGTCAGCATCATGCTGTGGGGATGTTTTTCAGTGGCAGGAACTGGGAGACTAGTCAGGATAAAGGGAAAGATGACTGCAGCAATGTACAGAGACATCCTGGATGAAAACCTGCTCCAGAGAGCTTTTGACCTCAGACTGGGGTGACGGTTCATCTTTCAGCAGGACAACAACCCTAAGCACACAGCCAAGATATCAAAGGAGTTGCTTCAGGACAACTCTGTGAATGTCCTTGAGTGGCCCAGCCAGAGCCCAGACTTGAATTCGATTGAACATCTCTGGAGAGATCTTAAAATGGCTGTGCACTGATGTTTCCCATCCAACCTGATGGAGCTTGAGTGGTGCTGCAAAGAGGAATGGGCGAAACTGGCCAAGGATAGGTGTGCCAAGCTTGTGGCCTCATATTCAAAAAGACTTGAGGCTGTAATTGCTGCCAAAGGTGCATCGACAAAGTATTGAGCAAAGGCTGTGAATACTTATGTACATGTGATTTCTCAGTTTTTTTATTTTTAATAAATTGCAAAAACCTCAAGTAAACTTTTTTCACATTGTCATTATGGGGTGTTGTGTGTAGAATTCTGAATGAATTTAATCCATTTTGGAATAAGGCTGTAACATAACAAAATGTGGAAAAAGTGATGTGCTGTGAATACTTTCCGGATGCACTGTATATGTGCTGCCATACGTGGTAATGAAACCAAGAGTCATAGTTTTCAAAGCTGGAAACCTGTCACTTGACAATTGTTTGTTGAATCCAAAAACATCACTTTCCCTATGCTTATCCAGAAGAGCACTGTTGCTCTGGTGGTCAATGAGTACCACCTGAAGGGATGGTGCTGAATCCACACTGACACCAAACAGGTTCTGAAAAAGTCAAATGTCATCTGCAAGTGCCAGAATGTCTTGAAATCTGTCACAAAACTGCTCTTGCAGCAGCCAAATCATTTTAATATATAGTCTTTTGGAAAATCAGAATCAAGTCTTTTGCTTTGTGCAAGTCCCAAACAAACAGGAAAATGCTCAAATGTACCATGTGATAATTGTATACTGAACGATTATACCCTCAATTGAAAACCCTTCTCATAATTATAAAAATCACCATCAATTCACCTTTTCCTTGCAATTTGTTATTCAGGTCATTTATGTGTTGTGTGAAATCAGTGAGAAAAACAACCTTCCAGATCCATGTACCATCAGACAGTTCTTTCAGAGGTCTATCTTTCCTTTCACAAACTTGTCAATCCGACTATGCAAATCAAAATAATGCTTAAGCATTCTTCCTTGACTGAGCTACTGGACATCAGTGTGGTAAATGACATTGGAGCAACTTGCTTCACTTTCATCCAAAAAATGCTGAAACTATCTGTGATTAAGTGCACGTGATTGGATGAAGTTTACAGCTGATACTACCACATTCATTACCTCAAAGCCAAGTACCTTTCCACAGAGAGTCTGCTGATGAATGGTGCAATGCAAACCAGCTGGCTTTTCTTTGCTCAGTGATTCAACATGTTTACTGATTCAGCCCACCAGTCCTGACGTCTTTCCAGTCATGTTTTTTGCTGCATTCGTCGTAACACATTGAAGATTTTCCCGCTTTAAATTAAGCTGTTTGAGAAATAGAAATAGCTCTCCCATTGTTGCATCCTTCAAACTATGCATTTGCGTGAGCTCCTCTGTGATTGTGAAAGATTAGTAAACATCAGAAATAAACACAAGTAACTGGGCTCTATCAGAAATATCAGTGCTTTCGTCCTGAGCCACTGGATAATACAGTTTTGGGCAATGCATTTTAATTGCTGGAAAAGATTCTTACCCAAATCCTTCACTCTTGTTGTTACAGGTAGGGCCGATAAACTAACACTTTGAAAGGGCATATTTCATCCACCATTTCTTGCATGCACTGTTTGACAAATTTGCCCTCTCGCCCCCGATATTGCAAGAAGTTGTGACAACTGGTAACTTTGTCTCACAGCTGATGTGTTTTCTTTGAATTTCTTTTAGCTGTTCTGTAAGTTACTTCTTTCACTGCTGTAACTTGACTTTCTTTTGAGCTTCCACATATTCCAAAAACTTGTCCTGATGTTTGCTCTGGTAATGACACCTAAGATTATATTATTTAACTATAGCAACTGTCTCTTGACATATAAGACAAATAACTTTTGTCTTTCCATGGTGAACAAAAGTAATCCTCTGACCATTTATCATTAAACTTTCGACACTCTGCATCAATTTTTAAACAATCGAATAACATTAGGCTAGGGCCTGTTTGTTCAGCAAGTGTAACAGGACGGGTAAAAAAGGTTCATTGCTACAAGTGAAAAGATGCAATAACTCATGCATTTACAATCATAGAAGGTATGGTAAATAGATGCACTCCTATTTTAAATCCATAATGGACTTCATTCCAGATTGGTTAACAAAGAAATGTGTGCTAGTTTCAACCAGAAATACACATACAGTGGACCCTTGACTTACGAACACAATTGGTTCACGAGGGTTGGTTGTAACTCTAGTTGGTTGTAAGTCAAGACTATTTTTCCCATAAGAAATAATGTAAATACCCATAATGCGTTCCGAACCTCCCACAGCAACACTTACGTAAACTTTTCATAATAAAAAAGGGTTGTATAATGTGCATAATTTACCAAAAACACCAATATTTTTTCTAATGTACTAACCAAACAGTTATAAAAAGTGCCTAGACTACCAGAAACAACTATTTCATACTGCACTCACCATTTAAGTTGACATCTTTGGCTTGCAGGAACGGAGGAGGAGGAGAATGAAATGGAAGGTGGTTATTGTTTGGAAGGAGAGTCCCCTTCCATAAGAACATCAGGACTCTGACTCCCTGGTGTCCTTTCTCTCCTTGGGAGAGGCTGTAGCCTACTAGGACCTGCTTCTGGCTCACTAGGTCTCAACCTTTTCGGAAATAAAAACTGGTCTAAGGTTGTCTGTTTCTGTCTTTTCTTCAACACAGTTCTGTAGTATGACATGACATTGTCATTAAGCAAGTTAATGCAACGATTAGCTTTTTCTCTGTCTGGGTGGGTCTCTCTACAAATGTTTGTAGCTCTGTCCATTTTTTCAGGATGTCCTTTATTTCAGAAGAGGACATTTGCTGCACTGATTGTTGATCCTCCCCCTCCTCTTCAGAAATCTCCTCAGCTGCCATTCTCTGTTGCTCAGCCAGAAGTTGCTGAAGTTCCTCTGTAGACAATTCCTCTGAGTGTTCCTCCACCAGTTCCTCAACATCACCACTGTCAACCTGCAAGCCTATGGACTCAGCTATAGTGACAATGTCATCAACCACAGGGTCAGTTGCAGGATCAGGCTCCTCTACAAACCCTTCAAAGTCTCTCTCCTCTATAATTTTAGGCCACACTTTCTTCCAGGCAGATTTTAGTGTCCTTAGAGAGACATTGGCCCAGGATTTCTCTATTAACCCCACACAGGAAAGGATGTTGTAATGTTTCTTCCAGAACTCTGTAAGAGTCAAATCTGTATCTGAGACCATCTGGAAGCACTTCTGGAACAGTTCCTTGGTGTACAGCTTCTTAAAGTTAGCTATAACCTGCTGGTCCATAGGCTGCAGTAGAGGAGTTGTATTAGGTGGGAGGAAATCTACTGTAAGCCATGGGAATTCTTCAGCCAAATCTTCTTCCAAGTCTCTTGGGTGAGCAGGAGCATTGTCCATGATTAGGAGAGCCATGAGTGGTAAGCCTTTGTCCTCTAGATATTTCTTAACAGTAGGACAGAAAACCTCCCTGATCCACTCAAGAAAAAGCATTCTTGTTACCCAGGCTTTTGCATTAGATCTCCACATGACCCCTAGCCTATTCTTCATGACTGTATGTTTTCTGAACACTCTAGGGGTCTCAGAGTGATAAACCAAGAGAGGCTTTATCTTTAGGTCACCACTTGCATTGGCACATAACAATAAGGTTAGCCTATCCTTCATAGGCTTGTGGCCAGGCATTTTCTGCTCTTCCTGGGTAATGTATGTTCTCCTGGGCATTTTCTTCCAGAAAAGCCCAGTTTCATCACCGTTAAAAACTTGATGAGAGCAAAAGCCATTTCTCTTTGTTATCATTTCAAAGTGGCGTATGTAATTTTCGGCAGCCCTTTTATCAGCACTGGCTGCTTCACCATGCCTAACTACGCTATGAATCCCAGTTCTCGCCTTTAAAATTGTAAAACCACCCCTTACTGGCACGAAATGTTTCACCACTATCACTTGTTGATAGCTTATCCTTTAACAGATCTGCATTTATAGCCCTAGCTTTTTCACAAATGATTGACTCAGATAGGCTATCGCCTGCCATCTGCCTTTCGTTTATCCACACTAATAATAGCTTTTCTACCTCGTCTAACACTGTTGATCGCGACTTACTAATTTGAGTAACACCTTTAGCAACACTAGCTTCCTTATACAAATCTTTTCGTTGTAAAATTGTGGAGATGGTGGATTTCGACATGCTGTACATGCTAGCGAGATCAGTCGCACGAACGCCACTCTCATATTTACGCACAATTTCCTTCTTTGTTTCGATCGAGATCGCTTTCTTTACCTTCGTTGTCTTCTCTTCATTACTTAACTTCTTTGGGGCCATTTTGATAGTAATTATCCAAATAAATGATATAAATCACTGCACTGAGAAAAAATACATCCACAAATACACGTATCTCGACTCCGACTGCCACTTGCAAATGCTCTCAGCTGTTTGTTTACAATCGCGCGAGCGGATGCACGTGACCGCATCCGGGTCGTAACGCAAGTAGTTGGTCGTAAATCAAAACAAAAATTTTGGTCGTAACTCAATTTGTTCGCATGTCAGTCCGGTCGTATGTCAAGGGTCATTAAAACAAAATAGTGTTTAATTCAACCAGTAGACACACATGCACTTAAAAGTGTCATTAAAGCATAAAAAAAACAGGGTTTACCTGTAATTCCAAACGCAGAAATATGTGTACTTAAAAGCGTCCACAATGGAAGGTCCAGAAAGATGTTTTGGATTTACACACGAACATGAACTAATTATAGAAAATGAACATGATATTTTTAAATCTAAATATTAATTATGACTTCTACAGACTGTCCCGGGCCAATCTAAAATGTTTTCTTTGGCAAGTAACCTGCCACTTTTCAAAATATCTAAGATTTTTATTTTCTCCTCAAGAGATAGCACTCCTTAGTCTTTGAGGGATTGCTTTGATCACTTAGTTGCTTTTTAAGAGCCATTTTTAAACAGAAACAAAGGATGCACACAGTGTAATGCCAAGGTCCTCACAGTGGCACAGTCACGACTGCTGAGTAATCAGTTTTTGTTTAAAAGGAACGTGGGCCAACATTTGCCACTGTGCACACACGTGTCCCTGTAAAAAAAAAAAAAAGTTCCATCAGCTGAAACTTCAGTTTTAAATTTACAGTGTACTGATTACCTACAGGCAGTCTGTATGCCCAAGCTGTTTCCAGCCTGCACAGCTTTTTTTTTCTTTTTTTTTTATTTATGATGAGCTTATTTAATTTTAAAACCGGTGCCCTGGCCAGGAGTTTAGTGATTGTTTAGTCTTCTTTGTTTGACTGTATCTAATTTCTGGAATATGTATATGTCCTACAATATTTAATTCTTGCCAATTTAAAACAAATTCTGAAATTGACCCACACAGAGAATCGGACTTCTCTTGTAATTTGAGATAAAATAGAATGATCAGGATACTTCCATGTGAGCAAAAATAAGCCTTTTTGCAAGTAGTGTGTTTTTACAACTGATTTGTCATAGCACAATTTTATCCCCTATGGTAAAAATGTACTACTTCTGTTAAAGCATTAGGAGTACAAGTGATACAGAATTTTTTTCCCCTAAAAAAATTTAACTATAGAACACAGACCTAGCAATGTGGGCACTTGATAACATCGGTCACAGGTTGTCCTGGGTACATTTGAGAGAATTTCAGACAAGATAAAGGTGACTGAAGGGTAGCTTTTTGTTGAATTATGGCATGGATAGTGAACTAGAATGTGTTTTGCAAATAGATGAATTCCATTCCTTTTCTGAAACTTTAATTGAAACACTCTTTTCCCATTTTTACTCTGGATCATTAAGGCATTAATTACTTTAAATGTTTTGAAATATTCAGAGATGCTGTCTGTATCTTTATCAAAAATAGCCAGCATCACCTCAGACACAGATATATGTGAAAGATGAGGGAAGCTGTGTAGTTTCATTTTGACGAACTTTCTAACTTTCTTGTGAAATGTACTGAATTTCACTTAGTACTCTTTTAATTTTTAGGCCACATCCTATGAAGTACAGGCAATTGTAGATGAAAACATAGTTCACAAAATATGTTTATTGCATTGAAAGCCTGAAGTTGCATTTAAGTAGTTTCTGAGCAATAATGTATTGAAGATTTTTAAACAAAGATACCCAAACATAATTAAAACTTACTTTAGGATAGAATTCTGTAGTAAATTATCTTAATACTCTAATTGTTTAAGATTCTTTTTAAATTAGTAGATAGATATACGATGAATTTCAATTTGAAGTCTGTAATGATTTGTTGTACATCAAGAAACGCCTACACCTTGTGACAATAAGAGTGTTTTAATATTATATCCTTCATAATGAACTCTATGACCACTTATTAAGTATTTAATATTGTCACTAAAAGACTTAATACTCTGACATTACATAGAAACAAGTTGAGTAAATACGTTTAAGCCCCAATTAGCTGTTAATAAAGCAAAGGGTAAGTATGTATTATTGTACACCTATGCATTTTCTAACCTGGTTACTACAGTTACACAAATTAAAGTACACAAAATTTCAATAATGTTTTTACAATACAATTAAAGTTCACCATATTCTATGAGCAAAAATTAGTGAATAAATACAAATCTTGTAAGAAAACATAGCATCACATAACCTAAACTAGTTGTGCCTCTGTACTATGTGTCTAAATGTTATTACTGCCTGCTAAATTGAAATGCATTTCCAACAAGAAATAGAGAAGTGGTGCATGTTCTGTTTGCATACGTATAAACAGAATAAAAGAATCTCATTCAAATGGTTATTACAAAGAATTCTCTAGAAAATGAGCAAACAATAGAGGATGCTTTCATCTAGAAAAAAATAAAATAGGTATGAGGTGACCAGAAAATTTTAGATGTACCACAGAGAGAGACTGCTTACTAAAGTCCTTGGTAGTGTTTGAACACTAAATTTTCAGAAAGTGTACAAGATTTAAAAGTATTTCCAAAGTGGACAGAAATTATCTAGAGTCAACCGATTTATCAAGCTCAACTCTAGTTGAAGAAGTTGTAAGTTTGTCTTAGATGGGCTAATTAAAAATTACTAAGTAAAATTAAATTTGCAAAAATCCAAATTTCACTGAAAACCTGACAGATTTTACCTGTATCATAGGGGGTGGGTGGTATACCAGTAAAATAACACACCGGTAGAAATTTGTTAAATCGATAAAAACATTTGTATATGATTTTTATCATGGTTGAAAACATCTAGAAGCAGCCTTTATTACTTGGAACAAAAGAGAGTGTGTGGTGGGGAGTGGGAATTCCGAATATATTTTGACAAAGTCACCGATTCTCACAGCGTACAACCATAACCCTTCCCCCACCTCCCGCCTTCGAAACTGTTACAATTGCATCTCAGACTTTGAAGACGACCCCCAATACCCCCATCCCCACTTCACTTTCCTAAATTATTTTTAGAATTGATCATCTTCAGACTTTGTGAGGCAGATCATTGAAGAAGCCAGCTAATAGAAATTTATTCTACTTCAAATACAGATGATAATGTTAAAGATTAAAAGGCAGCCCAGGATTAGAAAACAATTAAAAAATAAGCACATGCTTTGGGCACGAAGGGAAACGCAGCACTGCAGAGTTGTATTTTTTTTTTTAAGTGGAAAACTTTAAGTATAAAGAAAGTTATAAGTAAGCAACAATAAGCATAATTTTTACATCTTTTGATTAATGTATGTTGAAATGCTGTACATCTTAACAGGAGGCAAGCACTGAATTGGAAGACATTTTGTTTCCTACAAATAATGATGCTTCTTCATTAGAATATTTTTTGAAGTGTCCACCAACATGGATTTCTATAGAAAGACGATTTTGAAAATCAGTCAAGTGCTGTGACAGCTTTCTTTGCTGGGACAGTATTCAGTCAATGTGCATCTAAATTCAGTTTGTATGTACAGTATATAATTCTTTATGTTTTGAAAGGCAATATTAAAGTCTAGTTAGGCTTTCTTGTTTTTGTTCAATGGGGAACCAAAGTAATTGGAATGAATAGCTCTTTGGAGTATTTATTACTGTCAGTCTTGTTTCTTTTCTCCTGTATAGTTAATGCAGTATGTATTTTCACAGACTATGTTATTTAATCGAACTGTATGTGCAGTATTTTTTATATTTATGTATTTCTTGTTCAGTTATTCTTATTTTGCACAATGAAGATGTTCCGCACAGAAGTTAATTAAATAAGTTGACTCAATTAATCCTTCTAAAAAACAACTTAAAATGCATTTGTTCAGAAAGGCATTTAAATTACCCTGATATTATGACCCTTCTTTCAGTTTACCTCTCTGACAAGGTGTTCAGGATGATTTGCAGTTGTATTACAAATTCTGCTATTTGTCTAAGGTTTTCTTCTAGTAATTATATTTTTGTATTTTATTGTACTTTGTTCTCTGCTATTCGAATTGAAAGCAACATGTTTTCTATATTTATCTTTATTTAGTGTTTTATGCTGATATTATTTTGTATTGTATGTTATGTATTTCATCTTTTTTTCTGCTTTCTCCTGTTGTTCATTTTGAAATTTTGTGAAGCACTTTGAGCTTGGGGAAAGAAGTTCTATAAATAAAATGCATTATTATTATTTTGATTAATTAAAAATGGTCCTTATGAAAGAAACATTACAGTAGGACTACCCACTGTTACCCTATAAAACTGTGACCACGAAACATCTAAACTGTGTTTAATATGAAAAGTACATGCACAAATATTATACCATGATATAATTAAAAATTATTGTATAACCATATCACGCACTCCTACTTTTTTAGTGTAGTTTGTAATCAATATAATTTAAAAATCAAAACCATCTTGCTAGGAAAATTTGAATCAATACCACACCACACAAATAGTTGCATTTTGGCATTAGATAAGCGTCTCTTCATGTTGGTGCTATAAACTCAATGAAGAGGTAATCAGTCTTCATGTATTTTAAAACCTATTTAATCTCAAAAAGAGAGCAGTCTAAATTAATGAGGAATTCAAATATTTGTAGCCTGTAAACAGCCCTAACAGCTTTATGTACATTTCATTTTGTAATATATTTGAATCTTTCAAATAAAAACGTCCCTGTTTAACTTCGCATTATATTTTTTGTCATGATTTGTTTTCTGGAAAGTGGCATGTAATTAAAGCAGCAGAGTTTAAAATGTGACTTAATAAGGAATTTGCCATCTGAAGTAGTTTGGGTAAAGCAGCTTTGTCACTTGAGAGACTTTATCAGTGCTTTATCAAAAGGAAGATCCACTGGAAATCTCCAGCTTGTGACCAGAAAGGCAACACAAATCCTTTTTTAAATTAAAAATATTTATTCAGAAAAAGAAAAAAACAGAAAAACAAATGAAGTTCAAAAGAGCAGATATGAATTACATAAAAAGGCAATCCTAAAACAGACAAGCCTCAATACACTAATCCAGAAACATAATCCAAAAACAGAGCAAAAGCAGTCAGTAATTTACTAACTAAAGCAAACTGCACATAAATCTGCCTACCTGGTTTAAAAAGTATGTCCAGGAGTAAAATTGTACCTAAGGCTTCCCCTATAAAAATATTTTAGTGGGTGGCAGTGGCTGTCGACAGTTTAGCAGGGTTCTCCCAATAGAGCAGGGGCACAGATAAATACATAATAGTAGAAATAGATAATGAAATAATGTGAAATAATCTACCTGCAATAAAAAGTAATACCTACAAAAAGGCATAACATAACAACTGAATCACATTTACAAAAGACACGTGTTTAAAAAAAAAAAAAAAAAAAAAAAAGGGGAGGCATATCATTTTTTCAATGGAATTACTTTTTCAAAATTTTTATAATAATAAGTATTCCAAAAATTGTTGTTTGCTTTGCACTATAAATTAATTATTGAAAAGAAAAGAGAATTGCAGGAATGCATTTGCTTTGAGGGCGGAAGGAGAATCATGTTATTGCCTAAAGGTTGTGTTTGATTTGTCTCAAACAACTCACAATGAGTTTTAGACGGATGGCATGTTAAGTTAAGGATTGCGCTTTCTAAAATCTTCCCACACCTCAGTTGCTGGAGTGTTCGCCTTAATTGAACTGTATATTGAGATATTTGTGTAGTGCACATTTGGCAGCCATTTGATAGTAACACCGGAATAAGAACAAGAACATGGCACAAAAGTAAACAAAGAAGTACCATATACTATTTGGTTGCAGTATTTCAATTCACTTCAAGACTGGATACCACAATGCATTTTACTACCCTGCTATGAACTGACATCTCTTGATTGCCAAATGGCCAACCCACTAATTTCAATGATAGGAGAATGGTAGGGCAAAACCTGTAACTGACAGAATACACAGTGAGTAGGCACTTTTCTAAAAATATCACCAGACATGATATTATCATTCATTTTAGTATGCATTAGATGTCAGCCAATGATTATAAAATGTGAAACCTATACTGAAAACAAAAAATAAACAAAATGTAAGCACTAAATTCTGCAATAATGAACCTTTTCAAAGGATGCTTTGTAGTTTTATCTACACTTTAAACATTATAAGGAAACGGCAACTTATTTTTAAAAAGTATTCATTAATCTCACCATCAAAAATATAAACAATTAAAGACAAAGCAAATTTGTTAGCGCTCACTTCCATACTCCATTCAAAAATCACATAAATCTTTACTCCTCCACTCTCACTTTCAAACTAGAAAAAATGTCATGCTATAGGCAAGGCACCGAGCTGTATTAATTACATTTGGCCTTGCTCAATATCCGCATGTGCATTCTTAAGCACTAAAATTACCCCATAAACTGTACTAAGTTTCAGAAAGGACTAGTTGTTCTACATACTTTCAGAGAAGACATAGACAGTTTATCCGGAAAGTATTCACAGCGCATCAACTTTTTCCACATTTTGTTGTTACAGCCTTATTCCAAAATGGATTAAATTCTTTTTTATTCCCTCAGAATTCTACACACAACACCCCATAATGACAACGTGAAAAAAGTTTACTTGAGGTTTTTGCAAATTTATTAAAAATAAAAAAATTGAGAAAGCACATGTACATAAGTATTCACAGCCTTTGCCATGAAGCTCAAAATTGAGCTCAGGTGCATCCTGTTTCCCCTGATCATCCTTGAGATGTTTCTGCAGCTTAACTGGAGTCCACCTGTGGTAAATTCAGTTGATTGGACATGATTTGGAAAGGCACACACCTGTCTATATAAGGTCCCACAGTTGACAGTTCAAACCAAGCATGAAGTCAAAGTAATTGTCTGTAGACCTCTGAGACAGGATTGTCTCGAGGCACAAATCTGGGGAAGGTTACAGAAAAATTTCTGCTGCTTTAAAGGTCCCAATGAGCACAGTGGCCTCCATCATCCGTAAGTGGAAGAAGTTCAAAACCACCAGGACTCTTCCTAGAGATGGCCGGCCATCTAAACTGAGCGATCGGGGGAGAAGGACGTTAGTCAGGGAGGTGACCAAGAACCCAATGGTCACTCTGTAAGAGCTCCAGAGGTCCTCTGTGGAGAGAGGAGAACCTTCCAGAAGGACAACCATCTCTGCAGCAATCCACCAAATCAGGCCTGTATGGTAGAGTGGCCAGACGGAAGCCACTCCTTAGTAAAACGCACATGGCAGACCGCCTGGAGTTTGCCAAAAGGCACCTGAAGGACTCTCAGACCATGAGAAACAAAATTCTCTGGTCTGATGAGACAAAGATTGAACTCTTTGGTGTGAATGCCAGGCGTCACGTTGGGAGGAAACCAGACACCGCTCATCATCAGGCCAATACCATCCCTACAGTGAAGCATGGTGGTGGCAGCATCATGCTGTGGGGATGTTTTTCAGTGGCAGTAACTGGGAGACTAGTTAGGATAAAGGGAAAGATGACTGCAGCAATGTACAGAGACATCCTGGATGAAAACCTGCTCCAGAGCACTCTTGACCTCAGACTGGGGCGACGGTTCATCTTTTAGCAGGACAGCGACCCTAAATACACAGCCAAGATATCAAAAGAGTGGCTTCAGGACAACTCTTTAAATGTCCTTGAGTGGCCCAGCCAGAGCCCAGGCTTGAATCCGATTGAACATCTCTGGAGAGATCTTAAAATGGCTGTGCATCGATGCTTCCCATCCAACCTGATGGAGCTTGAGAGGTGCTGTAAAGAGGAATGGGCGAAACTGGCCAAGGATAGGTGTGCCAAGCTTGTGGCATCATTTTCAAAAAGACTTGAGGCTGTAATTGCTGACAAAGGTGCAGCAACAAAGTATTGAGCAAAGGCTGTGAATACTTATGTACATGTATTTTCTCAGTTTTTTTATTTTTAATAAATTTGCAAAAACCTCAAGTAAACTTTTTTCACATTGTCATTATAGGGTGTTGTGTGTAGAATTCTGAGAAAAAAATTAATTTAACCCATTTTGGAATAAGGCTGTAAGAAAACAAAATGTGGAAAAAGTGATGCGCTGTGAATACTTTCTGGATGCACTGTACATACATACACACATATCTTTTGTGGATAAAACACTTCTCTTAGTTTCACTGACAGAGTTAAGTAATCTCTTGTCTATCAATCAAAACATCCCTCAAAGAAACTTTTATTTTGAATGTTACAATCAGGTATTATGTATGTTTGGATTACTTGCTTTTGCAATTACATTATAATTAAGCAACTCTTTGCACTGCTGTAGCAGCTATGCACATGCATTGAGAAACACTCTTTTACATAACAACAGGTAGGTGCTGTATGCATTACCAGTTTTTTGATAATGCTCAAACTTGGTCCATATGTAAAATAACTCTGTCTATCCCAATGACTAATTATAATCCTTTCATACTTAAAATGCTCCCTAATATTTTTATGTATTGTATATACATCTAAACCTTATCTATACATCTGATCCTTTTGAGCAGGATGTCACAGAATTGTAAAACTGAAAGTCCATTACATTCAACATCAATATCAAGTAAATCTATCACTATTTTATCATCTTCAAATCTTAGCTTAATTCATAGACCTCCACTGCCCATGAAAAAGAGTAAGGCTAAATGCTCACAATGACTTGAGTGTGCACTGAGTGGGCACTGCAATGGAGTGGCATCCTGCCCAGGGCTGTTTCCAGCCTCATACCCAGTGCTGTCAGAAAAAACTCCTGCCCCTACATTGCCCCTGGATTGGATAAAGCAGCAGTGAGACTGTTATATTACTTTACATCCAAATTGTATTTAAAAATATCCCATGGTCATGCTCTGTATACAAACCAAGTGAAAAAACTAAAACATTCCTTCCTATCCAAATCCTAATCAGACATTTAGGAACAGAAAAAAACCCAAACAGCAAAGTGTCAGCATCTAAGAAAACTTAATTTAACCAGTGTGCTTATTATCTAATAGATAATACAAGATGACACTTACCCAATCTTTGACTTTTGCTTTGCTTTAGAGGATGGACCACCTTTGCTCTTCTTTAACAATTTTTCCTTAGGTTTGTTTTTGAGTTTTCGAACCTTCCTTTCTTGGCAGACCTCAGTGGAGGAGGTAGGGAAACTCTCAGGACTCATGACCCGAGGAATGTTCTTCTCACCACGTTCCCGGGCCTTGGCAATTGCCTCTGATATTATGCGGTTCGCTTTTTCTTGTTTATCTTCCACCAGTACTTCCATTGATGCCTTTTTCTTCTGCTTTTTTTCTGACATTGTAGAGGTGTTGCTCTTCACCTTGGCACTGTACGGCTTAGCCGGCATACCAGAGTCATTAGTGTTTTTAGAGGTAGGGGGCTGAAACAGAGACGGTAATGGAAAAAAGGGTTATTTTTTTTTTTTTAATTGAAAATGAACAAACTTAATCCACCAATAAAAAGTCACACATTATGATGCCATTGTGAATGGTAACATCTGTTAAGTACCTTTGCGCAATGGCATCATAAACTGCAAACAACAATGACAAATTGTTTACATTGTATCATCATAACATTTGTTTCATCTGTTTTGGCAGAACTTTTTTTTTTTTTTTTTTAGCAGCTATTGTTTTAGCCATACCAACATGACAATTAGCTTGGGACTAAAGAGCCGCCGTTTTGACAACCAAAAATGTTATCACATTTTGAATATGACCACCACTTTCTTCACCATCCACTTTGCCAGACCACTGCCAACAACAAGAAGTAACTGATTTTGATACACGTTTAGTAGAGCAGGAAAAAGGTCAGTTGCAAAACAATTAAAAATGTTACGTTTTTAAGTAAAATAATAATATAAAAACTCTGCTATTACCCTACCCTTTCTTCTACATATTACAGGAGTACAAAATATATCAAATAACTACAGACTGATCTGTATTGAATATTTCTCATAAATCCAGTCTATTTAATTATGAAAAACAGGCCAGGGTGGGGAAACTGTTCTGTTGCATACCTGTCTTTTAGAAACTATTTTCTTCTGGTCACTAAAGCATTAGGGGATTGTAGAGATAACAGACAATCAAAGAGGTGAATATTCAGAAAGAATCCAGTTTTAGGGAGTGACTGGACTACCCCAATAGAAAAACATGAAACAACAGACATTCTTAGCTAAATAATACAGATGGAATTACAGTAATTAGACTAAAAGTTAAAATTGTGTTAGCCAAGAGAAGTAAATACTTAATAGACTTTACATGACCTGACTAGATATGTGCTTTTTTCAATAATGAATGTAATGGGTAACCTTGTAAGCACAGGATCAGGTATTAATAATGTTTTGAGAGTAAAAAAAAAATCTATATAAACCAATGCTGAATGGGTCATCAGTCCAGAACAGGGCTTACTAAGGCATAAATCTATACCTATTTTATCAAACCAATTCAGAGTCAACAGTTAAAAAAAACGCTGCATAATTTTGGGATTTTGGACAAAAAGCAGGGTACTAAGAGGGGAGAAAAACATTGCAGACACAAGTAAAATGTGCATACAACAGACAGAATGCTGATGAATATATATGTATGATGAGTAATATATTAAAATGTACTTAATTATCATATAGATAAAATGCACTTACAAAATTACTAATTAATTCATCATTCACAGTAACATATGATGTCACACTTAAATCATTCAAGTTCCCAAATCACTAAATTGCTTTTATTTGCACTATGTATCTTACTAATAATGATTTCATTTCAAATTATACATTTTAGAATGATTGAAACAATCAAAATGTATAGATATATTGAATTTCCAGGTGTCTTTCTGAATAAAAGTTGGAAATGGTTCTGCAAATCTCTGATTCTTGGAATTGATACCTTAATTTTGAGAATTCAACTCTTTCAGACTGTCTGATTTAGACAGCTAATTGTTTATATATTTTCACATAAACGATAAAATTACATATTTTCACATAATAGATAAACAGGTACTTAAATAGTGTCTCTTAAGGCCTTGGGCATATTGGATATGTGATGTAAAGGGTATATTACATGAATGTCACTATCACATCATGGGGAACCTAAGAACAGTCTCTCAGAAACAATAGGCAGCTATTCAGGAAGAACTAACTCTGCAGCCAACCCCCAACAACCAGGTTCTTATCAGCTGTCAGGCACTCAACACAAGGCTCTGAATTTTTAATCAATCAATTTACAAATAAACTCAAGACTGTCAAATGATGTTTAAATTAAATTTGATGCAATTACACATTAAAGGACTTAGAGGCTAGGTCAGCTCCATATCGGGCACATTTTTTTTCTTAACAGAATATCAGAGAAATGTTTGTATGTAAAATGGCTGCGGGCTCTTGCCAGCACAATATAAACAAGGAGCAGTGAAACTGAAGATTCTCTAAGATGATTTATTGCTTGCAATCCAATGGAGAATGTGTGTATCACAGTAAGGATGCTGCTTAGACTGTGGTACATTTGGGCATGTTGAAAACCAACATCTCAATTTTGTACTGAGCAAAAAAGCACTTCAGGTCACACACCATGCTCAAGATGTACAGTATACACTATAATACCAAAATCAAAAAGCAATCAATTATCTATTGAAAAAAATAATCCAAACCCTACAAATAAGACCAGATATCTTTTGCATAAGACAAAAATCTCAAATATTGGAAAATGTTTTTGAAAACAAAAGAAGGAATTTTGCATGAGGCAAACTTAAATTCTGTGCACATTATTCAACTATGCAAATTTTAGCAGTGCCAAGCAGCTTTCATTACTCTGATTCAAAACTGAAATCAGATTCAGATAAGGAAAATTACCTTTTTTATATATACAGTACCTTAATTAATAGACATTCAAATGTAAACCTTAACACAGAATTTGATGATAGTGTCTTCTTTTATTTATATTATTATGTGCATTGCCACTATAATTAAATCTCCCCTTTTCTATATAAAAACTACTGAAACAAGCAAGAGGGATAGACCTTAGAGGAGTTCCTCATTTTCAACTATACGTATTTCGATCTTGTTCCAGGTGTGATTTTATGGGGGCGTGGGAGTAATAACAGCATAACCTAAAGTCTCTGCTTTGAGAAACGCAGGGATCAGACTGTTACTCTAATGTTGGTATAGAACATGACCACATGTGTCATTAGGGCCAAGTGGATAGCAAAGCTGCTTCAACAATCCAGCATCCTGGATCTGAATCCTAGGCTTGGATGTAGTTTAGCTGGAGTTTCCACATTCTGTGTCACCATGACTTTTTCTCTGGTTACTCCAGTTTTCCTCCCACATCCCCAAACATGTGCAGGTTTAGATTAATCAGCAACTCTACATTGGCTCACTGTGAATGTGAAAGTAGTTTTGTGTATGAGTTGGCCCTGTGATGAATTGGTGCCCTCTCAAGGTGCAGTTAGTAGCACCACTGATCGTGACGTGGATTAAGTGGGTTTGATAGATATTTATTGTACATCCTATGAGCATATGGCTAGGTTCATCAGAGATGCTAAATTGGTCTGGTACAAGATGTACTAACAGTCTTACTTAGTATAGAAATAAGTGGGTTCAAAAATGAATCAATAAATAAAAAAACAAAACTCCTGTACCATTTATAACTATCTGGCATCAGATAAAACAATATAATAAAATGTCTTACTTTTTTTTCCCCCGATTCCATGCATGTGTTTATCCAATGAGTTATCCATTTTCTATATTCACTCAATCCTTAATTGGGGATGTGTTTTGCAGTCTAGCCCAGAAGCATCTAATACAAGGCAAGAACTAGCTTTGGATGGGTGCAAGACAGGAAACAACCCTGGACAAGATGCCAATTCCATCCCAGAAGCACTCTCACAGGAACCAACCCTGGACAGGATGCTGAGTCCATCTCAGAGGTACACTCATTCATATCAGGCCAACTTAACACTGCCATTTAAAGCTGCCAGAACATTTACAGGATTTGGGAAGAAACATTGATATGAAGAAAATGTATAAACCATAAATGGTGACAGAGCTAAGGTCTAAATCTAGACTGCTCAGGATATAAGGCGCTGGTGCTAACCCCTGCCACACAGTGCCATCCTCCATTTACCAAAAAACTGTCTTTCAAATCAAATCATGAATCATATGCCAGAGTAAAAAGACTGCCAAAAAGATATACACAACAGTGATCAAATTGGCAGCTTCATTAAGATTAGAAAGGCTCTGGGCCTAGCTCTAAAAACTACATCAGTCTTAAGTGAAACATACATTTTTCCATAAAATATTGCCATGAAATGTAATGATGAAAGTGGGGTAAAAAGCTCTGTTTTACAACTGTAATATCCCCCCCAATCCCCCAAGGACTAACCACTTTGTGATAGGAAAACTATCTACTAGAAACATTGCAGAGCATCAGAAAAACTGACTGAATGAACCTATGGAGCAAAGTGTATTGTGGCCAGAAAGAGGGTTTTCCTTCTGGACAAAGTATTTGAGCATTTCACATAGTATGAAGGTTTATCTATATAATCCCGGATATGCTTTGAAAAAGAATGCAAGAAAAAAACTGCAGGATAGAGAGGCCTGTCATGCAAGTGAGCCCTTGCCTTTTTCTCACCCCCACAGCTGCTGCCAAGTGCAGCCACCACCAGGAATTTCCAGATACATTTCCAGACCTGAGTGTGCATGCGCGTGTGCTCCGCTGAGCAATGTTTCACAACATGCCTCATCAAAGGCTTAACGATGGCAGGGACTGCGGTGCAGGGAGCGTCAGGAAAATGAGGAGAGAGGGAGGGATTGAGGAGGAAAAAAGCTGCCACCTTAAGGCCTAAAAGCTAAACAAATTACCAGCACTGAAGACAACAGCAGCAAGCTCAAGATGGCGATGCAAGCCTAGTTCCCTGACAGCAGCCAGTAGCAAGGAAGGTTATTCAATCCTATTAGCCTTTTCGCCCAGACAACCCCTCCCCCCCTCTTCCCCCCACCCAGCCCCCCCACACAATCCAGCTCACCCGTTCACTTACCCTTCCTCTTGGCCTCTTCACTGAAGACATTTTTTGGTCGACTAACAAAAATGCTGTGCCCTTCTGCTGGGGAATTTATTTTTTCCTTATTCTTAACCAGCCCACCCACCCCACAAGCTCTGCTCAAGAGGAAAGCATTGGAAGAGAGCGAGAGAGAGAGAGGGGAAGAGAGAGAGAGAGAGAGAGAGAGAGAGAAAAAGGGAGAGAGGGGTTCGCGGTTTGCCTGTCTAGATACGGCGCAGCACCGAGGAGCGCAGCTGTCCGAAAGCACACATCCCTTCTCATTGATTCTTCCAGGCTCGGTCCTCAGTCTCTCCACATCCCGAGCTAAGGTAGGCTACTCCTCCTTTGTACACAAAAGGTGCTGGATTGCTTGCAGTTTTGCTTTTTTCCCCTTCCTTTTAATTCCCCCTGCCCCCCTATTTTCCTTCTGAATAGCCAGCAGAGCCAGTCAGCTTTCAACAATGCAAAGAAAATGAAAGCACAAAGCATCAAAATGCATCAGCGTGAATATTAGAGATGTCGTTAAAATCCTAGCTCTTTTTTCTCTCTCTCTCTCTCTCTCTCTACTCTCTCTCTCTCTCTCTCACTGCGGAAGTAGGCCAGCAGATGGTGCTACCAGTTATTATTCCATTAGGCTCAACGGTTTAACCCCTAAAGGACTGCATTTCTCATAAAAACTTGGAAAAAGAGAGTATGTGCTCTATAATTTAGCAAGCAGAGGTTTCCATGCTGCAAATAAACCAGTCTAAGTTTTTAACGTTATTTCCAACTTCTCCAACCACCCGCACTTCTGAATTATAAATCCATCCATCCATTATCCAACCCTTTATATCCTAACTACAGGGTCACGGGGGTCTGCTGGAGCCAATCCCAGCCAACACAGGGCACAAGGCAGGAAACAAACCCCAGGCAGGGCGCACACACACACACCCACACATTAGGGACAATTTAGAACCTGCACGTCTTTGGACTGTGGGAGGAAACCGGAGTACCCGGAGGAAACCCACACAGACACGAGGAGAACATGCAAACTCCACGCTGGGAGGACCCGGGAAGTGAACCCGGGTCTCCTTACTGCGAGGCAGCAGCACTACCACTGTGCCACCATGCCACCCTGAATTATAAATATATAATGATAATTATTGTACACAAGCTTCAGTTATGCTATTGATATCCTTGCGTTCCTGGCAGTGCTACGTCCCTCTGGCAAATTGGCCTAAGAGGAAAGTGCAGACAAAAAGCAATCCAAAAGCTGATTCTCACAGTGGTGCAACTTAAAGCAACAGAATTTTGCTGGGAACTGGGTTATCAGGACTCACCCATGGAGTCTGACCTAAGATTGATGTTCACTAGTGAATGCGTGCAGAAGACATTAAATGGATTGCTCAGTTGGTTCTCAGCCCAAAGATGTAACATGCAGGCACCATTTGGGCATTCCAGAAACAATGACACAGTGCGACCAGTGGACAACAGGCACATCAAAAATAATCCTAAATGGAAAAGACTTTAGCAAATAAAACAGGGCCCTGGGATGAATAATTTAACTTCACTCAGCTTCACAGCTTAACTCAGAGGTTCAAACCTGCTGGCTAAATATAGTTAGGGTCATCTCAGTGAATTACATTGGTTATTAAAGCAGATTTTGTTATTGATTACTGTATATTCTCTTTTTCACCAAGAGTTCCACTGCCTATACAAATATCTGGGGAAAGCACCCTCAGCTAGATAATATACAACAGATTTCGAATTGGTGATTAAGATAATGGCTTAAGTGGAACAGTTAGAGTGAGGAAAACTTATTGGGTTGCAAGTATAGGCTTAACAAATATCAACAGAATTTGGAATTTTTTTTAGAGATGATTCATGTGCAGCTGAAAACTGACTCTAACCCTACTTGAACACTTCATTGCTTTCCAAATGGACACTGGAAATACTTTGAGCGCCATAGTTTGGAGGAAAGATGTGTGTGACTTGAAACTCAGACACTGAAACATTTTATAAAGCGATCTTCACAGCACAACCCATCAAAAGGTGTTTTACAAAGCAAACAAGGAGTGAATCACTGTGCAAAACATAAGAAACACTATATTCAAACATTAAGCTGCACATAATAGAGTACAATGTTGGCATGTCATCGTATCTGAAGCGTAATCTATCACTTTCAAAAAACATTTAATCTAGTTTAGGTTTGGGGGTTGTTTAAAGCCAATCCAAGCATCAGAGGGTTCAAAGCAGGAACTAACCCTGGACAGAATGCCAGTCCATCACATGGCACTTTCTTGCACAAATTCTCATAATCGCAATCCTTCTGGGGTGGAAAATCCAAAAAAACCTAAAACACGTACAGTAGCAGTGGAGATGTGTAAGAGAAAATAAGAATGCAAGCTCCACACAGACAATGAGCAAGTGAAGGATTTGATAAATGTCTCAGGAATCCAGAGATGGCATTTCTAACTACTGCATCACAATGCCTCCCTGATATGGAAGTTTACTGTTTGGGAAATTATTTACACTGGGTAACTGAGCCATCGGTGGATCATGGTACATAGCAGACTAAACTAATGTAAATAAAACAAAGAAAACCCAAACAGGTAGTGTGGGTTTCTTGAAATTATAGGGGGGAATGCCGTTGTTTGAGATAAGCTTAACTCATCTCAAGAGACATATGGTGTCACAATGGAACCTGTTCACAATATCTTAGTTCATGAAAGATATAGGTTTTCTGAGCAATGACCTTAGAAAAAGCCCAACTGAAGGAATAGTTTTGGGACATTATAGGAAATTATTTCTCCACTTAGCAAAAGCAGACAAGATGTCATCCAGGCTTTATCAGCATATGAGCAGAGTAAAGGTTACCCTAATAAGGGATTTTGTTGGGGAGGAAAGGAGCACCATTTTAAAAAAAAACTTCTAAACCAACTGGATATATACTGATAACAGGAGGCATACCAAAATGACATAGTAGGTTCTGGAGCATTTCTGTAGTTGAGGTCATTGAACTAGATAAGATTCAATAAGGTATACTGCAAGAACTAGTTATAGTTATAGTGGCCTAGATAGCATTGAATGAATGTCAGTGTCAACAATTTTAGATTAATAATCTCCATTTTTACAAAGAAAGGACACTCTCTGGCACACTTACGTACAAACTAATTGGGCCCATCAGCCTATACAGTATCACCAGCACAGATTGCATTAAATATAAGATGCCATCAAAGGAGTGCCTTTTCTCTTTCTCTTGTGCTCTTCAAGATGAGAACTGAAGAATATCCAGTTTACAGGCCTTAGGTGTGCATTTCTGTAGATAGCACATGATCTGTGGTGTAACAGGATTATTCAATGTGGCATGAACCATAATCCGAGGTCATAGTCCCTACCTTAAAAGAGGTAGCTTGCTCCTTACAGGTCACTAGGAAGATGTTACTCCATATGTTGTAGCTTAAGTACCTCTGGATCTTATGTGTAAGTGAGTGTATAATGGATCACTAACATGTGTGCTATACTTGTCTAGATTTAGGCGCCCATCCTGCATTGAGATCATCAGTTTTGGCAACTGTTCAAAAGAATCGGATTACAAGTCCAAGTAGTTGAAAAAGGATTCTTCCATTGAGCTTTGAAGCGTGGCCTCTGTGAAAGGATAAGGATCTTTACAAATTCACAAGAATGCATTCACAGATTTATTTTGTAAGCAAGGCCCATGGGTATACCCTACAGGTAGGAGGAATAGTCAATGGGA
Organism: Polypterus bichir lapradei; assembly: GCA_026402145.1. Taxonomy (NCBI): domain Eukaryota; kingdom Metazoa; phylum Chordata; class Cladistia; order Polypteriformes; family Polypteridae; genus Polypterus; species Polypterus bichir. Next base: position 92,854,145 of record JANRMT010062806.1, read on the forward strand.
GGAAACACAAAACATGCTGGAGAGAAGATGTATTTGGCTAGTCTAAAAACACCTGGGAATTCCTGTTGTTGGAAATGAAGCCTGTTAACCATCTTGAACCCTACCAGGAAAAATCAATACAGAAAATTAGATGATATACTATATTAAGCATACAACAAATATATAGTGCACAGTTTTAGACTTTATTAATCCAAGTCAGAAGTTACCTGGGCATTTATTTCAAGCTCTATTAAGCCAAGATTAGAGTTATATAGCTCGTTTTATTCTACTTGAAAATAGACAAGTCAAAGTGTTTTGAAAAACCTAGTAAAGATGGCATCTCAAGCAGATTTTCAGAAGAGGCTTATTGTTCAATACTCATGCTTTATACAGACAATTTGAGACTGAACAATAAAGCATTAGAGTGCATCTCTGAATTGAACATTAAGTGCCTGTGACAACAAAAACTTGTGCACCAAAGTTTAAATTTTAGAGCAGACGATATTATCACAATAAACTGGCCATTCAACTATGACCTCTGCATTTGTCTGTTGAGATAAGACTCAGACAGAAGGGTTATCTGATAAGGTGGAGGGGGTTATCAGGTATCCTTGTTTTGCAACTTATTAATAAAAATACTCTTATTTCTTGCCTACAGAGAGTAGAATCTATCTCCCATTACGGGACAGTAAAATAATCTTAAAAACCAAAAGAATGGTCATCACAGGTGCATGGACGACTGAAAAAATAATCACTGTAAAACTGTTTCTGGAGCAATGAGGCATAGGAGGCAAAATATACCATTTATGTAGTAAATGTAAAATTTTAAAAAAATTTAAAGAAAAAAAAGATAACCTTCACAGAGCTGTGACAGGATGTGGTAGCTCTAATTGAACTGTAGGGGGCTTCCTAGAAAGCAGAAAGTTGTCAAGGAAAACAAATACCACCACAGTGGTCCATACCAAAGGAAGCCTGATGAAAGACCTTCAGGAAGGAGCACTTCATTGTCAATGTTTGTTCGGAAAGGAAAAAAACTTGTAAAGGTCTTGTAAACCCTACCAGACATGATTCAGCTGAAAAGTAAGTTGCAGGGACAGAAGTGCAAGAAAGAGGAATGTGTGACCTAGGTGGAAATATACAAGATTTCTCCAAGAACCTAGACGGCAGATGACCAAGCAAATGACAGAGATGTATGACCCTTCCTGGAAGAGAGATACAGGGAGAGATGCCAAAGATAATTTGCAAAAGTCTGAAATAGTGCATCACATGCTCCTACACAAGCAGAAACCTAGTGCTATATTGCCTCTTTAAAACCAAATACTGGGAGGTGGTTAGTCACAAAACTCCATCATATTATTTTGCAGAATATGGTCCCCAGCTGAAAGTTACGCACTCCCTTTTCAAATGGCATAAGCTGTCTGAGGCATGTAGCCTTCAATGAACAATCAGCTGACAGATTTCAAAATCAAATCAGGAGTGATAAAATGTGTGTTTTCATTAGCCTCAGAACAAGTTTCATGTACAAATCATTAAATGATGTACATACCACATCACATTCTCAAAATCATTTAGTCCAATTCAGTAGTCAAGGTAGGACCACAGCCACTCCTAGTAGACTGAGGCACTAGGTGAACATGAACCCTAGACATGGTGCAAGTCCATAGCAAGGCCCATTCATGCACATACTCCACAGACCTAAAACTGCAGATTGAGTACTGTAATCTCAACAGTGCAAAACTAGCTGTTTTAAATCATATTAGCAATTAGTTTACAATTTTCAATCCAAGAATAGTACTGAATTTATTAGACAGACAAATATTTTGGGTACATTTGAGCAATTAAAAATTTATTACTGCATATGCTGATCTTAATTTTTGTTTTGTAGACAACATTTCATGTTATTTTTGCTTCTTACAGCTTAGGGTGTTGCTCCAATTACTACAACCAAAACAACTTATTGTTAAAAGAAAACTCATTTGAAATACAACCAGTACAAGTCATTACAGCCTAAAGTTTACAAGACATGAAAAATGTGTAATTTAGCAAAGAGTACCTCATCAATGTAGTGTAAATGAACATTACCATTGCAAAGAAAAAAAAAAAGAAAAACACAAATCTACAACCTAATCGATGGCTGCACCATGTAACATCTGGTGAATCTTTAGGATACATGGCACACACAGTGCAGATGGGTATTAGAAACATGTTTCAAAGACTAAGCTACAGATACACGCTGACCTACCACTAAAAAAACCTCACTGAGGGATGTACAAATACCACTGTCAGAAGCTTGAGCAGTCCCTATGACTCAAATACAGGATCTAATTCTGGCATTCTCAGAAACACACTATATATACACTTTTTTTTTTTACAATAAATGCTAAACAACCCATATAATTTTACTCAAAAGCTATCAGCTTTATAATGAACCCTCAAGTTGTTGGGTTATGAGGTCATCTTACAGACAGCAATGAAATGTCCCTCTTAATTGAGCCTTGGCACACATATATCATGCTTTAGCTGGTATAGGGAGCACTGAAAGAAACAATATTTATGAGGTCCTGCTGGAATGGTAAACGTTTAAACCAGGAAAACAGAAAAAATATTTTTTAAAAGAAATCTAATAAGATTTGTTTTCCTTTTTTATATCTTTTGCTTCATCCTAATACGAAGACTGAAAAATAAAAAAACAGACCCAAAATTTGCATATACTATTTACTGTTAAGCCCTTAAAACGATAATGGATCAATTGTTTGCAGTTGTTGTAGGACCACTTTCTTTAAGTTTACAAATTAAAAATTCTAGTAACTCTGCTTAAGCATTTTTGTTTTATTTACTAGGATACTTGCAGGTTTAGAGACATGATCAGGGTCACATTATGAGTCAGTACTGGGGACTAAAAAGAATCTAATGGTTTATAATGCAAATACTGTATGCAGCAACTTGGTCATGACTTCCCATGGAAATGGAAAATAATGTAGTTAAATAAAAATAACATCAGAAACATGGATGAAATGAGACATTATGAATAAAAAAATAGATAAAAGGGGACAAAAAGGAAATTTATCTCATTTCTACAATATATCTTAAGTGGCTCTAGAATCCACTTTGAGTTTTCTGTTTTTGAAATAGCACTTGGATTACTGGCTGTTTGCTTAAAGCATAATAGTCTATTTACCTGCCCACAGGCTTTACCTATTTGATTTTCCTTTAAATATTGAATTTATTTGGCACAAATTTAAGATCTTCTTGACAAACTGTCCACACAAGAAGTGGGTTGTCCTTGATTAACCAAGAGGTAGCCTAATTAATTTACTCATAAGAACACCAATGAAATACGCATGCGTAACAACAACAGCGGCATGGTTTATGAGCTGCTGCTGAGTGAAGTGCTTTCCCCTGCACTTTGAAGGGAATTCCCGCCATATGATTAATAGATAAAAAGGAAGTATTAAACAAAACAAGAATGTTTTAAAGAAGCAGGGTGGCTTTACACTATGAAAGACAGACTGTAGTTTCAAAACACAATTAGAACATAGAGGCAGAGGTCAACAAGACACAGCCCCAAGGCCACACTGCATACTGTGAAAAAAGCTCAATGCTCAACTGTGCATTCAAATCAAAACCCTAACAACCTGTTCAGATAAGTAATCAGCATAAGGCCAGGCAAGTTAAAATGTACACTGCGACATACATTGGAAATGATGTAGGCACCTGCCCTATACCTGAGTGATTTCCATAAACTGGAACAGAATGGAACTCCAGAATTATAATCAAGCAAAGGATAAAGTAAATTAATCTTTTAGATAAGGGCTGCACACCATTTTAAAATATTTTTAAAAGCATATTTGAAATCATTAATCCAAGCACAAGGTGGTTCTGGTAAAACTGTTGACAGACTAAACCAGACAGTGATCACATAAGACAATTCTTGCTTAACATTATGGCCTAGGTAAGACAAAGTAGCAGGAAACATGCACTGTAAATATGAGGATAAAGATTTACAGATAATAAATCACATTCCTTTCTTTCAGAAACAAAGAAATGGTTGGGCTATTTTTTTTTTCAAAACACTACATGGCACTACAAGACAAGTAGGTAGACTTAAATTCACTTTTTTTCTTATTTCCAATAAACACTTATTGTGAAATTGCTGATGAATATTCTTCTTCCCAATAAATGTCTTGACTTCAGCCTCTCCACTGACTGTCCCAACTCTTGTCAAACATTCTTTTCCGTTCTTACTCTCTAGCTGTGGAATGAGCTTCCCATTACTACCTTGAACTGCACCCATCAATGGAGGTTCAAAGACAAGAAGACAGATATTCACACAGCATCTTGGGACTCCTTAGATTTTTCACCTCTCAAACCTCATAACCACTATCCTCCTGGATATATGCTATGTGGATCCAGTCAGCAGTCAAGAAAATTTTTTTGTTTTGTTCGCATTCTAGTTTTTACATCTATAGTACTCAATCTTAGAACGTGTTCCCAATTTCTTGTTAAGTTTATATTATTATAAAAATTGAAAATCTAATGAGATACAGCACAATGAATTTTATTTATCTGTCTCTGAATTGATTAGTCCCCACTCCAGTTATTTGATCTTTCTTTATCTCAATACATACACTGCTCATAGATAACCAGATATACCTGTAATCCTTCTCATAAAAGTAAATATGATGACCAAAAGAAAAAATGTGTATAAAGCAATAATATAGCAATCTAGCTTACTATTGTTCTCCTTCAAAGTTTAAAAGTAAAATGTAGACACCCAAAGATTTTGCTAATGGTTATTCTCAAAAATATGTAATGTAGGTGACATTTTTTTCACATGCATCTTTTGTGGAAAAGGAGATGACTGCATGCGATTCTTGCCAACAAATATATGAAATGTTACACTTTGGCTTTAAAAATATATAATGGGCTCTTGCATTTTCATGAACAGCCACAAACTCAAAAGTCAGATGTTATTTTCTCGATGTGGCCTTACAGCTGGTACAAACAGTGGGGAAACAAAGTGGCCACTTCCTGGAATGACAAATATATCTACCCCAGATGAAACAGGGAGGGTGAGTGCAGAGGTGCAAGTCATAATTTAAAGCAGTCTGTAACTAATACTGCATAATAAGTGGGCTAAAGTTCACAATGATGGCGGAGATACAGAATGCTTTTTTCTTTTTCAATTTACAAATAAGAAATCAGAGATGAATCAGTCATGAATAATATCTTTCTGTCCTCTGCATTTTGTTGTTACACCCATCACCTGCATGTCCGCTCTCACCCCATCCATAAACCTCCTCTTAGGCCTTCCTCTTTTCTGGCAGCTCTATCCTTAGCATCCTTCTCCCAATATACCCAGCATCATTCCTCTGCACATGTCCAAACCAACACAATCTCACCTCTCTGACTTTGTCTCCCAACCATCCAACTTCAGCTGACCCTCTAATGTACTTGTTTCTAATCCTATCCATTCTCGTCACACCCAATGCAAATCTTAGCATCTTTAACTCTGCCACCTCCAGCTCTGTCTCCTGCTTTCTGGTCAGTGCCACCATCTCCAACCCATATAACATAGCTGGTCTCACTACTGTCCTGTAGACCTTCCCTTTCATTCATGCTGATATCCATCTGTCACAAATCACTCCTGACACTCTTCTCCGCCCATTCCACCTAGCCTGCACTCTCTTTATCACCTTTCTTCCATAATCCCCATTACTCTGTACTGTTGATCCTAAGTATTTAAACTCATCTAACTTCGCCAACTCTACTCCTTGCATCCTCACCATTCCATCCATCCATTATCCAATCCACTGACCTTAAAAGTTGAAAACCATACTATAAATCTCAAAGTGAGAACCTTTTATAACAACTGGTTGAGTGTAAGCAGGAAGGCACAGGTCCTACAAATTATGCAGGAAAAATAAATGCTCTTGGTGAACTATGGTATTACACAATCTGTGTGTGAATCTGCCCTTGTCCAAGAAAATGGCACCTCACAGAGTTCATTTACATCCCCCGAAATAACCAGGGTTATTCACACAAACCTGGTCTCTAAAATGTCATGTGAAACCTTATTTTGGTTAGAAAAATCGGGTTATTGGTCTCTGAGAAACCTGGTTAACAAAAATGGGAGTGTGCTCTCCTCGACTTTCTGGTGTACTGAATTTGAGCTACACCATTTGTATGAAAATGTGCTATATAAATAAATATCACTGTTGTTGACAGAAGAAAAGGTCATCAGATCCACTTCCAGTTGCACAATATTTCTCAAATATCATATCTCTTTGTTTCTCATCATATCTAATTGATAATATAGATAACACAATCATTTATCTCTATTTATAATCAAACTTTACATTAAAACAATATTTTCTCATTTAGGGAGTCTGAAAGCAGTTGTGAACTTTTTCATGATTTCATATGCATTACCTAGATTACATGCAAAGTAAAAAGAATTATAAAAAAAACATAGAAAAAGTGTTAGTATTATATAATATTTGTTGCAATAAATTGCTATAGGTAAAACTGCATTTAGTTACATTTAATTATGAGAATGATGGCGGAAATAAAAAAAAAAAATCATAAAATGAAATGTATTACCAGGGAACACGACGGAGACGTAGCAGCTTATTGTTCCCATTACATCTTTATATTTACATGTTATATTCAATTTTTACACGTTATTGTGAAACTGATGATGTATAAATTAAGATAAAATTAAAAATAGTTATTGAAAGAATGTGCGTTATATTGAATACAGTTTAATATCGTGTACACATTTATATTCCCATGATACAAAAAATTTGGATAATTTTTTAAATAAAATCCTACTTCCCGTTGAGTAATTTTTCTCAAATTTCGCATCTGTTTGCTTTTTATCATTAGAAATGTCAATACAGTATTTTAATCATCTATGTGTAATTATAACCATAGTTTACTTGAAAATTTGCAAATGTACTCTGTTAAAGTACCACTTCCAGTTGCCAGAAGTGGTCCAAAAGTTGATAGGATTCCTGGTGTACAAAAGCAGGTGTACAAAATCTCATTGACCTAGGTCAAAGCGTTTGAGTTATTGTGTTTACGCACGGACAGACATGCAGACAGATATAATTTTAAAAATGGTATTTTCTGATTCTGGAAGGTCTAAAATGTTAAGATTCATCAAAGTCTTGAGGTCAATTTTTTTCACGATTCCTATACTTTCCTATACTATGTATACGAGAAAGTAACAAGTAGATTTCTCCACAAGCAAACCCGTTATTTGGCCAAGTAAACCCTTATGCAGGGTACGGCAAGGAGTTTGTAGTCTATGCATGTTCATTGCACTCTGTTCACCTGTGAACCATCACCCGGGACAATCCTGTAAATGTTATGATACCCAAAAGAGAAAAACATCTAAGATTCAATTTATTATTAATGGAGGTAGAAACATATGGAAGAAATAAAATAATGCTTACAGCAGTTATTAAAAAATTTTAAAAGTATGTTCCAGTGTGTTCCTGAATGCCTTTCTCCCTGTACTTAAGCTGTTCATTTTAATTCAATTTAAGATATATTGTTTAAAATATAAGTAACAATACAACCAGACACAAACAAAACAAATGTTATAACACCTAAACTTGTGATTGTGTACTCAGGCCTGAAATCAAGTCCTGTTTCATGGGGACAGCTCTTGTAGTGTCTCTCCTTTCTCTTCAATTTGACATAATAACCTAAACACAAGGCAAATGTTGCCGGTAGAGCATCCAAACATAATTTTTTTGGTTTAGTAGAAGTATAATTATTATTCAAAAATGGTGCCCTGAAGTTCATAGAAGTTACTGCAGTAGCTTATTGAAGTAAGTAATATCAGGTCTGATTAAATATTAGATATTTCTTAAATAAATATTAAATATTTCTCAATAAAATATTACATATTTCTTAAAATGAAGAATTTATCTTTTGCAAATGTGCCTGCAAGATTCAAATCACATTAGTTTGATTTATCCACTCAACACTTTCCATCAGGTCAGCTGATCTTGATATTTTGAAAAATAAAATCAGTGATCTAAAACCTCTATAAAAATTCCAGGTTAGGTCAAAACCCAAAAACTATCAAGAGACACAAACTATGTGAACAATACCCTATCCCAATGGATCGTTATAACAATCAAAGCTTCTTTGTATCCTGTAGGCAACACTGTACATAAAATAGTTCCACTATTACACCCATATATCAGAAATCTTCACCCTCACCCAAATTACTAAACAAGATAATCACATGCACATTAAACAGCCATGGCATTTAACATTTACTTAAAACAGTGGAATAGGGGTGGTGGTGTACCTCCTGACAATGCATTAGTGGTGTGATATTGTGATAAGGGAGTTTGTGCTTTGGCACTAGATTAAAGAAGATGTGTACAGAGCATTCACTACAGAATTACACTTGCGTGTTCAGTTGTGCTTTGGCACTAGATTAAAGAAGATGTGTACAGAGCATTCACCACAGAATTACACTTGCGTGTTCAGTCCTTCCTTATAGATAGCACACATACAATATAAAGGAGCTTTGTAAAGATACTGTTCTAAACATTAACAAATGTTTACACATTACTTTTAAATATTACATTTACACTTCTAACAACAGATACTAAAGTCTTCATAGCACTTTGTGTCTGTGGACTTAATTTGACAATTTTCCAAAATGAAAATGATTACTTGAACCAAAACAGTGAATAAGAGCTTACAACTGGGAAAGAATGAATAACAACCACTAATTTGATGTAGTATGAGGATACCAGTGGCAGAATGGTTATATTTGTTATTTTGTGTGCTTGTACATACTCCCTTTTTTCACCCTCCTTGTGTGTGTACACTGAACCTCTAAAATACAAATTTATACTGCCTGTATCTGTGTCATTAAAGTGCATCATGGATATACCTTCAAAATCTATGAGAATTAACTAGGAAAGAGACATAAAGTAACATGTTACAACACAGGGACAACAAAAACAAGAGGACCAACCAGTAAGAGACAAGCAAGCCAAGAGACAGCTACAGAGGTACCTATCTGCCACAAGAGACTTGCACTAAGAGCTGGCCTTGTTTGTTTTTGTCTGGCTCATGTAGGTGAAAAAATACAATTTTAAGCAAAACAAGTTCTACCCTCCCTTTCTCAGAGAGCAGGCGCCAAGGAGACTGTGGGCCTTGTATCTTCCCCTCACATATGATTCGGACAACAGTTAAAATGCAAATGTGATCAACCCAGAGGGAGGCAGCTCCTTTGTTCTCTTACCAATAACAACAGGAAGATGCATGTCTCTGCACCATTAATCATTAATTAATAGCCAAATGAGTTATATATTTGGTCAATTTCTATGTTTGCATGAGGTGAATAAAATAAACTGGCAATGAAATACCTACACGTTAACCAGGAACTAAAGGGATGCAAACATAGTGGCTCATAGATGCACAATAACTGAAGAGTTCACACACAGTCATGCAAGCATATACTTTTATTCCCTTGCACATGTAAGTAATCCCACAGTAGTAGAGTCACACATGCATCCACACTTGCATGCATATACGTGTGTACACATACATACTGACTATATTGTGGGAATCCTCCTGGGAAATTCAAATAGAGAAAGATAATCTGGATTACCATGAACTGAAAGTTGCTCCTCCACCACTAGGATTTCAGAAATGGTAAAGCACAGTTGGGACTCAATTGTCTCTTGCAAATGACAGGTGATTTTTGAAAAAAGTGAGCACTGACAATAACACTGCAAACAAAAATGTATTTTAACCACTAAAGCCCTGATATGTATTAAGGACGATATGTCTCACGATGAAAATTTTGTCCAGCACCATCATAAGGAACTATATTGCTGATTTGATTTTGATTTTTCTTCCAAACACTTTTGTTTCTACCCTACAGTATTCCTCCTACAAGAGGCACAAAACAGTGGTCAAATTCTGCACAGGTCGTCAAGGTTCTTTTACAAAGTCAGTTACACCTAATATGTGATACGAGTTTCAAAACACACAGTTGAAGACAGTCTGGAAAATGCAGATGAAAGCAGAAAAAGAAAGTGGTATCAAACACTAAAAAGCACAATCACTTGCATGTTTATGCGACATCTTCAGCTTAGAGCTCTTATAGGTAGCTAGCCTATCAACTCTGAAAGCTTTGATGACATCTTTAGAGTTACCTAGTTTCTAGATAAAAACTTTGAAACTTTTTTTTTTTTTTGTCGTATGGCCTCAGCTCAATATTGCCATAAATGGTACATACAGTGGTGTGAAAAACTATTTTCCCCTTCCTGATTTCTTATTCTTTTGCATGTTTGTCACACAAAATGTTTCTGATCATCAAACACATTTAACCATTAGTCAAATATAACACAAGTAAATACAAAATGCAGTTTTTAAATGATGGTTTTTATTATTTAGGGAGAAAAAAAATCCAAACCTACATGGCCCTGTGTGAAAAAGTAATTGCCCCCTGAACCTAATAACTGGTTGGGCCACCCTTAGCAGCAATAACTGCAATCAAGCGTTTG
>JANRMT010062806.1:92865073-92878390 GCA_026402145.1 Polypterus bichir lapradei
AGGGGGCAATTACTTTTTCACACAGGGCCATGTAGGTTTGGATTTTTTTTCTCCCTAAATAATAAAAACCATCATTTAAAAACTGCATTTTGTGTTTACTTGTGTTATATTTGACTAATGGTTACATGTGTTTGATGATCAGAACCATTTTGTGTGACAAACATGCAAAAGAATAAGAAATCAGGAAGGGGGCAAATAGTTTTTCACACCACTGTATACTGCCTATAAATGTATTCACTCCATGGATGTTTTGCATTTTATAATTTTAAAACACTGAAACACAGGTGGATTCCATTTGGCTTTTTTACACCAATCAAGGGGAAAAGACTCCTTAATTTCAAAATGAAAGGAGATCTCTGTTTAAATTAAATTCAATTCACTGTGATTCAATGTTGTATAATAATGAAATGTGAAAACTTCGAAGAGGGTGAATACTTTTTAATAGGCACTATATGAAATGTGTTTATTAACAATTGACATTTGTTACACTACAAACCAGTATACATTTGCAACTACCTACCATGTTTCTCCGAAAATAAGACCGGGTCTTATTTTTTGCTCCAAAAGATGCACTAGGGCTTATTTTCTGGGGATGTCTTTTATTTATTCATGTACAACAATATACATTTATCTAAATACAGTCATATCATCTTCTTCTGGAATATCATCATAACTCTCCACATTCAAACGCTGAATTCCAGCCTGAATTTCTTGCTACTCCAGCTGCTTTGCTGATCAATGTGCCAGCTTTGATGTTTGATGAATGGTTCAATGTGGTGAAAAAAAAATGTCGACATACAAATGTGTTCATGTTGTCTTTCTATTCAAGCGACGCATATTCCCCAAAATAACAACACGATACATTTTAAAAGTCTCACATACCATCTTCTGTGCCGCCTTTTTTTTTTTATGTACATTACAATATAATCAGAATGTATGATGGTGTATTTCAGCTACAGAGGAAAAAAAAAAATAAGGACATAATGAAAATGTCTATTTTGTGATTAAAGTGGAAATTTCGACTTTAAACTCGAAATGTCCACTTTAACCTTGTAGATTACTTTATCATTAAAGTAGACTGCCGTAAACGTCATCTTCAAACTGACCCAGTTGTTAATCGCTATGAGCTTCTGGGGCTCTTCCTCCTGACCGGAACAGCAGCAGCAATAGATTGCCACACAGAGCACATTACACTTATGATATTCCAGCTCTCTGCACATTTAGAATTCTTAGATTTATACTTGATATCACTTTCATGATGAAATGCATTTAAGTATGTATGTTACATTTACAGATAAATCATTAACTTTGTTTAAATAATGAATACTGTTAATAGTTACACATATAGGGGTGGCACGGTGCAGAGCGGTAGCACTGCTGTCTTGCAGGGAGTCACGTCCCTTGTGATCCCTGCCTGGAGTTTGCATGTTTTTCCTGGAGGTTTCCACAGTGGCCTCAGTTTTCCTTCCAAAGACATGGAGGTTTGGGGATAAGGTGAAGCTACAATGACACCAGTGTATGTGTGTGTTTTTTGTGTTCACATTGCGATGAGCTGACGCCCTGTCCAGGGATTTTGTTTCTGCTTTGTGTCCAATACTGCTGGAATAGGCGTACCCCGAATTGATGGATGTAATCATTAAACATCCTTTTCAGAGATATTGTGGCAAGGTGTCCTCAGAATTTAATGAATGTTTCGGGCACACGCGTCACATCGTGTGAAGTATCAACCCAGCTTTAGGCATCTTACTTTTCAGCTGACGATCTTGACTAGGGCTTATTTTTGGGGTAAGGCTTATATTACAGAGCAGTCTGAAAATCATGCTAGGGCTTATTTTCGGAGTAGGTCTTATTTTCGGGGAAACAAAGTACACAAGCCTAAGGGAAACTACACATCATTCATTGGCGCTCTAATAAAACCACAGTATTATCCATATCCATTTAAAGACCTTGCCAAGTTTCAGTAACTTTACCAATGCAACCCAAATTCTAAACCCACATAACTGTAAAAGAGTAACTCCACTTTCAATATGGGTTAAGCCAAGTAAGAAATGGGCAATACAACAGGGACTAGAGCGAAGGTCATCAGGTAACATTAATGTTGCATAGTATGAATCTTTAAAATTTCTTTCAAATCTATATAAATAAAAGTCAATGTTTGTATATATGTTCCAGCATCACGTCCGAATGGCTGGAGCGATTTTCATGAAACTTGGTACACATGTTCATCATTGGTCGACTATGTAACGGCCCACCCCTTATCCAGCCGGCAGCTACACTACCAAGACCTGTGGCCTGGATAAATTCCTGAGATGAATCTACATATACTAAGCCGTACCTCTAACAAATAATATTTTCCCCTCAATCAACGGTTTATAGAAGCACGCAACAGCAGGTATGTCAAATAAGTGAATAAATATATTAAATGGAACACAACAACAAAACACTACTGCACATTCCCCATGAAAAAAAATATATATATGTATTTCCCTCCACCAAAGCAGCAACGTGAAAACACCATATATACAATAACAAACCTTCCCTTGCTCTTGTAACGTATAACACACACAACACAACACAAATAACAATGAATGAATACGGAAATGACAATGATCGTGAACTTGAGTCCGGGTATATTACTGTCCTGAACTTTATCCATCCATCCATTATCCAACCCGCTATATCCTAACTACAGGGTCACGGGGGTCTGCTGGAGCCAATCCCAGCCAACATAGGGCGCAAGGCAGTAAACAAACCCCGGGCAGGGCGCCAGCCCACCACAGAAAACCCATGCAGACACGGGGAGAACATGCAAACTCCACGCAGGGAGGACCCAGGAAGTGAACCCAGGTTTATTGTTTATTTACTTTTATTTTTAAAGTTGTGTTTTTTTAAATTATGTTTTCCTCAAACAATTAAAAAAAAAAAACACTTTATTTTCCTCCCGGGCAACGCTGGGTATTTCAGCTAGTAATATATATTTCATAGCAATATATGGACAATAAAAAACTTTTAAAAATTAGTTAGCCACGGTAAACAGGTTTTTATTTAAAAATCCATTTTGTTTATCAAATAATTGGTATTTGTTTACACTATTCATTTTTAGAGTTTTCACACTCCTAGTTTTAGTTGCTCACAAAAAAATTAATAATATGTAGTGTTAAACTAATTATCTATTGGTGCTCCTACCTTTGATAGAACAAAGAGGATTTGGATCTGGGTTGGAATGATTCTGTAAGATCTAAATCATTGCACCATTTGAAGAATGGATACCCAGGCTAGAGCCAAATCACTTTTCAATGTGGGTTAATTGGGACAGGTTATGGAAGCAGCTAGACAGCTATACACACTGGATAATATGGGAAACACTATTGCACACCACAAATAAGTATTCTTTGTATATAATCACAGTATTGCAAATACTATATCACAAACCTTTATATTTCCAATAATGAGTTAACAGGTAATCAATCAGTCATTGGCTACATATGGAGCAAAGACTTAATGCTGAGTTACTGGCAATGTGCCTGCAGTGTTCATTATAAATCAGAAAAATATTCATATGAAGCCTGCTAAAAATACATTACCTGAGCTAACATCTGTTTTGGAGTCTCTGTCATGTCTTATGTGTTTAGTAGCAGAATAAAAAGCTTTGGAAAATACGGAATGAAACAAAAAACAGTTAACTCTTCCAATACTAGGTTTCCTAAAACTGATTAAGAACCTGGGATTTAAGCCATGTATACAGAGAACCTTGAAGGAAAAAAAAAAGACAAATGATGCCATCCAATTGTATGAAATCAACCTATTTTATTATATTTCAAAACATATGCTGAAAAGACCTTTACACAATTAGCATATAACCCGCCACTAGGATCATATACAGAGCTTGACAAAGGGAGATGCCAAGTATTTTACAGCTAATATGCAATACTAACTGTACTGTACCTACTTACTCATTACTTTTTCCTAAAGATACCTCGCAATTTACCTCCAGCTCTGACTTTTCCGTACTTCTGTTAAATAATTTTCTGCAACGTAATATAGACAACATTTCTCCTCCTGTTAACTTCATTGAAGTTCTACTGTGCCATGTGGCACAGTATCTGGCAAAAGTTGACACTTTCTATAATTCTATTGTTTTTAACAGTTTTCTTTTGGGTGCCATATAGAGGTTCTCACAATAAATGTTTGTAGTCAAGTCGTGGAGCATGCACTGGTACAGTGCGTTGCCGCACCCACTACACATCGAAACTGCTTGGGATCCCAGTTGGCAACCCCACAGGCAGACACGCGGTCCAGTCCTACCCTACGGAAATGACCCAGCCAGGTGTTATGTGGGCGACCCCTTGGCCTAGTCCAGCCACTTGGGTCCCCAACAATGAGGATCTTATGAGCCAGATCACCCTCGGGGAAACGCGCCACATGGCCGTAGTGCCGTAACTGACGCTCCCTCACAATGCAGGTAATGTGCCTCATTCAAGACTCCACGAGCAACTGCTTAATCGACACAAAGTCAAACCAATGGTACCCAAGGATTTTCTGGAGAGACACAGTACCAAAGGAGTCCAGTCTTCGTCTCAGGTCACTAGATAGCATCCATGTCTCACAACCATATAGTAAGACAGGAAGCACCAGGACTCTAAAGACTTGGACCTTCGTCCTTTTGCATAGATATCGGGAGCGCCACACACCCCTTTCCAGCGACTTCATGACCCCCCATGCTCTCCCAATCCGTCTACTGACTTCACAGGAAGAGTCACCAGAAACATGAATGTCACTGCCTGAAGTAAACCTCTCAACAAGGTCAGCACTCTCTCTGCAAACAGACACACTGATGATGGCTGTGCCCAAGAGGTCATTAAAGGCCTGGATCTTGGTTTTTATCCTGGACACTCGCAAGCCCAGACACTCAGACTCCTCACTCAGTCTCTCAAGAGCCCCGATCAGAGCCTCCATTGACTCCGTGAAGATCACAGCATCATCAGCAAAGTCAAGATCCGTGAATCTTTCTTCACCAACAGATGCCCCACAGCCGCTGGACCCCATGACCTTGCCCAACACCCAGTCCATACAAGCATTGAACAGAGTAGGAGCAGAACACAACCCTGACGAACCCCAGAATCAACTGGAAAAAACACAGAGGTCCTCCCTCCATTCTGCACAGCATACACAGTACCAGTGTACAGGCCAGCCATGATATCCAGCAACCTCGAGGATGTCCCACATGGCAGCTCGATCAACTGAGTCGAACGCTTTGCGAAAATTGACAAAGGCTGCAAAGAAACTCTGCCGATATTCGCGTTTGCGCTCTATCAGAACCCTCAGTGCCAGGATGCAGTCGATGGTAGACTTCTTAGGTGTAAAACCAGACTGTTCCGGTCACTGGTAGGTGAGCAAGTGATCACAGATCCTATTGAGGACGACCCTAGCAAGGACCTTACCAGGCACCAAGAGCAGTGTTATCCCCCTATAGTTGCTGCAATCCAGGCAATCACCCTTCCCTTTCCAGACAGGGATAACAAGTCCCGTTTTCCAATCAGTTGGGATGATGCCAGTCTCCCAAATGGAAGCAAAGATTGCCTGCAATGCCAGGAGGACAGCCTTACCACCAGCCTGGAGAAGTTCACCCCAGATACCACAGATCCGTGCAGCCTTCCCCCCCTTCAGCTGGTTCACCACCTGTGCAATCTCAGTGAGATTGGGTGGTTCATAGCTAATTGGAGGATTACTACATTACTTAAAGGATGATTCAACTGAAAAACTGTTTTTAAAACATATTACTTACCCCATGTACTTTGTAGTGGGGGCCAATAAAAAACAATTATCTTCATTCTGCATTACAACATGAGATTTAAAAAGTTCTTATCTCCTTTTTGCATGAAAACTTGAGATTCAATTTTTTTTCTCAGTCATGACTGAAAAGTAAATGGGATAAGTAACATAAAAAATATCACATCTGGGTGGTGTATTATTTTAAAATTAAAAAAGAATGTATGCAATGGGGAACAATTACTCAGTGTATGGCAGTTATTTATAACACTGTTTTCAATTATATTTCTATTATACAGACTAGGTTGAACGTAACACTTTCTGAAATATAAAATCCATGGAATCCATTTATATAAGATGGAGTCAGTCTACTTTACAGCTATAAATATACTGATATGATTCAATAATCATTTATCTATCCATTTATTTTCTAAACCAGATTATCTAGGTTAGGGCCACAGGGAAGCTGGAGCCTATACCAGCAAGAATGAAAAAGCTATAATATGAACCAAACCTTATGCTGGCTGCTGTCTACACTGCATACTATATTGCAGAAAGACATTAATCCGGGGCTCTTACTAGCAACTATACAGAGTTATTGCTGGATAAAACTAATTTTTATGTTGATCATGCAAAACCTCAAGCAAGTGTAATATATATCTCCAAATGCCCTGTAAATTAGAACCATCTTTTGAAACCACCCTAAGAAACATATCAGAATCAACCCTTGGATATATTGTATTTATTTTGCAACAGGTTTGCACCTTTCCCTCTGCAGAATCCAATGCTTTCCTAAACTCAAAATTAGAACCTTGCACAATTTAGCTTGGCAGCAAAGTGACAGCATGAAAGAATGTTACCTTCTGACCTGTACTTCAAAGGCTAGCTTCTATCAGCTGGTATTGAGTGCACATACACACTCACACATACATATATTTACATATGGTACATGTGCATTCTCAATGGACACCAGTCCATTACAGACTTAGACACACATATATATTTTAAAAATATATATAACATATTTTTAAAACAAAAAACTGGTTAGTGGGCAGCAGTGGTAGTGCTGCTGCCTCGCAGTTAGGAGACCTGAGTTTGCTTCCCGGGTCCTCCCTGCATGGAGTTTGCATGTTCTCCTTGTGTCTGCGTGGGTTTCCTCCAGGTGCTGTGGTTACCTCCCACAGTCCAAAGACATGCAGGTTAGGTGCACTGGCGATCCGAAATTGTCCCAAGTGTGTGCTTGGTGTGTGGGTGTGTGTGTGTGTGTGGGTGTGCCATGTGGTGGGCTGGCACCCTGCCTGGGGTTTGTTTCCTGCCTTGCGCCCTGTATTGGCTGGGATTGGCACCAGCAGACCCCCATGACCCTGTAGTTAGGATATAGCAGGTTGGACAATGGATGGATGGATGGAAACTGGTTAGTATTAAGTAGTTGTGCATCACATGTTTGACAGAATAAACAAAATACGAAGGTAGATTTAGAAATATATGTATTGTACTTGCCTCCTCCGAATCCATGTGTGAATCTTGGAAAATGTATTTTCTTAATGCTGTTTTAAATTTAATAGTAAATAGCATAAATATTTAATAATAACACGCAAGCTGAAACAGAATTTCTACTTTATTTTAAAAAGTGAAAATAAAATCATGCACAGATGACCACCGAATTCCAATGCCAGAGAAGTTCGGAGGAGGAGAACAAAGTTGTTTAGATAAAGGATGGTGTCTTCTTAATTTCATTTTCTGAAATGAAGATGGCTTGAAATTGGCAAATATAGCAGTGTTTTTTAGAATGGTCCGAAAATGAGCAGCATGCAGTGTAATCACTGTTTTGTGGCTCAAAGTTTTACACAGGTTTTTTTGACACCTTCTAAAGATATACATTAAAACATTAGAATTCTATTTTTTTCCTTTCCATTGCAATGCATCACAGCATCTTAAAAATAATGTATTACTGATACCAATGACAAGTTAAATTGCACATACATTACTTTGGTCTCAATATGGAATGAAAGATCAGAAAAAAGGAGGTAGAAGGCTAGCTCATTGCTGATATTTCTAAAAAGTAAAATATCAACAATAATGATGATGATAGAAATTTGTCTCCAAGGAAAAATATTACAGAAACTGGGAATCAAACACAGGTACAACTGATAATGGGAACAATGGGTTAATTTAAAATCTATACAAATTGGAGTCAAGCAGCTTAACTAACTTAGAGGTATTTTTATTTCTTTACTCTTTATTATTTTATAATAGGGAATCAGAAAAAAGAAAAACATCACTAGTAATTACAATAGGTTCAGTAAGATTCTATGGTCCCCTAAATATTCCTACTTGTATAGCTCAGCAAATTCCCATAGCCACATGTTTAACCAGATCAGCATTACTGAACTGTTGATATAGAGCCATTTGTATACACAAGTTGTATTTTACACTTCTGTGCATGTTCTACACATGTACTGTATTTCAATTTTGGATCTTGGGGGGCCAAGTCTACTTCTGCAGCATCAGGTACAAGGCATGACAGGGTATGTGTCTTTCAAAGGGCATATGATCACATATATCCATATTTATTCATTAAAAATAAATAATACATCTGATCATAGGATGTGCACATGAGTTGTCCAGAATATTGTAGGAACAAGGCTGCTAGCTACCATGTACAAGTTTTTAATGGCAAAACAGTAGGCCTCTGTTGCTTCAGGGACTAATCTCATAGCTAATAACTCTTAAAATTTATGGACTATGTATTGCATCAATCCAGTGAATATTCACTTGCACAAACTGAACAAATACAAATTTATTTTTTTTGTAAAAAGCTTTTTAACCTGAAGCATTCTTCTTACTGAATTTCAAATTAAAGTGAGTTAACCAAAAAAAAGTCTGTCTTTTGCCAGTTTGCCAAAACTTGCAGCTCTAAGAGGAATCCCTACATGTAACAAATGTAAGCTGTGTCCACAAAGACATTGTAATATTTACCTTACATAAATGATGTATACATTGAGCTCCTTTTTCTTTTAAATCAAGCATCACTTGAAACCTATGAACAACATTTCACATATATTTTACATTTTCTATTTTAAACATCCTGGTGTTTTGTTTTTTTATGTTCTCACTTCAGGCAAGGGGAGTCCCCTAAATGAATTCACACATGATTTAAAAGCCTACATGACTGTTAGCAGGCACAGTGCAGAAAGGTATAGTGTTCAAGAGAAGAATATAAAATGGCAATGTCATTAAAAACAAAATAGTAACACTGAGAAAAAAAGAGAATAGAGCAGAGGACACTATCTTAACGCAAAGATTAAAATTCTGTGGAAGGCTGGAGACACTACTTACAGAACCAAAGACAGAATGATTAATCTGAAGAACTCTGACAATGGGTTTAAATGGTGGCAGAGATATCTGATAGAAGACTTTACTTGAAAAGCAGTTATAGAATTAAGTGTAGGGTTACAGACCTCAAAAACCTACAAAAAGCAAGTATATTCATGTAGCATGTGACATGTTAGTAAGTATGTTGTAGCAACATGCAAAAAAACTATTACCATATAGAGTTGCACATTTTAATTATGTATATCTTTAATACATGTATTTTATTTAACAGCACAAAGTAAATTCACTTGGCTCCAAGAATGCACAGGAATTCCTATGCCATCTTCATGTGAGATGCAGTAAAAACTAAGCTGGAATGGTTTGTGTAAGATATACAGCCAACATACTGAATTTGGAAAGTTCCTACCCTTAGGGGATCGACATGTAAAACAAACTGCATCATAGGTTACCTGACAGAGAATTTGACTTTTTCATTTCGTTTTCGGTCACTTTCATTAAACTTACATTTTCACAGAAGCATACTGTATGTCATAATTGGTCTATACCAAATCTCATTAGGTATTCCTTCCCCATCTTTATGTATTCTGGAATGTGTAACAGCATTGTCTGCCTTTATCTGGTCTCACAACAGCAAGAGTACCTCTCTTCATTGGGTAAAATGTCAGGCCACATTGACAATAAGACTGCAGTCATGTAGTCTACTCCTAGGAAGAACATATTTCTGCTTAAGATATTTTCAGGTAGACTGAATATGTAAATGGCACAAAAGTAAATAAAATAAATATTGAGCACAATGAAAGAGGGGTTACATGCCCATGAAGTACAAAGATCAGATATGACTATTGCTGCCACAGAGTTGATGGGAAACGAATAGAACTTTTAAAATACAGTTTGTCTAAGAAGGTCACTGCCGACAACAGCAGCACAGCATAGCTAGATTGGTAGCAAAAAACCAAAACTAACAATTATTAAATGTTAAAACTAAAGGTTCTACTTATAGGCCGCATAGACATGGCTAATGCCCAGGAACCAGGAACTTAAGAAGAATGACAGGAAGAGCTCATAGTTCAAAGGCCTCAAGATGGCCAAATTATACACATCAAAGAAATCACCTAGTACTGATTTAACTCTTAATAGGTCTTAATATGTCTCTCTATTATAAAAAGAAATCTTGGAAAGCAAAAGCAAGGTGACAATACGTGATCTTCTCCGAAGTTCTCGAAACACATTTAAAAGTCCCACGAGACAAAAGAGACTTGCCACGGAGTGTCTCGCGGGAACCGAAAACATGAGACTTGGTGCCAAGAGACTGTCCCAGGGCCGTCTCGCGGAGATGTGGAAAATGAGATTCTTGCAAGACATGTCCTACTTACAACAGATATCATATAAGAGCACATCCATCAAAAAACAGTCAGTCATGTAAAAGCATGTAGTGCACACAGATCATGTGCTCTCAACACATATAAAGCATATAAGGACAATACAGAAAATAGACACCCAAAGGCGATGGAGAGAAAAAAGGCAGATAAGAGATTATGAAACCAGTAAAATTCGAAAGTATTGCAGCTTCCCAGCCAGGTTGCAGCCTTTTGGGTTTTAAGTGACTGTTCGGTTCGATTGAGGGCGGGCGGAGTACAGTACGGAAGATTGATAGCAGGGTATTGATTGATGCGGTAAGGGTGGGGGCGAGACGTGGGGGATGAGAGATTGGAGAGGGTGCTAGAAAGTTGTGTTTGGCGTTGTGAAGTCAGCGATTGTTCAAGTAAAATTTTTGTGACAGTTTAGCATGTCAGTCGCTACAGTATCAAAAAAAAAGATAGAAAAGATTGCATTACCGCAAAACAGAAGGTGATTAATCATCAGAACATAATTTATGATACTTGCACTTTTGCCATTGCTGTACTTTGTATATGTACATGGGAAGCTCTGCACTCGTGACTTTATGCTGTAGGAAGTAAGTAAATAAATAATATCTATATAGTAATAACAGTAATTTTATTATTATAGCTTCCCTGTCTGCCTATCAATAGTGCCTTTCCTTCCTATCTATCTATATATCTATCCCCTTAGCTGTTTTTTTATATATCTATTATACAGTGCCCTATGGGGTGCCAAACAGGCAATTACAATGATTTTCGGGATATATAAAGTCATTCCTGAATATATAAAGTCAAAACTTGAATATATAAAGTAATTCCTGAATATATAAAGTCATCATCAGAATATATAAAGTCAGAGTTAGAATATATAAAGTCACTCCTGAATATGTAAAGTCAAAGCCTGATTATATAAAGTCAGCGTCAGAATATATAAAGTCATTACCAAATATATAAAGTCAGCATCTGAATATATAACCTCATTCCTGAATATATAAATTTAAAGTCAGATTATATTGATATTGACTGAAACGACTCAGGCACATTTTCAGTAAACTCAATGAGTTCCTACTACAACGTAATGAACTAAGTTAACAAAAACATCTTCAGAAAAAAATTTAAAAAAAAAAACACTGTTCAGTTAATTCATTCAAAATGCTGTATGTGCCCGGCATTTTGAATATTTAATTTATTTATTCTTTTTGTATGGGCACATATTTGGACGAACCTCACAAGCCCGATCGACTCTGAGTGGCTTCTGTCAAAGTTTACCTTTCACTAGTACGAGTGAAATGACAAGCACAGAAATTTTATATATTCGGGAATGATTTTATATATTCCAACGCTAACTTTATACTGTATATTCAAGAATTACTTTATATATTCAAGTTTTGACTTTATATATTCAGGAATGACTTTACATATTCCAAAAATCATTGTAATTGCCTGTTTGGCACCCCATAGGGCACTGTATAATAGATATATAAAAAACAGCTAAGGGGATAGATTTATAGATACTGTAGATAGGAAGGAAAGTCATTATATGATAGGCAGAAAGGGAAGCTGCTATATAATAATAAAATTACTGTTATTACTATATAGATAGACAGGGAGTTCAGGCAGGCAGAACGGCGAAGGTTTAAAAAACATTTTCTCCCTAGTGGGGAATCAAACTCGGGTCTCTGAGGTACGGCAAGTCGTCTGCGGTTCGAGTGACGAAATCTATTATTTCCACTCTAAAACTCCACTTCACTCCCAGATAATCAATCAAGGCATAAGCTGGGAGAAGTTCATGCACATTCTAAGTCAGTGGGGGGATGGAATAGTCAGCTGCTTACAGCTTGTGTTTATCAGCACATTTAGATGAACAAAAGACGCTGGCCGAGAGGCGAGATCAGTTTTAAAAAGCAATTTAAGGTGGGACAGATCTACGAGTTTTTTCGTAGGTTCTGGTAATTCTAGTGTTAAAGCAACGACAAGTTGAATTTCAAAGAGTACACAATTCGGTCAGGTGTATGTTTATGATCACGGAGAAGCGCTGCAAATTTTAACAGGCAAAAAGAAAGGTAATGTATATATTCCACAAATAACATTACACACCAAAGGAGATTGTGATATGCCATTCGTATTAAAATGTTTACAGTTTACTGTAAGAATAGCTTTTGCTATGACAATCAATAAATCACAGGGACAAACATTAGAAAAAGTCGGATTATTTATTAGAGAAACAGAAACAATAGTCACTCACATGCAGTTATACGTTGCGTTGTCACAATGCGTCTCCAAAAAATATTATTTTTAATGAAGCTTTAAAGTAAAAGTGCAAATAATGAAATTGAAACAATTCCAAAGAAAAAAAAAATTAAAATTGTATATCCGATTAACCAAACACAGGGGTTGGTGAGCGAAGTGAGCAGGGGGCAAAGCCCCCTAGTTGTAGAAAAAAAATAGTCAAAACATGTTTTTTATTTGTATTTGTCATTAATAATACTCTAATGAGTTGGACATTTTAAACACACCGTGTCCACTGTTTCACCACAGTACTGACGGCGATCTCACGGAGAAATTATGTGTTCCAGTTTATACAAATGAAAGCTGTCTGCAGAAGTGAAGTTCAGCAGAGCTCAAAGAAGACTAACCCAGTAAGAAAGGAATTTAATATATTACCCCCTCCCCTTCATTTTATATGCAACTAGCAGAATACCCGCGCTTCGCAGCGGAGAAGTAGTGTGTTGAAGAAGGTATGAAAAAGAAAAGGAAAAATTTAAAAAATAACGTAACATGATTGTTAATGTAATTGTTTTGTCATTGATATGAGTGTTGTTCCCATATCTAT
>JANRMT010062806.1:92887984-92899415 GCA_026402145.1 Polypterus bichir lapradei
ACACGGGAAGTTGGAGAATTAGTGATGAGTCAGTCAGTGAGTGAGTGAGGGCTTTGCCTTTTATTAGTATAGATAGATATATACATATATACACATATATATATTAGATCTATATATATGAGGGTGGTCCAGATCTAATTATGCAATCTTCGTTACGCCATAACAGGCATGTCAAACACGTGGCCCCCGGCCCGCATGCGGCCCGCAACAGAAAGCTGTGCGGCCTGCATGACAGATCCTAGTTAGCACTAAACTTTTACAAAATGATTATTATTGTTTGTGACTGAATCATTCTGCATCTTTGGTGTTACTTATTGACTTTTCTTACTTCTGCCTTCTGACAAAAGCACATTTTCCCATGGCATTGTGGTACCGGAAACATCATCTGCTAGTATAGTTGCAGCCGCGACATCGCAACTGAAGTGCTAGGCTGTGGTCCATGGCCCACTACCAGGCCGCGAGAGAACTGCCAGCAACGGAGACTCACTCAGTGAAGGGCTACAGCAAAAAGGCTGCCCCCTTCACTGAGGACGCTTTTCAGAACGCTAGGCGGGTGGGGCGTTGCAGCGGCGCATAGAGAGTATTACAACGAAGTATTTTTATGTTTCTGACAGTTTCTCCATGCGACACGAGTCCATAGAAATCTCGTTACTGCGAAGTACATTCAGCAGCAGACACTTTCATTACAAGGAAGTGACCTTGAAATGCTTGAATGAATCATCCACAGAGCAGTTAGTTCTGTCTGTGGTTACAGCTCAGTTGTGCACATTTGCACAACGATCCCCAAACAGAAACACTGTAAAAAATGTTCTTTCTTCGAACTTTCCTCGTACTGTTTTTTTTGCTGTTTTTGTTTTGTGGGGTTTTAAGTGATACCTTTTCGTTATTGCTCGTCAACATTTGAAAACATCCATTGGAATTTAACTCATTGTCACCCTTCTATAGAAACGGCAGACACGAAAAAACAATAACAGTGTTAATGTTTGTGATGTGCAGTCTGTTGGAATGACAAATGCAATGCATATGTCTTTGTTATATGCAAAAAGGATTAAAAATCTCAGGTTTCAAACGTATGCGAACTGCTGCATTTGAAGATGCCGAAAAAGCCGTTTTTATGTGGTTCAGTGATGCTCGTTCATGAAAAATTCCTATTAATGCGGCACTCATTCAAGAAAATATGAGGTTTTTAAACTCTCTTGGGACCCGGACAAACAATCTCACACAGACACGGTAATAGCGCTTCGGGACGCACGTGTTGTTCCCATTGGGTGAGGGCGGGAATCCCAGATCCCAAAACTGTTCAGAAACCTCACAATATGAAGAAGAAAAGGATGATTTGGCTTCTGATTGATAACTGTGCTGCCCACAACATGCTTCCACATTTAGATAATGTTCGCGTTGAATTCCTCCCACCCAATTGCACAGCAGTGCTTCAGGCATTGGATTTGGGCATCATTCGTACCCTAAAAGTTTATTATCGCAAGGAAATGCTGAGAAAAATTCTCATTAGCATAACTTGAAGACAGGAATAGATTAAAATAACGCGAAAGAAACTATTGAAGCTGCTTCCATTTCCAACATCCTATCTTTGTGATGCACGTTTTCTGCAGTGACAGCAACCAAAACGAGATTACGGAGTAGACTGAACATAAGCAACACACTTCGCGTGTCACTGTCTTCCATCGTCCCCAGATGGGATCGTCTGGTTGCAGGAAAACAAGCTCATGGCTCTCACTGATTCTGCATTATGGTAAGCTGTATAATTTCTATTACTAAATTATAACTTAATAATAATAGAAATGCAATATAAATTGTGTATAAAACTACCCTACAAACCCACCCATAATCACCCCACAAACCTCCAACAACCCACCGGTCCCTGGAAAAATTTGCTTCTAGTAAAGCGGCCCTTGGTGTCAAAAAGGTTGCGGACCACTGGGCTACACTACTGGCTGGACTGCAGAGACTGGCCACTAGGCAGAACTGACAATCACAAGTAGTAATAGTTTGCATATTTTCACGTTTTTTTTTTGCTCTAGTTTTATGTAATTTTGTGCTAGTATTGTAACGAACAGTTGGTGCAGACTACAGTTGAAGATCTGAAGTGGACGCGAGAAGTTGGTGAGTTGCTTATTAACAAATTTTTGTGATTTTGAGTTTGTATAATTAGTGTAGGTCAGGGGGCTTTTTGCATATTGGCTTATTTTACAATATAAACTTTAAAGTAAACTTAGTAAAGTAAAATATGATTTTTGGAGGATTTGTTTTCCAACTTGTATTACTGAGCAATGAATTCAGTGAGCGTTTTCGCGATTTCAGTTCACACGAACAGGACTTTGTGCTGTTTACATCACCATACTCTTACAACGTTGAGAATGCGACTAAGAATATTAAAAATTGAAATACACATCAGAAGGTCAAAAAAAATGTAAATATACAATAATTCACTTAATGATAACAAAACTTAGAAAATCCTAAATGGGGAAAAAATCCACAAGGAATATCTAGGGCAGAGTTGGCCTCAAATCTCCAAACAAAATTTACAAAAGAAAACACGAACAAAAAGAACCCCAATAGAGTTGCCAATATAATTAGGATTTATTCAAGCTAGACAGCTGTCCCCCTCTTCATTTTCTCTTCTTTCCATTGTAGTAAAGGAGATACCTGCTAACACCTACCCATGTTTGTTTGTTTGTTTTTTTTAACTCAACAAATTCAATTCCATTACAATGCAACACTAACACATTTGCCTTTTGCAACATATTTCCGAAATACCTACGCCCATTTTCACTCAACACCAATTGTTCCCCCTCCTCTTAACTCACCACTCATTTTCCTCTTCCTAAAAGAAACTTCATACATCCCTCTATTCTTCTCATTTCAGTTCTTTCCAGCATTATTTCATCCTTTGCCTTAAGTCATCTTTCACTTTCATGCACCACACACTTTGCATCTTCCCCCTTTTCACACATCAGAACTAGGAAGAAGGGCCAGTTGTTATAGATAGATACAGTGATTTTAAGGTAAAGCTCTTCACTGACACATTTTGGGCTGATCATAGGTTTCCATTCAATCCAGTGTGAAACATTGAAAACTCAGTCGCACACATTAACAAGATCTCCATATAATTCACAATGAAAATTGCATGAGTGTCCTTTAGGCTTTCCTGAGGAAGCAGTGCCCATCTATTACCGAATATCTCCAGTTTGGATTACCAATGAAAATTTAACAAATACAACTGGTAAAAAATTTAAAGTT
The DNA here is from genome assembly GCA_026402145.1 of Polypterus bichir lapradei. Taxonomy (NCBI): domain Eukaryota; kingdom Metazoa; phylum Chordata; class Cladistia; order Polypteriformes; family Polypteridae; genus Polypterus; species Polypterus bichir. Next base: position 92,891,243 of record JANRMT010062806.1, read on the forward strand.
TGTCAGGAAATCATACTTTACTCAGAAATTCTGGAAAGGCAATGTATGAATGTATGTAAATTTTTATACTGTATAAAAACAAACACAAAAATACAGGAACACTAATTTGAACTAAAGCAAATTATGGATGACCTCAAGATGGGAGATTCCTTTTTTAGGTTTGTAAATTTAAAAGGTCTACCCCCGTCAAATAAAAGTTAATGGCTTTGTCATTCCACTCTTAACATTTCTCCTTAAAATATTCTGTTACTAAGAAACAAGTTTACCAAACACAGCCAGAGGGCAACTGGGCAGTCAGCATACACGGTCAACAGTTTCTGGACTTCCCACGGATACAAAAGGTTAACCGACGGCGGGCCTCTAACCACAAGGAGAGCGATTACATCACACACCCCCTCCCCTCCCTTCCCATAGCAGCAATATGACGGATTGGGAACCTTAAAGAGCACCAAAAATACCCAAAACAGCTTTGTCAGACCTACTGTGTAGTTGAGGCTGGCTGGAATCCCACATGCTTCTTTCCGAGAGCTGCCAATTCAACAAAAAACCACCTTATTCTTACCTACCCCTCCCTCCCAGGTTTCCTGGAGCCAACTTCCTGCTGACCTTCAACCTTCCCTGCCCCAGTCAGGAGAAGAAACGCAAGCAGGACGCCAGCCCTAGAACCACCAGGTCTGTGCTAGAAGTGGAATCATTGGCAGAACAAGTGCCACTCCTTTTGTTAACGTCCCAACAAGAGGCAGAGATCAGATTTCAGCACAGACTGCAGACAGTTCCGGGTGTCTCCGAGTTATATAAGTCTTCTCTGCTGTGTCAGGAAACAGCAGGAGCAGCCATTCTGGGCCTCATCCAGTTTCTCAGCAGTACTACTGACACTAATTTTAAACAGAGGCACATTCTGGGTCTGATATCTGACTGGATTTTCGCACTGGTGTATGTATGCATAGGATCAAATTGAGGATATCCAGAATATTGCTAATTATTTACATTTAAAAATGTCAATACATGGCTGTGAAAGGCTTAAAAATATTAAAAACAATCTTGAGAAAAGGGGTGAAGAAACATGTATTACAGGGTGCCACTGAAGACTCTAACATCCTGATCATCACAATATGAACTTGTTTTTTTGTAAGGGCATAAAAAACACATACATTCCTACCTATTTAGAATAAAAATACAAAAACACAACAACAAAGACTGTTATATTTGCAATATAATGCACAACCTGCTTGAGGTAAAAATATGCATATGGTGCACCTAAACAGGCAACAGATTAGACAGGGACCATTCAGAAGTGAGAAGATTGACTGAATATAGCCAGGAATGACTCAATATACACAGTACCTAATTAATCTTCAAGATGAAGGATTAGCTTCATGCTATAAAAATGGAAAGTTATGTTTCACTATAAACCCTTAACCATCCTTTTCTTCTACTTGTACTGTGTACTTTAACTGCTAATACTATTTTAAGTTTTATTTTGTTTTCTTCCTTTAATAAATTTGTACAGATATAATTTTACTTTCTGCATTGCACAGAAAAGTTTAAGTAATTAAATGTATTTTTTTTTATTTAAAAATCAATGTAAACATAGCCACTGTGTACTTAGATGAGTTAAATGAGAAAAAGTAGGCAATACACAAACGTTTTAGGTGACATTTTTATATGTAGCAGTGAAGGCAATGGAGGGTAACCATAAAGTAGAAGGATTACAATATATTATTGGTGCCATTTACCACAAAGGGGGTCATCTGCACGTGTTCCTATATATAAACATTTACTTCAGTAAAATATACTGCATAAATATAGAATGCAACATTATAAAACACATAAAAGTCTGTCATTTTCTAACCTGCTTTGTCCTGAACAGGGTTGCGAGGGATGTCAAAGCCTGTTCCAGCCAGCACAGGATGTGAGGCAGAAACAAACCCTGGACAGGGCACCAATCCATTGCATAGTAAACACACACACTCAACTACACATTAGGGCCAATTTAGTACCACCAATACACCTAACCTGCATGTCTTTGGAGTGTGGGAGGAAACCAAACACCCGGAATAAATTCACGCAGACATGGGGAGAACATGCATACTTCACACAGGGAGGACTCAGGATGCAAACCCGAGTCTCCTTACTGAGAGGCAGCAGCATTACCACTGTACCACCATGCTTCCCTAAAACACATACAAGTTTAAAAAAAAACATACATAAGGAAACCATAATCTTGTGTTGGTTGTTCAGCCTTTCACAAGGTTAGACATTCAAAATTAAGCAAGTGTAAACCCTCACCACTCAGTTTTACGTTACTGTAAATGCCACTATAAGATATGGGCTAGAGCACCGGTTCTCAGACTTTATTACTCCAATGTGAGGCTACCCTGCAAGATATTTCTCCTCCTTTACTTTTGCTGCTGTCTTGACAAAGGTGATCATTTTTGAACTTACATTTATTAATAAAATATTTGCTGCTTGTATTTTAAAACATAACACAAAATTATGAAGTTATTTCAAAAGCAGCCTTTGTGGTTTTATTAAGTAAGAATGATTTTACTCTTGTGTGAATTTCTTAATCATAACATGAAACAAGTAAGCATTTCTTAAGGATAAATAATATCCAGTTATTATCCAAACAGAATTTGTCAATGCAGATACTTTTGGAAAAAACAACTCACTACTCACTTGGATTACGTATTACTTTTTAAAATAAGCATAAAAGTGTTACATATTTCTATAAGTCAAACATCACAACTACATTTTAAAATGCAGAAATAAATCGGTGCAGACATTTTTTTCATAACTTAATTACAAAAGCTACTTTGCTTTGTGATAGTAATATTTAACACAACTAAAAATGTACCAAATGAAGTCAATGGAAAAGATGTGGAGGACTACCGTCCCTGACACCTGTATGGTTTTAAAAAGTGAGTGCAGCAGTGCTGTGTGTGAAGTCGCCTTTAAAATTCCTTCATGAGACTGTCACATCTTTGGCATCATATTAAAACACAAAAGGTGTTCATGACAGTGAGGTGTGTTACCTTCTTTTCACTTTTTCTTCTTGGTTCATTACAAGTAGCAGATACTCATTCTAACTAAAGTGCAATACAATAACTGCATGACTACTCCAGACCTGGCAGGAAGAGTGGGTCACGGTCACAAGGCGGAAGGTGAAGGTTGCACACTGTACAGGGGCATCAAACCCATAATTGGAAGTGTCAAACCGTTTTCATGGTCTTGCAAAGTGTGTTGGATTCTGGGTGCATGAGGGGGAGATCTCCCTGGAAGGATTGACAGGCTCTTGGCCAGACTGGAGGTGGATTCAGTTGTCACTGTCCATATGGAACAAATGGTATACATATTGGTAGTCTGTCAATTCTGCGATCCAAATGTAATGAGTTACATGCCAGACTGAGGGGCATAACTGACAAGGTAGTCTTCTTTGAAGTTTTACCTATGCCACGCACCAGTCCATATAACAGTGAGGAGATTAGAAGGCTCAAATATGGGTGTAAGGGTATATAGGTTTATGGGGCATAGGGACTTCTTTCAGAACAGATTGGACCTGTTCCACCACGACGGGTTACATCTGAACTGGAAGGACACCAGTGTGTTGGGGAGGTGTATGATAAGGTTAGTCAAGGATTGTCCAAAACTAGGGTATGAAGGGGCAGGGAGTTTAGGGCAGGCCATATTTACAGGCATGAAAGAACAAATAATAATGTAAAGATAAAAATGCATACTAATATAAATTCTAACTAGTAGTTTAAATAGAAAAGTATAAGTAACACTTTTAAAATAGTTTGCCTTAATACTACAAATATCACAAAATAAATCAAGTTGTATGTAGCAGAGCATAATTATGATATTACAACAATAACAGAAACCTGGCTAAATAACAAAAATGGGGATGAGTATAACATTGAGGGATACACATTTTTTAGGAAGGATAGACTGAACAGAAAAGGAGGTGGGGTTGTAGTTTAGGTCAAACAGAATTTAAACGCAAGTCCTCTTCAGTTGGACGATGAACCCCATCTTAGTTAGGACATATGACTTCTTCTGGAAAGTGTTAGAGAAAGAGGTCTTATTTTAGGAGTGTGTTATAGACCACCCAATGCAGACAATTTCATTGCACATCTTTTTGGCAATATTAAAAAGGTAAGTTTACAGGGGGATATATAGTCATTGAACACTTTAATTACCTAAATATTAACTGGTATAACCTTGAAAATAGCAGAGCATAAGGGCAGGAGCTTTAAGAAGTAATCAGCGATTTTTCTTTGAACACAGTATATTAAAAGCACCAATGCTGGGGGAAGCATGTCTACATTTAATATTTTGTAATAAGCAGGACTGAATTAAGGATATTGTGGTGACTGAACCACTAGGAACAAGTGACCATAATATAATACAATTTTCTGTATTTTGGAAGAGTGCAGATGTTAAGACTAAAACTGTTAAGTTTAACTTTTGGTAGGGCAAATTTGGAGCAGGTGTGGCAAAGTTTAAGGAAGATGGACTGGGATAAGCGTGGAGACGATCAAGGACCAGCAGAACAAGTTAAAAATGTTTTACATGTAATGCAGGACAGGTACATACCTAAACTTGGAATTTAAAAAGCTTTGCAGTGAGTTAATAATTAACTGAAAAAGAAGGGGCAAGGTGAAAACGTTTGAATAAGGCATAAGACTAAATAACCCAAGTGTGAACACAGGCCATATGAAAATATGAGGGCAACCATTAGGAAGGATATTAGGGAGGCTAAAAGGCACATAAGATGAAAGATGACCCAAAAAGATTCTTTCAGTATTTTAGTACTAAAAGAACAGTCTAGGAGGTAAAGTGCATCAGAACAGTAAAGAGGAATTAAATAAAAAAAAAAAAAAGTGAAATAGCACATGTTCTCACATGTGAGGAAGTAGATAACCCCACACCAGTAAAAGGGACTACTAAGGAGGTACTGAGTGATTTGGAAATTGTGGAGGGAGAAGTACATCTTAGATTAAATAAGCTGAAATCAAACAAATCACCAGAACCAGATAAGATTTACGATTGAGTTCTTAAGGAGTCTAACAAGTACATATATAAACCCTTGACATATGTTTTTACAAGTCACTGTGCACTGGGGAAATTCCAAAGGACTTGAAAATGGCAAAAATTACCTCTCTATTATAAAAAAAAAATCTTAGAAGGGAGACTAGGGAGACAAGATGTGATCTTCTCGGAAGACAATTTGACGTCCCGCGAGAGACACTTTAACGTCATGCGAGAGAAGGCAGTGAGACAACATTTAAAACAAGTTCACAAACATCTAACCTAGCAGTTGTTGGAGTGCTTTTGACAGACACGCTTCATGTGCTCCCAGCTCTTAAAACAACAACAAGCAACAAGCAGAACACGCAACTTGCCAGCAGCAGCAAGCCAGCAGATGATCCAACTGCTTTTCCTTAGCGTGTGTTCAGCCGCACACCCTTCACAACGCGAGCGGCGTTATACATCCTGCGAGAAAGAGATTTAACCACACCTGGGGCCAGAAATAATAAATAACAATCTCTTTAAATTGCACATCCGGTAAACCAAACCCGGGGGTTTGGTGAGCCCCCTAGTCCTGTTATATAAAAAGGGTGACTAGGCAGATCCAAGCAACTATAGGCCATTAAGCTTAATGTGCATTACTGGTAAATTAATGAAAGCAATTATTAAGGACTAGCAAAATACCTGAAGTAGTGTGTTAAAGAAGTTATGAAAAAGAAAAGGAAACATTTTAAAAATAACATAACATAATTGTCAATGTAACCGTTGTAAAGATAACAGGTTTCATTCATCAAAGTGTTCACTACCCAAATCGGTACTCGTGAATCTAAGATGTTTAGCAGGCATTCCCGGTATTAACTTGTGGATTTGCCTGCGAATATTTAGTGTCAGCGTGTCTATGAATTTGTGGATCTGCCTGCGAGTATTTAGCGGCAGCAGCTCTATTAACTTGTGGATTTGCCTGCGAGTATTTAGCGACAGCGTCTCTATGAACTTGTGGATTTTTCTGCGAGTATTTGGCGGCAGTGTCACGAAGTTGTTTACGTCTAGCTGCATCAGAAAATGTACCACAACGTCTGACACACCTCCTTTTTACTGTTTTCTCACAGCTTGGATTGCTGCTGTCATAATCAGTTTGAGTTTCATGGTTTGTTTCAATTACGTTAGTATTTGCAGGACCTGTTGTGTTGAAGTGACATTCGGCATCCGTCAAGCGTTGTAAACATACAACTGGTTTCATCGATAACTTTACATCCAGCTTTTGAGAGTTTAAACATTCATAAACATCAAAGTGTCCACTACTCAAATCGTCACCTGTGAATCTAAGATGTTTAAGAGGCATTGGCAGTTCTCCAAAGGTGTAAAATATTTGGCCATTTCGGTACACTTGAAAGCGACAACCGAACAATTCAGCGGCAGCCATCAACTCACATGCAGAACCATAGGTGAAGGGCTTAAGCATTTCACTCTTATAGTGCTCCTGTGTAGTATAATTATCTCCTGTACCATCATCAGTCCACACCTTGAACCTGTCCCAGTCATTCAATACATAAGACACAATGTTCCTCTGGATATCAAGAGTGAGCCTGATATGGCCGTGCAATATGTAACACAGAGAATGGAAAAGGCAGGCGGCATCTCCGGGCATGGAAACCACTCGGTAAGTGACAGTTCTTTGATCGATGGTGATCACCTCGATAGACATGTTAATGGGGGTATGGTTGGAACGGTAAAGTAAATAGGTACCTGAACAGTAAACTAAGTCTAAAATACCTACACAATAACTATAATCGTAATAAATGAACAATAAAACAGCGGAGAAGCCTTGGATTAAATAAAAAGGCTGCAGTTATCAGCAGGGAGACGTGAATCCCGTGGCGAAGCAAGGAAGGGAATTAAGAGACCAGAGCGACGGACAGCCTTATATGGGCAGGCAGCCAATTATGTGGGAGGCGTGGGGATGGGGGACGCAATATAGGCAGGCAGCCAACTACGTGGGAGGCATGGGGATGGGGGACGCAACGCCGCCTCACACGGCAACCGAGCTGCAGGCTATGGACGTATAAATGTACATAAGTAGGATTCAGTTATGACTTTTACTCGTAGAATTTGGAGAATTAGTGATGAGTGAGTGAGTGAGGGCTTTGCCTTTTATTAGTGTGTGTGTATATTATATATACACACATACACACACCAGTAACGGCATACTGCACGATAACGTGCAGTGAATCCACTTGATTTGAGCATTCCTAGTTTTCATCCTCTTTCTCTGTACGTTTATCATTCATTTGCTCAGAGGTTGATGCACTTGATGCTTCCTGAGCAGCTCTTCTTTTCTCCACCCTAGCGGCCCACTTCTTCTCTTCTTTGTCACCACCTTTTCGTGTTAAAACTGATTAAGTCAGTGTTTGTGTTGCAATTACTTAGTACGTTTTCGTTAATTTTTCACTTAACCTGGCACTTAAGTTTTCAATCTGCCTTAAGAATGATTTAAGATATGAAGAGGCAGAGGAAGTGACGGGGAAGGTGGCAAGGATGAGAACGGCGCCTGTATACATGCGATGCACAGCCACCCTGGTAGTCAATACAGAGAGTTGATTCTACAATAAAATAAATAAAAATAAGGAGGAATAACCTTGGAGGTTAATCATCACCCCGAAAGCGGATAGTAAATGTGTACCAAATTTTAGGTCAGTAGTTCAAACGGTTTACGAGCTACAGTTGATTTAAAATCCTGGACAAACGGACAGCCACAGTAGCGTGTGTATATATATATATATATATATATATACACATACACACACACACACAGACACAGGGTGGGCCATTTATATGGATACACCTTAATAAAATGGGAATGGTTGGTGATATTAACTTCCTGTTTGTGGCACATTAGTATATAGTGAGGGGGAAAACTTTTCAAGATGGGTGGTGACCATGGTGGCCATTTTGAAGTCGGCCATTTTGGATCCAACTTTTGTTTTTTCAATAGGAAGAGGGTCATGTGACACATCAAACTTATTGGGAATTTCACAAGAAAAACAATGGTGTGCTTGGTTTTAACGTAACTTTATTCTTTCATGAGTTATTTACAAGTTTCTGACCACTTATAAAATGTGTTCAATGTGCTGCCCATTGTGTT
>JANRMT010062806.1:92908158-92918581 GCA_026402145.1 Polypterus bichir lapradei
GCCTTCTACCTACACGGGAAGTTGGAGAATTAGTGATGAGTCAGTCAATGAGTGAGTGAGTGAGTGAGTGAGTGAGTGAGTGAATGAGTGAGTGAGTGAGGGCTTTGCCTTTTATTAGTATAGATTAGATAGATAGATAGATAAATACATCGATATATATGTGTATGTATATGTGTGTATATATGTAGAGATAGATAGACAGATATATAGAGATACCAACACTCATAACAGTGACAAAACAATTACATTGTCAATCATGTTACGTTATTATTAAAATGTTTCCTTTTCTTTTTCATTACTTCTTTAACACACTACTTCTTCGCTGCAAACCGCGGGTATTTTCCTATATATATATATATATATATATATATATATGCATATATATGTATATTTATATATATGTTTGTGTGTGTGTGTGTGTGTGTGTGTGTCTGTGTCTATATATATTACAGCAACACTCATATCAGTGACAAAACAATTACATTGTCAATCATGTTACGTTATTATTAAAATGTTTCCTTTTCTTTTTCATTACTTCTTTAACACACTACTTCTCCGCTGCAAACCGCGGGTATTCTGCTAGTGCATATATAAAAGAAAAATATATATGGAAAAAGTCATAAATTACAAGTCGTCTATTAGGAACATGTGAATGTCAGATAATGAAAACCTGAAAATCTGGGGCCTGCTGTGCCTGTATATATTCCACCCAAACTTTTGTGCGTGTATGAATTTCAGAAAGGTTCATCCATTGGATTTACTTTCTCTCACCAGATACAGCTAACACACCAAAACTCCTAAATTATGCACATTCTAAATTACTTCACTTAGATATTTGAAACCCCAATTTCAGCAGAATCAATTGTAATATACACATGGCAGGAGAATGAAAAGAATGGAAGACAAAAGCTTTTTTTATGATGAAGGGCATTAGAATGGCCGTGCAGTATTGGGCCATACATTTCAGCACTGACAACAGTGATGTTGATGAAAATACAGGTAAAATTCCTTTACAACTAATACCTTTACAACAAAAAAAGTATTTTATGGTCCAGACAGTTTCCTCATATGATGCAAGTCTATAGAAATCTCGTTACTACGAAGTACTTTCAGCAGATACTTTCATTACAACGAAGTGCCCAAAAGACCTTGAAATGCCTGAATGAATCATCCACAGAGCAGTTAGTTCTGTGGCCGCAGCTCATTGCCTTTTTCATTTCCTGCAGTTTTCAGTGATACCTTTTGCTTATAGCTCGTCAACATTTGAAAAACATCCACTGGAATTTAACTTATTGTCACCCTGCTATAGAAACGGCAAACATGAAAAAACGATAACAGTTCATATTAAAAAAAAAAACTTTACATTATTGCAGCTCTTGATTGCGGCAAAAAGAAAAAACACGTTGCCAGTGAATTCTTAATTTCGCCATCGACGCTGTCAACTTTCTTTAAAGACCGAGCAAAAAAAGAAGAAAAATCTCGGGTTGCAAACGTATGTGAAATGCTGCATTTGAAAACGTCGAAAAAGCCGTTTTTATGTGGTTCGGTGATGCTCGTTAAAGAAACATTCATATTAATGCGGCACTCATTCAAGAAAATGTGAGGTTTGCAAACTCTCTTGGGACCTCCCCCAACTAGACAGCACAGCGAAGTGATTCCCGAAGTGTGATCGCCACATTTATGGAAGAATGTTTATCTGTTGCCGGGGCACCAGCAGGCTCAAAGCTATGCTGCATCTCTCAGCCAAAGCAAACAGAAAAAATATCGATGGGTGAAGCAAGGAACATTGTAAATGCAGGTAACAGGATTACTTGATCACTGATCTGGCCACGACCCTGTCTGCCTGCTGTGTCTGTGTGTAGCAAAGTGGAAGATCACGCTACAATAAATAAGTGTGCCATTCCTGTTTCAAGCTGAATAAAGCTGGTTTTCCTAAAGTACTGAGACTAAGCCTCGTGTTTTGGGGTGCAAGACAGGGACTTATAGCGCGAACCCAATCTTTTATGATTTGCTTCTGTGTCGCTTCACTGCAGTGCTATCAGCCTGTTGTTGCACTGCCCCGGCAATGGACAAACAATCTTCCACAGATGTATCGTTACCATTTGGTGGGGAGTGGAGGGTGGGGTCTCAAAAGAGTTCAGAAACCTCACAATATGAAGAAGAAAAGGATAATTCGGCTCCTGATTGATAACTGTGCTGCCCACAACATGCTTCCACATTTAGATAATGTTTGCGCTGAATTCCTCCCACCCAATTGCGCAGTAGTGCTTCAGCCATTGGATTTGGGCATCATTCGCAACCTGAAAGTGTATTATCGCAAGGAAGTGCTGAGAAAAATTCTTGTCAGGATAACTTGTAGGCAGGAGGAGATTAAAATTAACACGAAAGAAGCTATTGAAATGATTGCAAACGCTCGGGCACAAATTAAAGAAAGCACTATAGTAACAAATACAGAATCTCATTACATCAAAATTTTCTTCAAAACGAAATATTATTTAGGTCCCTGGGAGTTCTTTGTAATAGAATTTTACCTGTACTGTATTTTCATTCAGTTAGATGAAAGCACAAGTTTGGTTGACTGTGCACATTCATTCTGGAAAGATTTTTTTTCCCCTAATAAATCTCCTTTTCATCGTCCTGTTTAATTCAGTTAAGTTGAACTTAATAATAACAAACTATGAACAGGATAATGATACTCATTTGTCTTTAAGAAAGAAAATTATATTGGTCATCTCAGGTTTGACATCTTATTTTATACAATTTACTCATAAATAAAGTGTTGATGGTAAACTACAAGAAGCCCACAAGTAACACTGATCGTTTTATTGCACTGTACTGTATTGTATTATGTTATAGTCTATTATGCAAGTAAACAACAGTGGGAATAGCAATAAAAGACAGCTATACTGAAATGAACAGATTATTTTTTAATCAAAACTTAGCAGTTCATATTATGCAAGTCGTCAAAGAAGGCTGTGCTCCAAGTGACATTTTCCACTTTGGCAACTTGAACATTTTACTGCATTAACTGTACAGACGCTTGCAGTTTTATGCTCTTTCACTAAAGCCATGTTGCTTTTTTTTTTATACAGTTTATAGATTTCAGAATAGAACATTCTGCTCATGTCCACAAAGGTTTTCATCCCAGATCCCCAAAGTTGTGTGTATTATATTAATATTTAATTTATATTAATAGATATGCAATTTCCAAATAAAATTATCTGTGACTAGATATGTGTGACAGTAGGGCTTGTGATGGACTGCTGCTTTACCTGGGGTTAGTGGCTGCCTTGCAGTTAGTGCTTACAGGATAGACTCCACCAACCCACAACCCTTAACTGGTATAAATGAGTTTTGAGAATGTCAGAGAGACATGTCTTAATGCCATCATGTGGATACTGCAAAGTGACTGCTTGGAACAATCTCTTTCGTCTTATAAGGAAAGACCAAATCATTTACAGCACACCAAATGCTAGTGGCCCAAACAATTGGGACATCTTAATATCAGTAAAACATTTTGTAACAGATTTCCCAACTGAAAAGCAAACTTCTTTCTTTTAAAATTACAAGTTACAGACACCAGCATTATTAGTAGCATTTCAGCTACTGGGGTAGAAGGTTAATTTACTTAACAGAGAACAAACATACTCTATTCACCTCAGGATGACTTGACAGTTCACTAGGCTTCCCTTTACATACACAACCTATTCCTGCTCATCGGTAACAACATCTGGAACATGTGAGAGCTGTCCTCTAAAGTCTACGCTTTCAAAGAGACAAGTTTACATGGAAGAAAGTGCAAGAATTTGAATTAAATCCGAAGATTCTACAGCATAAATCATTCCTAAATAGAACCACCAAAGGTGTCTAAGATTTTTTTTTTTTTTGGTAGTTGGTACATAGTATTAATCCCTGTAGAGAAATTGCCTTTTCGCATGACCTTTGGAGGTCAGAGCTCAGGATCAGTCACTGTATAGCGCCCGTGGTTATATGAAATATTAGTATTTTATCGAAAATCCGAATGAGCCACTATCAATTTATCATTTGTGATTATGGTTTACCAGTGGACAGGGGTGCAATCCAATTGAAATTAGTAAAAGTATACAAATACAGGCAGCATATAACTGTCACTATACTTAATAAAGCAGTTAAAGGATTTTGAAAGGGTGGGTGCAAAGGGTTCCTCCTTAGCAACTAAAAGATAAACAGATAAGGGCAAAAAGAAAAACAGAAGCACCACTGAATGATCCACTACAAGCTTATTTGTCCACTGCAGCCTGAGCAAACTTGTTCACCCACCTTCTATACTCTCCTAGTGTCTTCATGTTTTCATCTGATAAGCACTGGGCAAGAACGTGTTGATGACAAAGTGGCATCAAACACCCAGTGTTTCTCCTCTCTCGTAGCATGTTTCCAGTGCCGTACATGGGGTTACTATATTCTTAGGCACAGAACATGCCATATATGCATATGCATGAGAAACCAGAAAGAACGATAGTGGCGGATTTTGGACAGTCAGATGCCTTGCTCAGCTTCCTGTAACGCCCTAAACACGCCAGAGGCAAAACAAAACCAGATTACTTACAAGTCAATGAAGACAAAAGCAGCACGCACCTCCTTCAACTCGCAGACATGTCTTAACAGAAGGCATAACAACCCACTTGACATTCTCAGTCTGAAGAATCATATTCCACACTTTGCTCTGCCTAACAAAAATTTATAAGGCTAAAGACTGTAATGGACACAAATGCCTGCAGCCCTACTGCAGGGAAAATTTTAGCAACATTGGTTCCATCTTTCAACTAATATTAATATATACACAAAGATATAATTGCAGAATAGAAAAGGATAGCACAAGGTAGATCACACATTTATATAGTGCTGACAGGGCAAGCAGCTTTAAAATTAGAAAAAATAATGAATTGCAACAAGACATCTATGTAAGCATGCCACAAGTAAGGCAAACTAAGTTAGTCAATAAATAGAGATCTCAGGGAAAAAAGACACAGTGCATTTTATTTGCAATTGCCCCCTAAGGCCCATTTTAATATAACAAAAACAAATTCAATATCTATCATTTCACAGTATCCACAACCAGGGTCAAAATGCTTGAACAAGAAAGGAACACAAATACAAACCATGACTGCACATTTATCACCCACACAAAATAAGGAAGTGACCTCTTCAGACATGACAGCTTAGATCTGTCTGTGGCTAGTGAGAAGTAATTCTGAGAGGAGGCTGCCAAGCGACTTCTTAATCAGTCCTTGCACCTGTCAGTCTTCTTTTTTAGATATGCATTCAGTATATCCACAGGGATACATACAGATGACCTACAACCATACAAATTTGAAGTATGGAACAATATGAATGCAATTGTCTATAATATTTCAGGGAAAGATAAGAATGTGACATGATCATAGTTTTAATGTCATTGTAAGGGCATTTAAGACATCTCTTTATAAAAAAAAAAAAAAAAACTATACACCCCCAACCCTGAAATAAAAGTATGAAATCTTTCAACTAAAATAAATGTTCAGTATATGGTGTCATACATAAGCAGTTAGCCAGTCTGATTTCCTGTATCACTGCACATTTTAAAAGTAAATGTTAAATACAACAAAACTGTGACACTTATTTATTAAAGTCATACCCTTTTGGACTTAACAGTTAGGGACAGTAAACCAAAACTCAAACAATTAACTTCAAATCCTAAAAATACACAAAAGATAAATAACTAAATAAATACAATCACCACCATGCAATAAGTTATGTAATGTTATTCTGAAATTTTTTGATCAAATATTTCCTGCACACTGTGTTCTTGGTAATATGTTGCATTACTACTCACTGAAATGCAATGAGAAAATCGAAGAATGTGAAAGTGCTCTGCAACCCACTACTTCCTAGAGTAGATCCCCAGATTAGGACCCAAGAGTATCCATGCAATGGATGACATCTCAGCACCACACTAGTTCAGATGGAATGGAACAGTGTGAGGTTTTTTATGGTGGCCGGAGTGCCAATTCTGCCACCAACCCCTAGGTTTTTTCCCTGCAGGTTGGAGGGCCTACCTGCAGGACTGGATGCAGGTTAATGTGATACCCAGGACAAAGCAATTCCAGGTTAAGGGCATTGCTCCGGGGCCCAACAGAGTAGATTCGATTTGGGCATTTACGGGGTTTGAACCGGCCAACTTCCAATTACCAGTGTAGATCCCTACCTCAGGGCCACCACTTCGCCCTATATACCCGAGAACTTTGTAAAATTCCTGCACAAAAAAATCACTAGAAATAACTGAAACCAAGCTTTTCCTGTAGTTGCTGATCAGTTTTCAAAATGCTGTCGAGGAATGTTAGCGCCTTCATCAGTAATACAGTAAAATGCTTCAGCTCAGTAACATTGTAGATATTCAACAATGCACTGCTTCTTTCAGGTTCTGTCACAACACTGGAGTGGATTTAGTTCTAAATAGGAATACACACTTTGTTCATCTTTCACAACTGATAATTCAAAGTCCAGTTTACAGACTACAAATCAGCATTTAACAGTTTTGTATCAGCAAAACTGACCATCACACTCCTCAAGTTAGGACTTAGAATCACACTCTGCCATTGGATTATTGATTTCCTATGCAACCTCCTTGTTCGCCTCTGACAAATTGGCCACACACAGCTCCATTATTAAATTTGCTGCTGATGCCACTATCATAAGCTTGATCACCAACAATGAAGAGACAACTTACAGAGATGATGCTTACCTGCTGAGAAACTGGTACCAGGACATCAATATAACCCTTAATGCCAGCAAAAACAAGGAGGTAGATCACACATCTATATAGTAGGGGATACCATTGAGAAAGTGAGCAGCTTTACAATTCTTGGTGTGACAATAAATGATGAACTGAAGTGCGCAGAGCATATTTCAGCTTTTGTGAAGAAGGCTCTACCTTCTACACCTCTACCTCCTAAAACACCTGAGGGAAGCTCAGATTTCACCATCTGTTCTAGTGAACTTGTACAAGTGCGGAGTGGCGTCCATCCTTCCTGGCTATGTCACATCCTGGTATGACATCTGCTTGGTCAAGATCATTAAGCACTTCAGTAGGTGGCGAAGGCAGCACAGAATATTACTGGCAACCAGCTGCTTTCTGTTCACAACATATACAACACTTGCTGAATAAAAAAGGCCAACAATATTATTAAATACCTCAGCCTTCCTGCAGCGGCTTTTCTCACTCCCTTTTTTTCTGGAACACGGGACCATTAAAACTCATACCAGTCAATTCTGGGCAGATTCTATCTACAAGTCATAAGATTACTGAACAGCCAATCATAATAATAAATACTGCAGCATAAACACTTTGTATATATACGCCTGCCTTGTGCCCTATGCTTGCAGGAAGAGGCTACAGCTCCACTGTGACCCTGCTCAGGTTTCAGCAGTTTCAGGAGATGGATGGATGTCCAATGCCATGTATAATTTTGTTTGTGTGTGTGTGTGTGTGTGTGTTTGTTGATATTTTATTACTGTCACTGTCCTAAGGAGATATACAAGTAAGAATTAAATTGTGCTATGGCACTATGTGCTGTTGACACATGAAAAAACTTAACTGTCTTTAACTGATAAGTAACTGTCATTAAAAACAGAAGCCCTTATTAACTAAAAAGAAAATACTGTAATAAAATGTTTTCTGGAAAATTATTACTTGAGCAATATTCATGTAAGAATTTGCTCCAATATTAAAAGAAAATGTGCTATAAACTGACACTTCATGTTGCTGAGAAGTGCCTTACATGTTTTTGTTTAGGAACAGGAGAAAAACAATGTGCTTGGAAGTCCATCACATGTGCAGCCTGTTAAGTGTCAGGGTGACACCCAAGAGCAGCTGTTCTGACAACAAAGATATTCCATGTACAATAAGGGAGGCTCTTGTCACAGTTATGAAACAAATTAAATCTATCAATGAATGCATTTGCAGGATATGAGTGCAAAATGGTACATGGGCCTAGTTAAAGGTGCTGGGAGTACTAACCTCGTAGAGTTATTTGTATACCAGGAAAAACAAGCCAAAAGCGTGAAATTTTTATGAGCAACAAAAAATATCAACACAAATGTCAGCACAATCACAGTTGGAAAGGTTCATCTACTATTCACTGCTTTACAGGTGCAGATTACTATATGTGCTTTGTGTGATATGTTTTGAAACAGTCACCAATATAGTACACAGGCACTGCAAACTTCAAAAGAAGTTTTTTTGTAATATTTTTGTTGCGTGTGCACAAGAAGATAGAATGTCAGTGCCTAACCCGCATGATTGACACCGCCCATTGTGTTATTGTAGCCTGCCTCTGCAAAAGACATAGTGACTTTCACATTTCCACTGACATGTACATTGACAGTTGCTGCATTGTGAACAGTGCTTAGGAAGCAGATATTGTTCTTGTCCTACACTTGATTTCAATCATTTTGTCTTTTTGCCATACAGCGACTGAACCTAGCTGTATCACGGCAGTTATAATAATAATAACTCTTTGCATTTGTATAGCACTTTTCTCACTACTTAAAGCACTCAGCAATTACAGGTTAAGGGCCTTGCTCAAGGGCCCAACAAAGCAGAGTCCCAATTGGCATTTACGGGATTCGAACCGGCAACCTTCCGATTGCCAGTGCAGATCCCTAGCCACAGAGCCACCACTCTATCGTACAGTGCCGTATGCATCAGTTTTCCTTTGAAGTACAACCTCAAACAGTTCAGGTGGGGCATTGAAACTGTCCATTGTTATACAGTAACCTTGGCAAGCAAAGGGACCGCCAGTGACAGCACAGATAATGTAATGATGCTGTATTATCTGCACTTGCTGTTGCACTTGATTCCTCTACCAGTTTAAAGTATCAAGTTCCTGTGGCACCCTGACATTGCTTGGTATAGTATGTAAAACTTGATACCAAATCATGCCCATTTGGATGGGATGTACAATATCTACGACAGCCTTCCCTTGTAACCCAAGAGACTTTTGTCTATACTTATGACATACACTGGGAACATACACCTTCTGCACAAAAAGAAAGGGTTTTCATAATAAGTGAAAAATGACATTCAATCACAACATTGCTATCACAACTATGCATCTCTGCATGCCAGGAGCCGAATGTTGAGTAGGAGGGACATTGTCAAGAAAGAGGGGCAATGTCGAGTGGGAGGGGACACACTTGAAGGATAGGATGAAGTTTTCAAAACAAGTTTGTCACACATTCAGTTGTCAAAATAAAAGTTTGTTATGAATACTCTGAAGGTTTTAAAAGGTTATGCTACATATAATGGGGAAAACAGACAATTTAAATATACAATTGACAGGATAACCTGAAAGAATAGTTAAGCCATGTTCCCAAAACACAGACTTAGACCAAGAACAGCCAACTTAAGATCCACACCAAGATCTTTAATTCCACTCCACCCCGGACTGAATTTTACAAAGTCCAGCTTAGATATTTCTAATTAAATCTATACTAATAAACGGCAAAGCACGCACGCACGCACGCACGCACGCACGCACGCACGCACGCACGCACGCACGCACGCACGCACGCACGCACTCATCACTAATTCTCCAACTTCCCGTGTAGGTAGAAGGCTGAAATTTGGCAGGCTCATTCCTTACAGCTTCCTTACAAAAGTTGGGCAGGTTTCATTTCGAAATTCTACGCGTAATGGTCATAACTGGAAGTTGCTTTTCTCCATTTACTGTAATGGAGTTGAGCTGGAGGGGCGGAGTTCCGTATGACATCATCACGCCTCTCACGTAATCACGCATTACGTAGAAAGCCAGGAAGAGCTACAAAACGCACTTTAGAAAACATGCATTATATAATTAAGAAGGCAGCGAAACAATTAGAAGCGAGCGACTGACATATAAAACCATATTCAGCGGCTCACGTGAACTGACGCAGTGCGCAGACAAAAAGTAACAGTTCCAAAGAGTGCTGAACAAAAACCTAATTACACTGCTACGCTCGAATAGATAAACCACACGCAGTGGCGCGATGGTAAAGCATTCGCCTGTAACGCCCACGTCCGAGGTTCGATTCCCGAGAGGGGATGCACTAAGTATGTACGCGCGCTTTTCGATTTATTTTAACCTCGCATCCCCTTAGTTTGAAACGTATGAAAACGCATGCGGTTAACGCAGAAAGACAGATCACCTATTCACCTATTGAAGCTTCATGAATAATGGATACTTTATTCGCGATCAATGATTGTTTTGGTAAAGCCATACTCAGTGTATTCATTAGATGAACGGTAAAAAAGTAAGAGCGAGGGGACGGTAACTTACTGAAGCACACAAGCAAAACCACAATCGCATGCGGGCTCGATGTACTGACTTGCGCGATCACATTCCAAAAAATATTTCTTTTCAAGTTC
>JANRMT010062806.1:92919911-92933398 GCA_026402145.1 Polypterus bichir lapradei
ATATATATATATATATATATATATATATATATATATATATATATATTTATATATATATTAAGACAAATGGTGAAAACTATTTTTTTTAATTAAACTTACTTCACTTAACTACATTACTAAAAAGCTTGTAATTATGAGAAGAATTTATGTCTTTTATGTCGTATGTATTATGGATATTTCCTATACATATTTTATTTAGTTAAAAAATTATGTATTTTGCTGAAATTGTATTTATCTCAGTATTTTACTGTCACTGAACAATAAGCCTACAAAATGTAATGTTGTCAATAAAAAATGAACAGGTACCACCTATGGTCTATCATTTAATTATAAAAAATACTGAAGTTAACACTTTAATATAGGATATAAGTCTTCCATGTGTCTGGATGTGCAGGAATTAGAATTGGCCAACTCAGTAACACGGAATCAATTATTAGTATGAGCTATTAACCCTTCCCCTTTGTGATCAGTGAGAACTTCTGATGAAGTTTCCCAACAATCATGCGTAATATGTCACTGACTTCAAGGACGACACTTAACACAGTGATTCTGACATCAATCAAGCCTCCAGCCAAATAGTGACTTGGAAAGATCTAGGCAGCCATGTTGCCTTGATCAAAATATCTTTGTGTCCTTGATCTACTGAAGTTCCCAAACATTTGCTTTCTTCAGGCTCTGGTTTCCATGAATTTTGGTATTTCCTCTCCTCCACTACTATTCTACTATTTTGCTATAGCTGCTGTTAAAAAATAAACTAATGGTTCTATCACTGAATATGAACATTTATTGTAAAGGCATGTGTGAAGGTACGGCTCCATTTGGTTGTATGTCAGTCACAAAGTGTAACGGTCATTACAATTTGAGGCTCTGTAGATCAAGGGTACAGATCTTGTATAACTATGTGATGGCCAGTGGGACTTTCTATGCTGTGTTGTGCTAGACTGGCAATATCACTTTAAGAGAGACCCAACGAATCAAGCTAATTAAATAGGTAAGCTCAATTATAGGATGCACTCTGGAGATCATAGCAAAGGAGAGAATGAAAACAAAACTGAGTGCCATTATGAACAATGCTGCACATTCTCTCTCTTATTTGTTTATTTACTTGCCTACCTATTTATGTATTGAAAGAGCTTCTGTAAAAAGCTCGATTTCCCTCCAGGGACAAATAAAGTTTTATCTATCTATACTTTAACTACCTGTATGGAATAGTACAAACGGATCTTTTGAGTCTCAGCATCCAGCAGTGTTTCTGAATCACTGGGATGCTATCTGGGTTGATGCTGGTGAGTCACCTAAGAAATTGCAGGGCTGTGTGATATATTGTTCCATTTCTAAGTGAGTTTGTTTCACCAAGGGTTACCTATGATCAACTATTTCACCAAAGAGACAGTTTTGTAATTGCTTAGTCATCAATTAATTTGAAAAATTCAAAACTGGTTTCCAGGGGCCTCATGCATAACACCTTGTGCAGAATTCGCACTATAACATGACGTAAGCACAAAAGCCGAAATGTACTTACGCACAGAAAAATCCAGATGCAGAAATCTGTGCATACGCAAACTTCCATGTTCTTCCGCTGCATAAATCCCGATCAGCGTGAAAAGTAACGCTCGTGCACGCGCCTGCTGTCCCGCCCCAACTCCTCCGAGAATTACGCCTCTTTGAATATGCAAATCAATATAAATAGCCCTTAAGCTCAGCCTTCTGTGAAAAGACAATGGGAAAAGCATGGGGGAAAATATAAGAATTTCAGCGAATATCAAGTGGAGGCAAGGAAAAACATACTATTTGTTGGTTTAAACAGTGGTATAATCAACAAAAGGAAGTTGATTGAGTGACAGAGTGTTGGGAGAAACTCGAAAGCTCAAGTTCACAAAGTCGCACAATGCCTGAAATAAAAAAAGAAGTTGTCACATATCATTAGTCGCTGTGAAAAGGTGAGTCGTAGCCCACCGTTTGAGTGTCATATGAAAGCTTATTAGGGTACAGACAAAAAAAATAGGCACACGGTGGGAAAAAAGCACGAAATGTCAACCTTAATCTCAAAATTTCCACTTTAATAACGTAGTTATTTTGTCATTAAAGCAGAACATCATAAACTTCATCTTAAAATCGTGTAATTTAATAGTTTCTCAAATCCCATCGTAACTAAAGTAGCACGTTAAATGCTTTGTTTTGTTTTTGATCTTCTATGTACTCCGTGTGTGTGAATCACTACATGCTCCCGGGCTTTCTCTTCCTCTGACAGGACACAAAATCCATTATATTCGTGATACTACAGCTCTCTGAATAATTAAAATACTGAGATGTATAAGTGATATCTTTTTCATGAGGATAGGAATGAAAGCATGTTATTAAACATGGGAACACGGTGGCGCAGCGATAGTATGCGACCTTTGATGATATTATTGCAGCAGTACTATCTCTTTCAAACATACTAACCTCCAATTCTTGTTCTTACTTTTCTTTCTCCAAATACCCAATCGCCACACAATCAGCTCTGTAATAGACGATAAGCCATCTGTAAGCTTATAACGATGATTCTTCAAAACTTTTAAGGAACATTGAAATATCTTCGTAGTACGTGTTTAATTATTTTATCCATCTAGGGTCGCACCAGCCCAGCAAGAATACAGCACGAGACAGGATTAATCCGTGAACTGCTAGCGCTGCGGCACCGTGTCCTCACATGTTTAATTATTAACAATACAGATTAATTAAATGAAGTTAAAGTTTTATGTGTATAATATAATCAACATATTTTGCTGCATTTCATCTTAAAAATGATATCAACATTATATGTACACTCACCTAAAGGATTATTAGGAACACCATACTAATACGGTGTTTGACCCCCTTTCGCCTTCAGAACTGCCTTAATTCTATGTGGCATTGATTCAACAAGGTGCTGAAAGCATTCTTTAGAAATGTTGGCCCATATTGATAGGATAGCATCTTGCAGTTGATGGAGATTTGTGGGATGCACATCCAGGGCACGAAGCTCCCGTTCCACCACATCCCAAAGATGCTCTATTGGGTTGGGATCTGGTGACTGTGGGGGCCATTTTAGTACAGTGAACTCATTGTCATGTTCAAGAAACCAATTTGAAATGATTCGAGCTTTGTGACATGGTGCATTATCCTGCTGGAAGTAGCCAACAGAGGATGGGTACGTGGTGGTCATGAAGGGATGGACATGGTCAGAAACAATGCTCAGGTAGCCTGTGGCATTTAAACGATGCCCAATTGGCACTAAGGGGCCTAAAGTGTGCCAAGAAAACATCCCCCACACCATTACACCACCACCACCAGCCTGCACAGTGGTAACAAGGCATGATGGTTCCATGTTCTTATTCTGTTTACGCCAAATTCTGACAATTTTGGTAAGTGCGTGCAAATTGTAGCCTCTTTTTGTAGTGGAGATGAGTGGTACCCGGTGGGGTCTTCTGCTGTTGTAGCCCATCCGCCTCAAGGTTGTGCGTGTTGTGGCTTCACAAATGCTTTGCTGCATACCTCGGTTGTAACGAGTGATTATTGCAGTCAAAGTTGCTCTTCTATCAGCTTGAATCAGTCGACCCATTCTCCTCTGACCTCTAGCATCAACAAGGCATTTTCGCCCACAGGACTGCCGCATACTGGATGTTTTTCCCTTTTCACACCATTCTTTGTAAACCCTAGAAATGGTTGTGCGTGAAAATCCCAGTAACTGAGCAGATTGTGAAATACTCAGACCGGCCCGTCTGGCACCAACAACCATGCCATGCTCAAAATTGCTTAAATCACCTTTCTTTCCCATTCTGACATTCAGTTTGGAGTTCAGGAGATTGTCTTGACCAGGACCACACCCCTAAATGCATTGAAGCAACTGCCATGTGATTAGTTGATTAGATAATTGCATTAATGAGAACAGGTGTTCCTAATAATTCTTTAGGTGAGTGTAATTACGCGCTTTATAAAGTGGCGCAGGTTGTGCAATATTATAACTGTAGTGCAAGTTTACAGTGAGGTGATTGTACTTATAAGTACAAACAGTTCTAGAAAGAGCACTTGATGGACTGATTGACTGTGTTTAAAGTTCTTGGGATGAAACGGTTTCTGAACCGCGAGGTCCGTACAGAAAAGTCTCTGAAGCGTTTTGTCGTGGCTGAGGCAGCATGTCCTTGATGCTGTATCCTGATAATTCTCTTTCTGATCAGCTGCTGCTGTGATTCCCCACTCAGATACAGTGATATAAATACACCGAGTGGTGCAGTGAGAGTAATATGGAAAAAGATGATCCGCTGTGGCAACCCTTAATGGGAGCAGCTGAAATAAGAAAAAGAAAGTGCAGTGACAGTAACAACGCTAAAGCAGTTATGGTATTTGGAATACCATGGCTATTCCCTGGACCATTATATTGTTACAGGTTAATTACAATCAGATGCATTACACTAATAATATGCGGTTAGTTTCAGTGTATTTATAAAGCCACATCAGGAATGTGGATCTAAGAAAAAAAAGGGTAAGCACACAGGAACAGTAGCACTGCTTTGACGCTGGGTGCCGTCAGTCTGCAAAACCGAGTGCAGAACTTGCGTACGACAGGGTATGAGGTACCATGGAAATGTGCGTGGCTTTACGCCAAGTTTAGGTTTTATACATCGCGATTTGAATGTGGAAGCGTTCTTACGCAACATTTCTGTGCGTACGCACCGTTTATACATGAGGCTCCAGGTCCATAAAGGAAAACTGCTGTAAGGCAGTGTGGGCTAAATGTATAAGAATTATCCACGTGGAACAGTGCCGATGAAAATAAACCTTTAAGGGCCCACCAAGAGTCAGAAAACGTGCGAGACCCTGTGAAATAATAATAACAAAAGATTTATTACTGCAACTCGTCTGGTCAATTTCAATTATTATCCAATTGTTTTCCAATGCCCTCGGCTGCAAGTATGAATTGCCTCAACTCCATAGGCTGTAAATCAGCCCATGTCTGTATTAAGTTGCTCTGTCTACAATACTTATGGATTTTTAAAATATTATTAATAATAATAATAATTTCATCTGAATATAAATCAATTACAATTTGCTTTTATCTTTACAAATACAGTAGGTTGAAAAAGTATTCAACCTCCTCTGGAAAGCCTCCGTAGTTCCATCTTAAATCATTACAACCTATAAAAATCACAAATGCAGAGTATCACAGTGAACTTTTATTTCTCTGTGTACATACTTTGAAACATTTAAAGCAGGGTGAACTAAACAAACACAAATTGACAGTCATGTTGTGAAAAATGTTGTTGAAAAAGTAATTGATCCCTTCATATGACACACAGTCAATTCTTGGTAGCAGCACCCTTTGTGGCAATAACTGCTTACAATCGATTTGGATAGCCATCTACAAGCTTAGCACATCTGGATGGAAGCAATTTTTCCCATTCTTCCTTGCAAAACTGCTCCAGCTGGGCAAAGTTTGCAGGCTTTCATTTGTGAACTGCAATTTTGAGATCACGCCACAAATTTTCAATTGGATTCAGATTCAGACTCTGGCTAGGCCATTGCAAAACCTGGATCTTCTTTTTGTCAAACCATACTTTGGTTACTTTTGCACAGTGTTTTGGGTCATTGTCCTGCTGACAGTGGTAGTGTCATCCGAGTCCCAATTTCATGGCTGACGTTTGCAGGTTTTCTTCCAAAATCTGGATATACTTCTTACTATCCATTCTTCCTTCAATATGGACAAGGGACCCAGTGCCTGTCCTAGAGAAGCAGCCCCAAAGCATGATGCTCATCCCACCATGCTTGATGGTAGGTATGGGGTTTGCGGGATCATTGGCAGTACCTTCCGTCTGCCAGACAATTGCCTTTGTGTTGAGGCCAAAAAGTTCAATTTTAGTCTCATCAGACAAAAGTACATGACTCCAGAACACAGGACTTTTGTCAAGATGCCTGTTAGCAAATTCTAATCGAGCTTTCAGATGACATTTTTTAGTAGTGGCTTTTTTCTGGCAACTCTGCCATACAGCCACTCTGTGCGTAAAACCTTCGATACTGTAGTCTTGTGCATATGCACTCCAGCTGCAGATACTGAGCTTTGCATGTCACTGAACATCACCTTAGGATTTGCTGTTACTTCTCTGACTAGTTCTCCGGACATTTTCTTTGTTATTTTAAGAGGTCAGCCTGGCCTAGGCCTGTTCACTATGCTTCCAGTGGTTTTCCACATGCCTATGATGGCCTTCACAGTGGACACACTGAGGCTAAGGATCTTGGCAATCTTCTTGGCACCATTGTTATTTTTAAACTTCTTAATCACAGTGGTTCTGAAGTCATTAGAAAGTTCCCTTGTCTTCATTTGTATCAGTTTTTGAGGTTTTACCAAATAAGCCACTTGTACTGATTTCTCAGTTGTATGTTCCTAAGAACTGGCCTAAATAATCACCCAGAGACCAGTCAACAAGCTAGAGGATTAATTGCTCGATTGTTTACACCTGTTTTCATTACCTTTATTGTATTGTTAACAATCATACAGTCTCCAAGCTATCAGGGGTCGAATACATATTCAGCAGCAGATTTCACAGATATGTTCTTTATCGTTGCAGTATAACTTAATTTTCAGGATTTTTTTAGTGAAACTTTATTGTCCAGGCCCTCATTTATGTGTAACAGTATGAAACTAAAGATGCATTTTCAAAGAAAAATATTGCAGGAAATGTAAACTTTGTCTAGGGGGTCAAATACTTTTTCAACTCACTATATATTCTTCTTAAGGCAAGTTGTAATTTTTTAAAAACAAACACTTTTAGGTGCATTCAATGCATGACATATACTTATATTAATAAATCATTTTTATTAATGTAGAGGAATTTATACAAAAATAGCTTTCTTGATAAATTTGTATGAAGACACACATGAAGGGAACAGTACAAGTTCTTCCACTATATGTGTAGTGAAATCTTTCAGGGCTAACTAAACACATCACAAGCAGGCTTGTGAATTCACTGAATAAAACTTCCAACTGTATCTCCAGATTGCACATTTTGCTTACAGAGTATGACACTGACCAGACTCTAGTTTTCATATACGATTCTAACTGTAGCATTTATGGGAGATATCGTTGATCTAACTGGTTGTTAATTTTTAATCTAGAGCATTGTAAATCATGATGCACATCCTCATCTTAAATGACATACAGTGAATGAGGTTGCTCGCAAATGAAAATATGTGTTGCAGGTGTGCATCAGGACTGGCAACCCATAGAACTCAATATAAAACTTGTGCCGACCTTTTCCCTCTCAATTGGGAAAGAAATAGTGGTCAGCATTGAGAAATGAGGGATGCCAAACGGTCAATAATGTGGAATCAAAGTCTAATAAAAAGGATATTGCTCTGAATATGAACAACCACCATTATAAAAATTAATGTTTATGTTTAAAAAATCAAATCAGAATGCAATTATTCTTGTGATTTTCTTTCCCAGTGCCACATATTCAAAGCACATTAATAAAAGCATGAAGCTGTTCGAAGGACAATGAAAACTGCCCAGTATTGCAAAGTAAAAAAAGACTATTGGAGAAGGCTTTCACAGGTTTTAAATTCAGATGGAAAAAAGGGCTTGTTTAATATTCTACAGTCAAACCAAAACTCAGACAAAATGTGCTCCTTGCTAGCATTAAGGAAGAAAAAAAACTACTGAATTGTGTTGAACTTTCATGTAAAAATACTCGTTCATAAGATTTTTTAACTGGTAAAGCCTGTGTGTGCTTTGCTTGATGCTGCATCGATATGATTGTGAAATGTAACAGCTTGCATGCTGCATGTGAATAATACTTGCAAGTGCAATGGAAAGCAAAGCATACCTAGAGACATTTTGTTTTTCTCATTTATTTTCAGCAGCTCTGAAATGTATATGTTGCCACATAAGGGACACCGTATAATGTATTTGATGCATGTGCATTTATCATGAAAATATGGTCTTAATGCATGGGATGTAGTTTCAAGTAAACAAAAGTGGAACTTGGCATATAAAGTCAAATAAGCACTTTCAATATACAAAATGTCTGTATGTGCCAATAGTGCATATCTACATTGCAAATCTTACAATTTCCAATGGTTGGCTCCATGTAAAATCTAAACAGCCAGTGTGCCCCCAAGTGCCCCAAAGCTATACTATTAGCCATTCTTCCAGCGGGCAGTTTAAAGCAGCCAGTTGCCATGCAGTTTTTCCAAGCCACTTTGTAAAGCCTAAGAAGCCAGCATGTCTCTGTCATCTCTCTATTATAAAAAAAATCCTGGAGAGAAACATTAGGGCGTCAAGACGTGATCTTCACGTGAAGATCACGGAAGACACTTAAAAGAAACTGTGAGATGAAAGATTGGCCACGGAGCGTCTCGCGAGGACCTTAAACATGAGACTGTCTGCCAAAAGATTGACCCAGGGCTGTCTCGCGATGACGTGGAACATGAGATTCTTGCCAGACACATCCTGCTTACAATCGATATCAAATAAGCCCAGAGGCAGCAAAACACTCAGTCATGTAAAGGAGGCTTTGAGCACACACAGATCCAGGGTCTCAGCACATATAAAGCGTATAAGGACAATACGTTATAAATGAAACGTAGACGACTAAGCGAAGAAAAAAGAAGTGCGGAGAAAAGAGACTCAAAAGCGTTGGAGAGAAAAAAAAAGAAAAAGAAGACTCTAGGTGCAAATTCAGAAAATAAGGAAAGTAATTATCAGCTCAGAACAAGTGGAACTGAAAAAAAAGCACATCCAATCCAGCTCAGAATTAAAAGACAGAGAGTAAAAGACAAAGGAGAACTTCATAAAGATGTTCACAAACGTTGGCGCTATACACATGCAGAGCAGATTAGAGATTATGAAAGCAGTGGAATTCGAAAGGCTCAAAAAAAATGCTGCCACAATACATATGTGGAGAAAGTTAAAGAATATGAAAGTAGGAAAATTAGAAAATATAAAAAAAAGAAAGTAAAGATCGCAATAGCACAAACAAACGGATATTATTACTCGAAAAAGGGAAAGTAATTACCACAGACCTGGTGTCATTGGAAAAAAAAGCAGGATAAAGTGAGGTCAGAAATAAAAGTCAGAGTAGAAAACAAAGTAAAACGTCATAAAGAGGTTAAAAAAACAAGGGTGCCAAACACATGCAGAGCACGTTAGAGATAATGAAAACTGGAATTCAAAAGACTCAAAAAAAACGTAGACGCAAAACACATGCAGAGCAAGATACAGAATATGAAAGCAGAAAAAAAACGAGTGTCAAAATAAAGAAAGTACACATCACAATAGCGCAAAGAAGGAGAAATTATTACTCAGAGAAATAACGAAAAGGCGAACAGAATATACGGACATAGGTGATATGTCAGAAGTATGTAAATATTGTAAGGGTTTGAAGTTTAAGTCAGAAAATTTCAAAAACGGAGTTTACCTCACATGCATTTATTGGTTACTTTGCAAAAAAAATTATTAACGGCTGATGATGTAGATCATTTTGTCTGTGCTGAAATTCCAAACAGAGAAACCTACCCTGAATTATGGTACAAAGTCATTAAACACATGTCTCACTGACCTCACTAAAAATATTCAGCATACTGGGACTCAAAAGATTCCAAATATTGTTTTTACAGAAGTTCTGAAATAAAAGAGAAACTAATGAAATAGCAACAATTCAAAGAAAAAAAAAATCTTAAAAGTGTGTATCCAGAAAACCAAACACGGGGGTTGGAGAGCAAAGTGAGCAGGGGGCAAAGCCCCCTAGTTTTCATTAAAAATAAAAATCTTTAATTAAATATATATCAATATTTTTTTATTTGTTTATTTGGGGATTGGACTGAGTTCTTTAGAAAACCGTGAAGGAGATGGAGGTAGTCAGAGAACATGTGGGAACAGGACTGAAAAATAATACCGCACTCAGCTCTAATGTGTGCATAATATGTACACTCTGGAGCTGCACTGGTACTCACTGTCACTTTATAACTTTATTTGCACATCTTGCTTGTTCTGTGTTAATCATGTGGCATTTCCTAGTCAACCATCACTGCCCAGCTTTGTGTTGGTGTAAACTTTCTTGAATTAAGTTTTAAACCAAACTGACAGATGTCATGGTTGGAACTGTAATTCTGTAGTAGGACACCAGCTTATTAAGGCACTTGAGATTCAAATGCTGGAGCTGGAATTGGAAAAACATTTTGTGACTCTACCAAAAAAGTGACTCCACAACTCTGACTCTGCTGTCCTGATCACAAGTCATGCATAAGAGCAACATTAAATTTGCTACCACCACTACTTTACCAAATAACAAACAGCACCATAAAGATGAGTGAAAATGAAGTCACCCAAGGAGTTAAATAAGAGAAAGAGGAGAGTGCAGACCTAGAGAATGCCAATTTTCAGTACTGACAGCTGAAGAAGTGCAAAAAAACACATGGAAGGGGTGAAAAGAGTCACAAGGGTGACAGAGATAAATTCACAAGAAAGAGTAATAAGTGATGTCAAAAGTAGACTGTTTTAGGGAAATAATCTTCTAAAATGCAAAACAAATATTCAGCATGAACACTGTTCCTCCACATGTGTGTGCAAAGGTGTGTGTGTGACAGCTATTTTGTGCTCTCTTAAACATAGTGTTCACATAATGTCCACAAACCAGAAACAGAAAATTCTTTAGCCATTCAGCACATGTGCATGACTATCCCCTCTAATTTCACCAGAAAGACCTGCCAATATAAACTACATGTGATGACATTATTAAAATATCCATAAATGTGACATGATCATTACCCAATTTTGGAACACCGTATTAACCATTAACCAAGAAATTGTCTTTATGCATGACCTTTGGGGTTCAGGGTCAGCCATTGTACAGCGCCCCTGAAGCAATTTTCAATGAGGAGAAGAACATAGAAAAGAAAAAAAAAAAAAGCTTTACTTAACACAAAAGATAAATACTTTTACAAAAATCATTGGAAAAATTTAGCATCTACAGTACAATTATGATTTTTTAAATAGCTTTTGCATATTTCAAACAGATACACATGAAGTTATGCTGTATACATGTTGTGAAGAGGAAGCAAATTAGTTTGCAGACAGTTCTAACTTCTACAATTGTGACACCTGTTTCTTTCAAATTATTAACAAATTGGACTGCATAAATTTTTTTTCTTCAGAAGAAGAATTTACATTCACTGTCTAAAAAAACAAAGGTTACCCGATGACTCTTTCTAGTGTTTCAGTATTGGCAGAATGTTATCTTGCATTTCAGTCTTTTTACAATCTATCTTTTTATGTAATATTTCTTTGCTTTGAGTTTTGTAAGATGTCCTTAATAGCTGCACCCTCTAAGAGGTATATACTGTATACCTTTATATATAAACACATTATATAACATTAAAAAACTTAAATGAAATTCTCAGTAACCAGCAAAAGTTACATTCAAAACTGCATGATGGACAGACAAACTTACAATTTTTTTTTTATCTTGTCTTTGCAAAACAGCCATATAAAAGTTTTCTCTATTTCAGCGTGTGAAACATACCTGTTGCTTGAAACAAGGTGCTGAGTCATTAACATCTGGCCAGGCGTTGTCACATGGATGGGATTCCATAGAAGTGCAGGGGTTTTCATGTCCAAAAGTGGTTTCAAACTGAGGCAGCAAACTCCCCTCAAGAAGATCATCTGGATCAAGGTCTCCAAAAGGCATAGACGGAGTATCCATTTGCTGAAGTAAGTTCTCTTCCAGTTCAGAAAAGCCACTGTTTGGTGCAGGATCCGATGTCGGTTGCGAACTGCCAAACTGCTCAGAGGAGCGTCTCAATGCTGTTTGAAAGCAGCTCAACTCTTCAGTAGGATTTCTTGCTCTGGCAAAACCTCCCTGAGTATTTTTTGCATGAAAAGAATTTTCACACACAGGATTTCGTGTCACCTGCTGGTGTTGTTCTGCAGGTCCCTGTCTGGCTCCTGCCAGTAAAAGAAAGGAGTCGGACTCCTCTAGGAAATCTGAAACTGGAGCCTGCACTGTGTTGGAAAATGAACCCGTAGACAGCACCTTCTCATTGTTCACACATGTATTACCGGAATAAGTGTAGCTGGAAGGCGAATTCTGAAAATGGGAATTCTGATTCACAGAGCAGGAAGGCAGGGAGAGAGTTGAAGATGGTCTCTGGTAAGGCAGCTGTAAATTTGAGGCCAGGTTACAAAGCTGGTGAGAAGTAGCAGAATGATGAGAACCAAGATGGCTGCTCATCCTTCCTGTCCGGTGAACATTTGTCATAGAAGATGTGCTGTTTACATCCATGAACAATTTGGACTGGTTTATATTCTCCTGAGAAACTGGTGTAGGTGGCATAGGATGGGTCGGGTGGTGGCTCTGATGCAATGAAGCAGTATGAAATAACCCAAAGTTCTGGTGCTCTGTGAAACTTTTGTTGTGTTGCTGCATAGAATGGGAAACCCCACTATGCTGGTGAAATTCTGTTCCATTCTCATGGTGATGTCCCCACATTGGGCTGCTGTTTGAGGCACCTGGAAACAAGCCATTTGACTGACTTGACTGGTGTGAAGGGGAGGGAGCATGCTGAGAACACGGTGGTGTTAGCACACTTCCATTCTCCACTCCAATTGAGAAGGCATGGTCTAGGGGGTGTGTCTCCTTGAGGGACTCAAATGGACTGACATGCTGCTCAAAGCCAAGGATAGGCTGAGATGTCGAGGCGTTCCCAGTCTGCTTCACATGATCCAGAGGTTCCACCTGGAGGGGCTCAAACTCTGCATTAAGGTTCAGATCATCTACAAGCAAGGAGGAGCCAGAGAGGACAAAGCTGTCATCTGAAAGAGCCTCCATGCCTCTGGTATACAAAATTGGATCATCAAACAAGTCCATTGTGAGATTAGTCCTACTCCAGCAGTGTCCACAGACCTGGACTGTGAGAAGCCACAGTCCACCCTGTTAGAAACAAATCCCCAGAATGCAATTTAGTTCCTGAAGATCAAAAATATGTTCTGCATCACCGGCCAATTAGGAAAGGCAGCGCAGCATCTCCAACTTAATCTAGAGAAAAATAAGACAGAAATATCAGAAATTAATTGATTGCAGAAGATTAACATAAAAATGACATCTCCAATGAATTTTCACTAAATAATATTTATATATAGCTTCATCAAAATTGTCAATAGACTGCACACTTTCCAGCCTGTATATTGAAAACCTGATGCACATGTCTTGCAGAAGCTAGAGTTAAAAAGGATATCTAAATGTCTTCTGTAAAAAGCTTTACACTGTAGTTTAGCAATTACTGTACATGTTTAAGTTGTTCCCAAACTCAGGAGGACGTCTGGCTTAAACTGCTTTAGCAGGTGGAAAAGCTCTGAAGAACAAGATTTATCCAGGTCAATTCCCCGTTGGTCCATCTGAAAAGAAGAGTCACGTGCAGACGATTACAGGTTAATTGTTGTCTCCTGATAAACAGAACTCTCATGGTAGTTGCTC
>JANRMT010062806.1:92978398-93010456 GCA_026402145.1 Polypterus bichir lapradei
GTGTTTGACCCCCTTTCGCCTTCAGAACTGCCTTAATTCTACGTGGCATTGATTCAACAAGGTGCTGAAAGCATTCTTTAGAAATGTTGGCCCATATTGATAGGATAGCATCTTGCAGTTGATGGAGATTTGTGGGATGCACATCCAGGGCACGAAGCTCCCGTTCCACCACATCCCAAAGATGCTCTATTGGGTTGAGATCTGGTGACTGTGGGGGCCATTTTAGTACAGTGAACTCATTGTCATGTTCAAGAAACCAATTTGAAATGATTCGAGCTTTGTGACATGGTGCATTATCCTGCTGGAAGTAGCCATCAGAGGATGGGTACATGGTGGTCATGAAGGGATGGACATGGTCAGAAACAATGCTCAGGTAGCCCGTGGCATTTAAACGATGCCCAATTGGCACTAAGGGGCCTAAAGTGTGCCAAGAAAACATCCCCCACACCATTACACCACCACCACCAGCCTGCACAGTGGTAACAAGGCATGATGGATCCATGTTCTCATTCTGTTTACGCCAAATTCTGACTCTACCATTTGAATGTCTCAACAGAAATCGAGACTCATCAGACCAGGCAACATTTTTCCAGTCTTCAACTGTCCAATTTTGGTGAGCTCGTGCAAATTGTAGCCTCTTTTTCCTATTTGTAGTGGAGATGAGTGGTACCCGGTGGGGTCTTCTGCTGTTGTAGCCCATCCGCCTCAAGGTTGTGCGTGTTGTGGCTTCACAAATGCTTTGCTGCATACCTCGGTTGTAATGAGTGGTTATTTCAGTCAAAGTTGCTCTTCTATCAGCTTGAATCAGTCGGCCCATTCTCCTCTGACCTCTAGCATCAACAAGGCATTTTCGCCCACAGGACTGCCACATACTGGATGTTTTTCCCTTTTCACACCATTCTTTGTAAACCCTAGAAATGGTTGTGCGTGAAAATCCCAGTAACTGAGCAGATTGTGAAATACTCAGACCGGCCCGT
Source organism: Polypterus bichir lapradei (assembly GCA_026402145.1). Taxonomy (NCBI): domain Eukaryota; kingdom Metazoa; phylum Chordata; class Cladistia; order Polypteriformes; family Polypteridae; genus Polypterus; species Polypterus bichir. The sequence goes on from JANRMT010062806.1 coordinate 92,979,376, forward strand.
CTGGCACCAACAACCATGCCACGCTCAAAATTGCTTAAATCACCTTTCTTTCCCATTCTGACATTCAGTTTGGAGTTCAGGAGATTGACTTGACCAGGACCACACCCCTAAATGCATTGAAGCAACTGCCATGTGATTGGTTGATTAGACAAATTGCATTAATGAGAAATTGAACAGGTGTTCCTAATAATCCTTTAGGTGAGTGTATATATATATATGTGTAAATTATTTTTGTTATGTCTTTTCACAGGGCTTGTTTAACATACTCCTATATTTTCACACTTATAGGGCTTATGCTTAATCAATGAGTCAAAAAAGTTTTCCCTGTTCTAAAACTGGCTTCACATTACCTTCAAAGCACCACTAGGTGGTGGTATTTCTCTGTTAATAAACCATTCATTTTTAGTCCTCAGCACTGCACAGCATTGAACTAATTGGGAAAACCTGGCTCTGTGTATAGTTTGTGTGATTCTCGGTGATTAATTCATATTCTAATTTAACTTTTCACTTTGACAGTGTCCTTTCCACAATTACAATATTTCTAATTTGCTACCATTAGCAGTGCAATGTTTTCCATTATAGTCTAACAGCAGGTTATTAATAGCCTGATTTAATTTCTTCAATAGTTCAGCATTAACAAAGGACACTTGGGACGTGTGTTAACATAAAACTGTCGTGGATGGTCATGTACTTTAGTTTATAAACATCAGAGTGCTCTGGGGCATAAAAAACAGTGTTCCCACTCACATTCTACATGATCTACTGTAGTTTCTTAATTTTAGAAATGAATATACTATTACTACAACTCACTTTCAGGTGTGAATAAAATAATGCAATCGCCTAACAATACATTCAGAGACATACTGTAATAAGGAGAAGAGCCACCATTTGCCTTGAGTTTATTCTACCATGTATAGGGCTCCTCTCCTAGCAATTTAGTTTAGTATCGGTGGATAGCATTTTGTATGGAAAGGTGCTCAGTAAAATACTAGTTGTAGATGTTATTGCTAATTTATACAACCTAAATAGTGGATCCTATAAAACGGAATAATGAAATATTCCATAATTCCTGTGATAGCCTACTGTAATTAAAGATACCCAATAAAAAACACACAAGATTGCATATTTCTTCCAGACTTGTTTGTTGTAGTTTGGCTCCTGAGAATATTTTCAAAACAGTCTAGGTAAATTAGAATTACCATATATACTCACGTTTAAGTTCTCCCACAGATAAGTCGGGGCTTGATTTTACTGTGTAATTTCCAGTATTTTATAATGTTGGTATTATGAGTCGAATGCAGAAAACTCAAACTATTGCTGCAAGAGATTATGATATGCTAACGCCCACCTGAGAGAGTAACCACGGAGCACACTGCCTTTTTTTCTATGTATTGTGCCTACATGACCACACGGTAATATTCGAACTATTCCGAAGCTACGTTTGCACTGTTTTGTGTTTTTTGTATCTCACACCCTCATACACCTTTATCGTGACAGCATCCATTATCTATGATAGAGCGTTCAATCAGAAGAAAATATGAAGCTGGTTTTAAATTAAAAGTTGTTGAAGTGGCGAAGTTGTTGAAGTGGATGTGTCTGAGAAATTGCGGCGAGATTGGAGGAGGCAAGAAGATGTAAAAAAAAATTTCAAAATTAAGTATTTCATTTTTGAATGGACGTATCAGTCAGGGTCTAATTTTATGGTGGGTTTTTCAGGTTTCAAGACCCGACTTATATGCAAGTACATACTGTAAGCCTGTGACTTAACTTACTTAGCAGTCTTTCGGCAGTTAAGAGTTGGCATGTAGAACCATGATGGCACAGTGGTTAACACTGCTGACTCTGTGTTTTTGTGACCTGTAGTTAGATCTCAGTCCAATCACAGTACATGTGTCATTTGAATGTTCTTTTTGTGTATGCAAAGGCTTTATCCTGGTAGTCTGGGTTTCCTCTCCAACCTCAAAATGTGCAGGTTAGGCGTTACAGCATTAAATTGCACCATTGTGAAAGAGTATAAGTTTCAGCAAGCAAGCATGCCCAGAGGGGACTGGGCGGTCTCATGGTCTGGAATCCCTACAGATTTTATTTTTTTTTCTCCAGCCGTCTGGAGTTTTTATTTTGTTTTTTCTGTCCCCCCTGGCCATTGGACCTTACTCTTATTCGATGTTAATTAATGCTGATTTATTTTGTTTTCATATTGTGTTTTTTATTTTTCTATTCTTTATTATGTAAAGCACTTTGAGCTACTGTTTGTATGAATATGTGCTATATAAATAAATGTTGTTGTTGTTCATCCACTAAATGGCAGCATAATACACGTTCCAAGAGTAATTCAAGGTTAACAAAGTAAAACGGGTCATTACACATCACCCCGAGTCTGACTCGGACTTAGCCATATTTATACAGAATTTCAAGCATGAGTCACGGTCAGGTTAACGTCAGGGTGGATAATGGCCACAGTATTTTTTTTGTTATCACGAACACACACACACTTTAATATCATGTGGACACAGGGACTGTCACGCAGCTTCCTAGCAAGGCTGTCAGCTTATAGGTCTGGCTGAAAAATTCTGCGTGTGTAATACCAATATTATATGCAAGTCTTCAAGTCAGTAGTGAATGTAAGCTTACTGGCAATGGCATGATGGTTTTCAGCTTTTGCATCTTGACCATGCTTACAGAGGGAATGTGGTATCCTGACTTAAAATAATAATCTACCAAAAGCCTAAGCTGACATGTCATATTCTACCACAGGTGCAAACACCGGTGTCATTTCCTCTGACCACAGGTCATCACAGCTTTTCGTTTCTACTGTTATTAATCCAGTAGTTTGCTGCAGTATAACCTTGTAAATGAAACGCTTGTTTTTTGTGTGGTAATGCACTGTGCTGCCTTTGTATTTCAGCACAATTTTATATAGTTTCGAGCAAACTTCGTCAAACTTTTACTCAAAGGGCTCTCATACTAAGCTATGTTTAATGTGCTTCACTTTCACCTAGGCTTTCATTCTGCTTCTAGACTAAGCATTCTGATGTGTACCTTAAATACTGTCTTCCAAGGTCTACAGTATGTAAATTAAAAATAAGTCTTTATCAGACACTGTAATAAAGCCAGGTAATTTCACAACTCAAATTCAAATTAATTGTATTATTAGCAAGATTATGTGGTTTAAATGCTGCAAATATGTTATTCAAATAATGGTTAATCGTTAACATTCTTAGATCTGAACTTTGAATAGGCCATTCTGAAGCTCTACGTTTCTTTGTCTTTAAACATTTTAATGTAGATTTACTTGACTGTTTTGGATCATAGTCTTGATTCATGTGTGCTTCAGCAAAAATGCATGGATGGGTGAACTGGCATCTTGCTCAAGAATGTTACAATACAGAGCAGAATTCATTGTTCCCTCAACAGTCGTAAGTTATGAAGTTCCTGAGACAGTAGTGTGCCCTCAAACCCTGACACTAAAAAGTGCCATGCTTCACTATTTAAGAGGTCCTTACTGTGGAATGTAGTTTATTTTTTTACTCTAGATGCAATAGGGCCATAGCATCTAAAAATTTCTACTTCTGAATCAATTCAACTAGCTTATATACAAAGCTACAAGCCAGATGAAAAAAACAGTTTACTTTCTTTCCTTTTAGACTTGCTTCCGTTTATTAATACAACCTGCAAAAAGATCTGCTCAGGTGCATAATGCAAAAAATGTAATAATGCAGAAAATCAGAAAATACAATTTTTAAGGAACAGTAAATGATTATGATAGCCATTCCTAAATAATCCAGAAGAAACTGTTCTGCTGTATATTTTGCCACAAAACCAAACAGTTTTCAATGCAGATTTCAAAACCTCAAACAACTGTAAAAATTACAAGTAACCATTTTAAAAGTCATCAAAAGGAAATACTACACCAACACAACACATCATAAACTTTACCGAGAGGTCTCTGGGTATCAGGTGTCATTTAGCTGCAATTTTTTCATGATCTTTCAAAAAATATCTGTACACATACTGTATTTGTGTATGCAGACGTGCATGGGTTCTTTTATCATCTCTTCACATAACAACTATGCACTTCTTAAGATAAGCAGCACAAATAAGAAGGACAGAAATTAAGTAAATGAAGTTCACGCCTCTTAGTACATCTGAGTGAATAAGGTTGATCGGTTCTGTGTACTCTCACAGGCAGAGCAAAGGAAAAAGAGGGTGAAGTGATTAGCTCAACGTTTTGGGATTAAAGACACTTGAATTACTATGCAGTAGCCACATTAGCTGTTAAAGACAGGTAATACAATACACTTTAAATTTTTTATATCTTTTGCCCTCTGTGTACCTTCAGCGCCATTCTTCTGTATCTGTGTGTGTCTGAATCTCTTTCAGAGCACTCTCTCTGTCAAGCGCATTCCCATAAAGTCTGTTTCGAGGCGTTTTGTTCACTTCCTGTCCATTTTAAACTTTCCACCTTTGAAAGCAACTCTCAATACACCTCCTAAGCTTTTATTCTGCCTCGTGTGTTTCATACTCATACTTCCTCTTTTGATCACATCACCAAAGCTAAACTGACCAATCACACCAATGCCAAACTGACTAACCAGATTGCTCTGAGGGACCAGACACATATACAAACTTTGGGGTTTAATTACATAAGTAGACTGTCAGCAGGTAAGTTAAGATTTAATTTAGGAACTCAATTACCAGAGACACTGATTACTGTGGTGGGAGTAAACCGTTACTATAGAAAGTTTATCAAGTGGCCAAACTTGTTTTTGAAGTGAGAATTTAAAAAAAAAATCACTAAATGGCCTGCCCAGGTTAGCAGGTTAAAACAACCCCAAAGTTCTGTACTGATATGATTACAACTTTAATTTGTAAATATCGGATGCAGTTGATTTTTCAACTATATGAGGAGATGCTCATGTTCTTGGAAAAAAGGTAAATTAATTTAAAAAAAAAATGAATTAATGAAAACCTCTAAAGAACAAAGTCTTGCACATGAAAAAGCAAAATAAAAAATGTCACAGTTTTTTTTTTCTGTGCATGTGTGTGTTTAACTATTGACCTTATATAAAGCTATAGACATGGATCCTTTGCACTTTCTAGTAACACACTTGTCCTTGATTGTTCAGGCACCTTTTAAGCATGTGACCTGGTGTCAGAATAAGGGTCACTATTCATCTTGCTGTCATAAAAAGTGTTCAAAACACACTGGTGTCAGGTTTAAGCACCTGACTGTAACGTCTTCTGTCCAATATACCAAAAAATGTAGGGGGAAGCGGCAAACCTGATTGAACCCAGAAAATGGCCAATAACCTGGCTGACCATATATAACATCATCACACAGGTATTTGATTTATGCAAGCTGATGAAAAAATGCTATTGAATATCACCAGTGCAGTATGGTGATAATGTCTGGTCACATGTGGATGCTCACAACTAAAAGGACAAGTCTCACTGAAAAATAATGATCAAGGTACTCATGCTAATTGACAACTGGAAGGAACATTTAACATTGTGATTAACATTGTGATTAATTCTCACCATCATCATGTCCTCTCTCACCACATCCATAAACCTTCTTATGGGCCTTCCTAGTTTCCTTTTACCTGGCAGCTCCATCCTTGCATCCTTTTCCCAATATACCCAGCATCTCTCCTCTGCACATCTCCAAACCAACGCAATCTTGCCTCTCTGACTTTGTCTCCCAACCGTCCAACTTGAGCTGTCCCTCTAAACTAACCCACCAATAATAAATAAGAAGAAAAAGGATTACTTAAAATGAAAAAAAAAAAAATCACCATATGAGGGACAATCTAAAGGTTTTCAGTGTTGCTCTCAATTAAACATAATACAAAACTGGAAGATTTTTAGCTACTTCTGTATCTCTGACTACCTAATTTATATTAAAGTTTTCTCCTTAGAACTTTATTTGTCCCCATGGGAAATTTGGCTTTTTACAGATGCTCTTGAAATAAATACATATAAATAAATAACTAAATAAATAGTTATACACATAAACTTTGGTCATAGTGCAAATCAGAATGACTAAGAAAGAAAATTAAAAAGAAAGAAAAGTTCTGATGTGGCTGTCACAATCACAGTGAGGCATCATGCAGATGCATTGCTGTTGGTTATAAAGGAGCCCCTGTAGCGTTACTTGACACACTTCTGCTGAATAATTTGCTAGCTGAAGTTCCTTAGTGTTAGTGTGTCAGAGAGTGGATGGGCAGCATTTTTCATAATGACACTAAGTTTTGTTTGTTCTTTGCTCTCTGAATGTTGCACTGTAGCTCTCACACATGTAATGAAACAATAAAGTGACCAAAACATAAATTGGATATGTACATTGGAGAAACTATACAGCTTGTAAACAGCCCAGAGAAAACATATTACACTAACAACATATAGTACCTAACAAAAGACACCATAACATAGATACATGTGGACCACAGCAATCACACCAATTCAGTTGAAGTGTAGAAAAATGAAAATAATTTTTCTGTCTCTGCAATCTATAAATAACTTTGGATAAAGGAATAAACTGAATAATTACATCTGAAAGTTTAAAAAATTAAAACAGCTTAGTTTTACAAACAGGTTTAGGCTTAAACCACTATGTACTTAACCAAAGCACAGGCAAGATACATAATGAAGTGTCTCTAGGGCCCTTACCCCTGGATCTGAAAGGTCAGAGATAAAATGACCATAGCATTTTTAGGAAATGAAGCTTTCTACCAAAAGTTCACAAGATTTGGCAACATCATTGAATTTTATGGGCTGAAGATTATAACTTCAGCCATGTTTATGTTATTTGTGCCAGTAAGCCTTACAATAAGGAAACTGCTTGACCAAGTACATTTTCAACAAAGCTTGTTCAAAGCTTAAAATATCTTCTGCTTTTAAGGAGCACTCTGACCTTTTCTCTCTCTTTTTTTCTGCCAAAATGCATCTCCAAGCTGATCTGACCCATAGAATATGCAGCTATCGCAGAGGATTCTCCACAGATAACACCGCCACTATTGTCAGGACTTGTCTTTACTTCAGGACAAGCTCATGGCATTAAAGTATTTCTTCTTAATGTTTGGATGTTAAATGTCTCACTACCACATGCATTCCCACACTTTTAATAACTGACAAAACTATAGTGTACGATCCATTGTTTATTAAAAATAAATTAAAATAGCAAATATTTTACACAGAACATATCCATGACATAAACATTTCAGCTAGAGGATGCTGGTGCTATATGCTGAAGTGTCCTCAAAGGAAAGAAATAGAAAAACGCAATTCTGAAGCAAAGCCTTCTCCATGGTGGGGTGTTGAGAATGGAAGAGCCTATGCAAGTACACACTAACAAAAAAAGGTAGAATTTCCTACCAATAGAGTCAAGAATGCTAAAACTGGAGGAGGATCTCTTATGACATTACTTCTAATATTCTCCAAGTTGAATAAACAGATAATGGCATCTACTGTAAGTAAAAAAAAAACTCCTCCATGTGCTACTAAATTCAAATGATATACATTATGTACACACACACAAACAGTAGTATGCCATCTAACATAAAGGAGAGGTTCACAGCTTAAGTCAAAATGTTACAAATATTTTCTTGGATCCATCTAAATCATTTGAGTCCTCTCTAAATGTTATAGCAAATATACAGTATACTGAATGCAGCAAACCAAGTGTCATCCAAGAAAATGCCATGCTACTTCTGCTTTGGGCCTGTCAAACTGCAGATGCCTAAATAATATTAGTGGAGAAGATATGAATTCATTTTTTTCAAGCTACTAATTATTTTAATAATATTAAAAAAATGGTTCAAAACAGACCACATCATTAAGAATTACTACTTAAAAAATGTGTTTTAAGATTTTTCGGGCGAGGACAACAGAAGATGATTAGCACATGCAAGTACTCCATACATGTGACAATACTGACCCTATAAACCTATTTACTAACAACAGCATGGTTCTCATGGAATGACCGCAACCAAAATACAGAAACAGGAAAAGTCCTACAGACGAACAATCCTTGATGACCCCCCATGATTCTTTATGAAACTTTTCAATTGAGACAGATCACACAAACAGATAGCATTTTGCTTAATGGGAATGAATGATCAAACAAAATCTCTTTAGGTCATTGAAAGTGAATATGCACTCATCAATGAAAACAAGTTTCTGATACACAAAACATTCCCCTAAGGGAAGAATCAAAGAAAGATAGCTTTCTGTTTGCTACTGTCTGTGTCCATGGAATAAATTATTTTGTTTTTTAAGATGCTGGCCCAAAGACTCAGCAAGGAAGATAAACTTTGAACCTGAAAACAAATAACTTTCACTGCAAAAAAGTTGGTTAGAGACAAAGACAGTTGTCCCTCAATAAAACCAAACTGTAAAATAGATTCCCATTTTCTCCAGAAGGACAGTTTTCCAATACTTAGTTCGCTATCTAGAGCTAAATGACCCTTGCCTAAGTGAAGCCAAGTCCTTGTCACTGATGTCAAATCATCTCAATGAATGTACTTTAGATTCTTAACAGAGATGACACTGTCATCAGAGAAAACAGGACACGGAAACTGGACTCTGCCTCTTGAACTGCGAAGTACTGATGTAACCAAAAACAAAATGATCTTTGCTTTGTTTACTGTGGATAATTTAAAAAAAAAAATACTACTCTGCTTAAAGGAATACTCCACCCAAAAAGTACAGTGCATCCGGAAAGTATTCACAGCTCGTCACTTTTTCCACATTTTGTTATGTTACAGCCTAATTCCAAAATGGATGAAATTCATTTTTTTCCTCAGAATTCTACACACAACACCCCATAATGACAACGTGAAAAGAGTTTACTTGAGGTTTTTGCAAATGTATTAAAAATAAAAAAACTGAGAAATCACATGTACGTAAGTATTCACAGTCTTTGCTCAATACTTTGTCGATGCACCTTTGGCAGCAATTACAGCCTCAAGTCTTTTTGAATATGATGCCACAAGCTTGGCACACCTATCCTTGGCCAGTTTCGCCCATTCCTCTTTGCAGCACCTCTCAAGCTCCATCAGGTTGGATGGTAAGCGTTGGTGTACAGCCATTTTAAGATCTTTCCAGAGACGTTCAATCGGATTCAAGTCTGGGCTCTGGCTGGGCCACTCAAGGACATTCACAGAGTTGTCCTGGAGCCACTCCTTTGATATCTTGGCTGTGTGCTTAGGGTTGTTGTCCTGCTGAAAGATGAACCGTAGCCCCAGTCTGAGGTCAAGAGCGCCCTGGAGCAGGTTTTCATCCAGGATGTCTCTGTACATTGCTGCAGTCATCTTTCCCTTTATCCTGACTAGTCTCCCAGTTCCTGCCGCTGAAAAACATCCCCACAGCATGATGCTGCCACCACCATGCTTCACTGTAGGGATGGTATTGGCCTGGTAATGAGCGGTGCCTGGTTTCCTCCAAACGTGATGCCTGGCATTCACACCAGAGTTCAATCTTTGTCTCATCAGACCAGAGAATTTTGTTTGTCATGGACTGAGAGTCCTTCAGGTGCCTTTTGGCAAACTCCAGGCTGGCTGCCATGTGCCTTTTACTAAGGAGTGGCTTCCGTCTGGCCACTCTAACTTACAGGCCTGATTGGTGGATTGCTGCAGAGATGGTTGTCCTTCTGGAAGGTTCTCCTCTCTCCACAGAGGACCTCTGGAGCTCTGACAGAGTGACCATTGGGTTCTTGGTCTCCTCCCTGACTAAGGCCCTTTTCCCCCCGATCGCTCAGATTAGATGGCCAGCCAGCTTTAGGAAGAGTCCTGGAGGTTTCGAACTTCTTCCACTTAACGGATGATGGAGGCCACTGTGCTCATTGGGACCTTCAAAGCAGCAGAAATTTTTCTGTAACCTTCCCAAGATTTGTGCCTCGAGACAATTCCTTTGTCTTCATGCTTGGTTTGTGCTCTGACATGAACTGTCAACTGTGGGACCTTATATAGACAGGTGTGTGCCTTTCCAAATCATGTCCAATCAACTGAATTTACCACAGGTGGACTACAATTAAGCTGCAGAAACATCTCATGGATGATCAGGGGAAACAGGATGCACCTGAGCTCAATTTTGAGCTTCATGGCAAAGGCTGTGAATACTTATGTACATGTGCTTTCTCAATTTTTTTTATTTTTAATAAATTTGCAAAAATCTCAAGTAAACTTTTTTCACATTGTCATTATGGGGTGTTGTGTGTAGAATCCTGAGGAAAAAAATAAATTTAATCCATTCTGGAATAAGGCTGTAACATAACAAAATGTGGAAAAAGTGATGCGCTGTGAATACTTTCCGGATGCACTGTATTTCTTTCATTTGTTAGTTACCACATGTAGTATGTGGTGGTGGATGAGAAAAAGTTTTAATCTCATGTTTTCTTGGAGAAAACACAAAGATTCAAATTGAACAGGAACTACAGTGGTCAATTGTGGACAACAGCAAATGATGTTAAAAACAACCATGGAAAAAAGAAAAATAAATTCTCATGTAACTTGTGTCACATAATCCACATGTCTGTTATCAATTCATATTATACGGAACTTGCAAATGCATGCATTTTTGCTCAAATACAACTAATACTTACTTCAGGAAAACTCAGCGAAAAAGATAAACAGGAAAGGCACATTCCCCTAACAATTGTGTATTTGAATTGGAGATCTGCCCCAACCTCTCATTCACTAGTTAATGTTGTGTTCAATTTACCTCAGAAGACAGATGTCAGAGCTGGGAAAGACATCACACCTGTGGACAGCATTCCAGTTAAATATTTGGAAAAACAATATGGATGCTTCCAAGAAAACCTTTGTTCTATTTGCTTTTTCAGAATACTGACAACTACTGAACAACGCATTAAGTGGTATTTTGTGCATCCAAACACCGTAGCAACAAGTACACATACACAGGTTGGATAGTACTGTATGTACGACTGATTTAATGAAACACAAATCAACAGGAATGCTACTAAATACTACAGTTTTCACTAAAGTTTGCAGCGTACATCAGCATTTTAAACTGATGTCATAATCTGAAGTCGGACAAACTCAGATTGACAGACCAGGCAGGAGTTTCAGAGTGAAGGAAACCAAACTTGTGGAGGTATTCCAGTTGAAAATTCCAATTAGGAACTCAGAAACTCTGACTTCCCACTTCAAATGAAATGCAACATATGAATCCTGTCTTCAATTCAAACACAATATTACAAGAATGTGCCTTTCTTGTTTGCATGTATTTTGCATGTTCTGCAAATTATAAATGGACAACAGATATGTGAATTACACGACACAAGTTACATGAGAATTTTTTTTCTTTTTCCCATGGATGTTTTCACATAGTTTGTAGTTGCCCATAGTTGGTCACCATTGGGTTCTGTTCAATTTGTACCAAGAAAACATGAGATTAAAAAGTTGTCTCGGCCACCACTACAAAGTACACATGGGGTAAGTAATATGGAAAGAAAAATAATTAATTACATTTATGCAGTGCTTTTCTCACTGCTCAATGCAATTTACAAAGAGTAGGAAGACACTTCAACCACCACTAATGTGGAACACCGACCTGAATGATGCAATGGCAGCCATTTTTGCGTTAAACACATTACACATTAGATATTATGTGGTGACAGGGTGTGGGGATGATTAGGAAGCCAGAATGGATGAGGCTATGATGGGAAATTCTGCCGGGATGCCAGGAAACACCCCACTCTTTTCAAAAGATGCCCTAGGGATTTTTGATGACCATAGAGAATCAGGACTTGAATTTTTATTTCATCTGAAGGACAACACCAATTTTTACGGCACAATGACCCTTTCACTGCACTGGGGCATTGGCATCCAAACAGAGACCACAGGGCAAGTGTCCCCTGCTGGCCTTACCAACAAACACCTCTTCCAGCAACAACCCAAGCCTTTCCTAGATGGTCTCCCATCCAGGTACTACTGGCTGAGTCCAAACACGCTTAACTTAAGATGGACAATCTGTGGTATATAATTTTTGGTACTCCTTTAATGAATAGTGAAACACTCCTCTCACTTAAGTGAAGCGAAGGGATAAACGTCCCTGCAATCTCTCTAGTGACATCAAGCATTGAAATGACTACAATCCCAGTGATAGCTGACTCTTTGACTGCAACAAACATCAAGCTTGATGTAGATGACCTTCTCATTGCCCATTTCAAACGGTGTCATCCATTAAGACCTATTACTTTACTAAACCAGGAAACCTCCTTGCCAGGCAAAATATTTATAGAAGAACTTAGCTCTTTAGTATCAATTCTAGTAACACCCCCAACACTCAAACCCTGCCCCTCCGCCCCGCAAAATCCCAAAACTCACCATAGCCCAGAGAACCCCTGGTATGCTACACTCACAGCGCTTCAGATTTATGGGGGTGTGCAAACACTGTAATGACCATACGGACCAGCAGCTCCCCAACCATTGAGCATTTCAAATTGCTGCTCTGGACCACACGTTCGATGCCCACTCCTCAAGATGCTGACCACTGACGTGCAGGTGCGCAATCACGGCGCAGATCCGCGTGGCTCAGAGAGAGCACTAACGTGCGCGCACACACGCACGCAGGGACGCTAATAGACACACACATACATGTATCTGTATATATGCACGTGTTCCCCCGACCGCGCGACGTGTCCTCTTGTTCAGGTTGGGGAGAAAGGGGGAGGGGCGAGGTCACTGGAGGAGAGGGGCCCGGTGTCTCCCACACCGCCTGTCTCATTCTGTGTCCTCGCCGTGATGCATTTCTCTTGCTACGTCATGCCGCAAGTCAGCTCCTTTCCGCCAGGGAGAGTGTGAAACGCCGCGACACTGAGGCCCGGGGACCCGGACAGCCCTCCCGCTCGGCCCCGGCACGACATGGCGTTTCGACCTGCACTTACCGGCTCGCCCAGTGGCGTCGCGACGCTCTCAGCGAGCAGTCCGTCAGTCCAGAGTAACGCTTGCTCTCGAACTCCCAAGTTGATTTTTTTTCCTCTCCCTTGTTTTTTTTAATCAGTGCCGTCGCTGCCGGCGACCTCCGCTAACGTGACGATCCGCCTTATTTGCATATCAGTTATTTGCCTCCTGATTGGATGGGAGGGCGGTTCCTAGCTTTTTTTTTGGGGGGGGGGCGCACCTGCGTCTCCCGCTCCTAGAGGACAGGTGAGGTCCCCCGTGCGGGGCCACCGTTTGACTGGTGGTGCTTTCGTGTGTACCGAGGCAGCCGGACTGCACAAAAACTGTGCGGCGCGGGGCAAACAGCACGGGGTGGAGATGTGCAAGATGGCCTCGGCAAAGCTGAAGCCAATCGGTTGAGCTCTTACACTCTGCTTGTCGGATACGATCGCATGCTAAAGCGCGGGCGCCCTCCAGCGTCGGGCAGCAGCATGGATTCTGCAGCCGAACTTGGTTTGGCCTGGGAGCGCGCAACTGCCCCCCCCCCCCCCTTCCTCTCCACCGCCCCTTCCTCCGTCCCTCTCCGCCCTGCGAAGTGTGATCCGTCGCGACAGTGACTGTGAGGGTGGGGCCAGCGGCTGAATTACTTTAGAACGGGAACATGAAAATACCGCATGACTTTTGATATTGAACTTGACTTTATTATTTGTATACCAGTGTATTCGCTGGAAGTAAAATCGATTTATACGGTATACATGAGTGTGGTGGGTCTGCACGTGTCCACTGTGACAGACTGTCGCCGCTCCGTACGGGTTTGATGCTGTCAGGATTGGCACCAGCTCCTCGCAACTCGGAATTACGTAAACGGGCCAGAAAATGGACTGTCGACACTCCCAGGCATTGGACCTGTTCGCTGTACACGAGGAGCTCTAGTTAAATTAAGATAATGTACTAGAAATGGAAACCACGTTAAACGCGTGATAAAATACAGTGGGCAACGCGAGAAGAGGATGACAGTCCATTTTTTAATTAAATGAGAACATATAAAACAAACGTTACTGGCACATAATCACGTGTGCTGCTGTAGTTTTAATTCACGTGTTATAACAGTAATGGAGTCGCTGACGTATCTAGTGCTATGCTCGATTTATACTGTACATTCACTTATCACTGGGAACTGTGTACTAATACCGGGTAGGCAGTGACTTGCACATAACGTTTTGGTGGGAAGTGGCTCACAAAGTGGAAACGGGGCACTTGACAAGACAGGATTTTTTACATTTTAATATTGGACACAAGTTTGTTCCTTCCTTTACTTGTTTTTTTTTTATTTCATTGGATATTCGGATGCAAAATCACAGGCACTGGCAAAAATATTGGCCCATGATTGCTAATAAATTCAGAATATAATTGTACTATTGTTATTTTAATATATTAATATAGATTATAATTACTATTATGTCAGATTATAATTATCAGAAATTACACTACACTCCCTTTACTTTATTTTCCAAATATAGTACATCTTAAAAAAGACAAAACAAAAGTTACAGGAACATTATATATCAAATGTACATCATAGCACATCACTATAATTTAAATGCTATGCATAATTCTGTTCATTTCATCCTACACGATTTTTAACTTAAAGACAGAATGTACATATTATGAAACACCATCATTGTATGATTCTACAGAATGATCTTCAGTCCAAGCCAGTCAGTCCATTAGGCAAAGTAGGTGGCCACCTAGGGTGGCGCTTATGAAAGTTAACAGGTGCATGCTCCAAACACCAAGAGGGTCCCATCCACCCGATCCTCTAAATCTAATAATACTAAATGCCCTATGGACAACAAGGGGTGCTGTCTGGGTAACTCAAGGAATGTGTGCTCCGTCCCCAAGGTGAACCACCTAATCTAATAATAATAATATCTAATAATATTAATTCCTGCTCTGGATACAGAGGTGTGCCGTTTTGGTAACTTAATGGATTGCATGCTCTGGAGACTGAGGGGATGCAAAGTGTCCTCGAAGTCTAATAATACTGAATGCCCATTATGCACACAAAGGAGTATCATTTATGTAACTTGAGAGGTGTGGATGGATACTAAGCGGCACATGCTCCAAAACACCTAGGGGGACTCTCTCCCAGCTCTCCGTAGGGCTCTATTTGGGTTTCATTCAGCACTGTCTTCAGATGCCACAGAATTTCATAAGCGCATTATTTCAGAACATTTATACAATTAGGCTAAGATGATTCTTCTGTTACTATAAACTGTAGCAAATGTGTCTGATGCTTAGAAGACCCACCATTGTCCCTGTACCTAAAAAAGCAAGTACAACCTGTCTGAAAGACTACCACCCATCGCACTAATGTTTGTAGCTATGAAGTATTTCTAGAAGCTGGTAAAAAATTACATATGCTCTTCTCTGTTTAAAAAACTAAATTTATTAGAGTTTGTATATCCTTCCAACGGGTTTACAGAGGATACCATCATCTTGATCCCACATACACTATTGGACCACCTGGACAAAAGGAGAGTGAATTATGTGCTGTGTATAGACTATGGTTCAGCATTCAACATCATAAACCCCTCTAAGGTCACCACCAAGTTCTCACACTTACATCTGAGCATTACATTTTGTAGCTGAATTTGTAACTTCAGGTGGTTTGAGTGTGTGTGTGGGTTCAGGCTATGTTCAGAGTCCTCTGCTGTACTCCTTTTACACATATGACTGCATGGCTGCACATGACTGATTCTAACATTATTGTCAAATTTGCTTACTTCACAGCTGTGATAGGCCTGATCTTTAACAACAATGAGCAGCCTTGCCTGGATGAAGTGGAGAATCTGTCACACTGGTGTCAGGACAACAGCCTAGTCTTGAATATCAGCAGGACAAAGGAAATGATTGTGAACTTTGGGAGAAAACAGTAGAGGCCCTATCACTCCCTCAGTATTAATATCACTCATGTAGAGAGGGTGGACAGTTTCAGATACCTCAGTGTCCACATCATAGAGACCTGACATGGTCCTAGCACATTAGCACATTGGTGAGAAAGGCATGACAATATCTTTACCATCTCAGATGGCTCAGGGATTTCAGGCTGCCCCCCCTAATTACTAGAGAACATCTACACATCCTCCATCTGACAGGAAGTATTAGTGCCCGGTTTGGGAACAACACACAAAGCTCAGCTGAGAATGTTGCAGTCAGCTGAACACATCATTGTGTGTGCGCTCCCTAACTTCAGGGACATTTACACCAAGCAATGTTTGTCCAAGGAAAGGAAAATGATCAAAGATACCTGCCATCCCTGCAATGGCCTCTTCCCTGTGTTGTGGTCAGGGCTTCCTAAAGGCTAGTTCAGAAAGACTGAAGAGGAGCTTTTTCCACAGTCCTTCTGATTCTTGAATGAGCAAAGTGTCAAGAGCTACATGTTGCCCCATCGTTAATTCTCTTAAAATAAGTTATTCATTTAGTTTCTTTGTATTAATTGTTGCATATACAGTATTATAATTCTATTATAATGCATACTATAGCACAAATTTAACATAATGTTTTTTATTGCTATCCGAAAAGTCATGTATATATTATTGTCCTTTTATATTCTTTTTAAATGCACAGTCTTGGAGTTTAGGAACTAAGAATTTCACTGTACATTGTAGAGTATGTAAACCTTGCATTTGACAAATAAAATTTAACTTCACTTGACTTTGTCCATGTTCTAGCCCTGTGTGCATGGCTGTTAATAATGAAAAGAAAGTACATAATAAGCAATAGTGTAACTCTTATGCAGCAACAGTATTTAAGCAACTTTAATGCTTAATATTAACATGTACATTTATAATCTTATTAGCATACCAACTTTTTTTTTGTTTTTTGCAACTCACCCTACTGATACTTCAAAAAATCCAGTAAAAAACACTCTTGAGTTAAGTTAGCACTTTTGTCATAATTCACTATAATGGACAGCTATGCACAATATGAAATCCCTACTGCCTCATATATTTGATAAGCGAAAAGAGTGACCTCATATAGTAACAACATTTAAAACATATTGTGCAGACTGTGACATGCCAGAAAATACAGTTAATAACAAAGTGAACTGTCAATATATGATCATACTTGGTAATTTCATTGATGTTGCCCTTATTGACGGCATCTCCACTCTCATCATGTTCCCTGATCACTAACTCCTGGCAGCAAAGCAGTGATGTTACATCTATTAGACACCCGAGAGCAATTCCATTCTTTCTCTACATTTCTTTGTACTTTGCCAAGTTGATGTTGTGCACTCTCGATACATTCCACTCTCACCTTGCCAAGCATTCCCAGTCATGCAAAATGCACATAAATCTTAGATTAACCTTTTTAAGAATGCATCCCTTTTGTGTTTTTAGAATTTCTGGCAAGCCATCTCCAAAAAACGTGACGTCTCAACAAAATTTTCATTCTGTTTTTTAAAAGAAAAGGATTTCTCCACATACCTGTTTTCCTGCTATGATACACAACATAGGATAACTTCTTCCTCATCATTTTTGCCCACTTCTATGAGGGATTAATGTGCTTGAGCAACCTTTTCCATTCACTCAGTGCTGTACCTCTTCCCCAGTCAAACCTTTTTCCATCAGATTTTCTTTTACTTTATCCATTGTCCACTTTGGCCTATTCTGCTTCTCTTCCCCAGTACCTCCGTTCCCATCACTCTTTTGCCACATATTCCTTGTTTCTCCTCATCACATGTCCATACCACTTCAACTTATTTTCCAGTCCTTTCTTAGATTTCTCTCCTACTTTTGTTGTACCTCTGATTGTCTCATTTCTTATTCTGTTCTCTTTTGTAACTCCACACTTCCATCTCAATATTCTCATTTCTGCCACATCTAACTTCTTCTCCTGTGCTCCTTTTACTCCCCGTGTCTTTGCTCCAAATATCATTGCTGGTCTTACCGCTGCCTTAAAAACTTGACCTTTAACCTTCACCTTAATTCTCTGATCACACAATACTCCTGATACCCTCTTCCAATTGTTCCATCCACATTGCACTCTGTGAGTCATCTCTGCATCTAATTTTCCATCCTTGGCTGCCAACAATCCTAGATATTTAAACTTATCTTCTCTTTTCAACAGCTCTCCCTGCAGGCTAACCTCTGAATCCTGATCATCATTAACCCTCAAATATTCTGTCTTTTTCCTATTTATCTTCAATTTTGTATCTTGCAAAGTCCTCCTCCATTCTTCCAACTTCCTCTCCACTTCCTCTTTTCTGGTGCTACACAACACACTGTTCTCAGCAAGAAGCCTGCACCAAGGGAACTGGCCTTTTATCCCCTAACTCAACACATCCATATCCAGATTAAAGAGGCGAGGACTTAGTAGGTGCAGATCTACTGTACTCTAACTGGGGTCTTGTCTGTTACCCCAACACAGCTTTTAATCCGAGTCCTCACTCCCGCATACATATCCTGCACAATCCTCACATAATTCTCTGGCACTCCTTGATCTCTCCTGCACCTCCAGACAGACCTCTTGACATTGTGGTCCCTCATAAGCCTTCTCCAAATCAATAAAACCATATCCTCTTTGTTTTTCTTCCTCTCCCTGGCATAAAACCAAACTGATTCTCCCATATGGTGGTCTCTTCCCTCAGCCTTCTCTCTGAAACCCCTTCCCAAATTTCCATTGTGTGTGAATTCAGCTTTATCTCTCTATAGCTTCCACAATCCTGAATATCACCCTTCTCCTTATAAATGGGTACAATCACACTGTTCCTTCACTCCTCTGGTATTCTTTCCTGTTCATAGATCTTCTGCATGAGATCCCACCCATCTACTCCCTCATCCTATACTGTACACTCACTAAGCAAATTATTTGGAACACTATACTTACTGGTGGTGAGTACAGGAATGAATTCTCTTCTCTTTGCATCACTTTTTTTAATTGGCTTGGTATCCTCCAAACAATCCACTCATTTTTGCCACACCAGATGAAAGCCTGTTTTGTGATATTACAGACTTGCTGTTTTTATAGTGTTCCCTGCCACTGACTCTGAAGCTGCTTATTTGCTTGATGCAGCTCATACTATGAGTGACTCATCCCTGGCTGATGCAACTTCTCAGCACATACAGTTACAATACCAATAGTGAATAAGGCATTCTTTTGTTGTTAAAACAGCTTCAGTTCTTTGTAGTATGGATTCCATGAAATGTTGAAAGCATCCCTTTGAGATTCTGGTCCATGTTGACATGATTGCATCACACAATTTGTGCAGATTTGTTAGCTGCACCTTCATGCTGTGAAACTCTTGTTCCACAACATCCCAAAGGTGCATTATTGGATTCAGATCTGGTGGCTGGGAAGGCCACTGTAGAACACTGAACTCATTGTCATGTTTATGAAACCAGTCTGAGATGACTTTAGCCTTGTGACATGATGAATTATGCTGAAAGTAGCCATCAGAAGATGTGTAAATTGTAGCTATGAAATAATGCACATGGTCCGCAGTAACACTAAAATAGGCTGTGACTTTCAGACAGTGCTTGCTTGGCATTAATGGATCCAAAGTGTACCAAAAAATCTTTATACACACCATTACACCACCACAACCACCAGTCTGGCCTGTTAACACAAGGCTGGCTGGATGCATGGATTCGTGCTGTTGGCACTAAATTCCAACCCTGCCATCTGTGTGTGTGTCAGCAGAAATTAAGATTCTTCAGACCAGTTTTCATTTGTCTAGTTTTGGTTAGCCTGTGCCCACTATAGACTCAGCTTTATTGTTTTTGACTGAGAGGAGTGGAACCCGACATGGTCTTCTGCTGTTATAGCCCATCTGCCTCAATGGCTTGACATGTTGTGCCCTCTGAGATACTTTTCTGCTCACCACAGTTGTACAGGGTGGTCATCTGAGTTACTACAGCCTTTCTGCCAGCACAAAGCAATCTGGCCATTCTCTTCTGACCTCCCTCATCAACAAGGCGTTTCCATCCACAAAACTGACGCTCAGTGGGAAAATAGCTGCAATTACTGAAACACTCAAACCTGCCCATCTGACACCAACAATCATGCCACAGTCAAAATCACCAAGATCACATTTTTTCAGCACTCCCCATGGTGTTTGATGTGAACATTAACTGAAGATCCTGACCTGCAATTACTGTATGTAATTTTATGCATTGTGCTGCTGCCACATGATTAGCTGATTAGGTAAATGTGTTTTCC
Source organism: Polypterus bichir lapradei (assembly GCA_026402145.1). NCBI lineage: Eukaryota > Metazoa > Chordata > Cladistia > Polypteriformes > Polypteridae > Polypterus > Polypterus bichir. The sequence goes on from JANRMT010062806.1 coordinate 92,999,505, forward strand.
AAATAATTTGCTCAGTGAGTACAGTACAGGCCAAAAGTTTGGACACACCTCCTCATTCAATGTGTTTTCTTTATTTTCATGACCATTTACAGCACTCCATCACTCTCCTTCTTGGTCAAATAGCCCTTACACAGCCTGGAGGTGTGTTTGGGGTCATTGTCCTGTTGAAAAATAAATGATCGTCCAACTAACCTGACTTCTGCACAACACAACTGCTGGTCCCAACCCCACTGATAAAGCAAGAAATTCCACTAAATAACCCTGATAAGGCACACCTGTGAAGTGAAAACCATTTCAGGTGACTACCTGTTGAAGCTCATCGAGAGAATGCCAAGAGTGTGCAAAGCAGTAATCAGAGCAAAGGGTGGCTATTTTGAAGAAACTAGAATATAAAACATGTTTTCAGTTATTTCACCTTTTTTTGTTAAGTACATAACTCCACATGTGTTCATTCATAGTTTTGATGCCTTCAGTCATGAAAATAAAGAAAACACATTGAATGAGGAGGTGTGTCCAAACTTTTGGCCTGTACTGTATATATTTTTGGATTACATGAGTCTGAAAAAAAATCTAGGACATTTGTTTCTGATATTGCTTGTGTGTAAATCCTCACCAGATGCTAATTAATTAATGACAGTTTCAAACTGGTTTTTGAACCAGTTAGATCATTTGAGTGGAAAAATAAAAATTCATCAGCTGAGTTACACTTCATTGTTCCTTGTTAACAGTACACCCTGAATGTGTCTGCAGCTGGACCCATTTAGGATATTTTGTGTTAAACTAAGGGGCCTTTGATATTGACTTGTACTGGTGGCCAACCAAAGAAAGGAAGACAGTTGTAACAATCAACTACCATTGCATACAACAAGTTGAGCTACAAAACCAACCAAGGTTGAATCCTGGAATCCTAAAAGGAAAAGTCAGTGGCAATGGCAATACCATGAAAACGCTGCATAGTGTTATTATATATGAACATAAAAAGAAGATAAAATCAAAGGCTATAATGAAGTATTTTTTTGCAGATGGAATTTGCAACTGTGTTGTATGGGTAGTGCAGTAGTTAGCAGTAGTTAGCACTTCTGCTTTATGGATTTAGTAGCCTGGAGTTGAATCCCTCACCTGGTTGGTATCTTTGTGTAGTTCATATGTTCTCTTGGTGTCTGCTCAGTTTCCTTTGGGTACTGAGGTTCTCCTTCCACTGTTCCACAACCATTCCCTGGCTATCCACTGGAATGAAGAATCAAAAAAGAGATCTCCTTAATGTTTTTTTGGTTTCTTCTCGACAACAATGAGATCAGAAAGAAAGAAAATGGAGGCATTGTCCTTTGTCTCATGCTTCTCAGATTCTTCTCCTGCTAGAAAACACCCCAGTATCCTCATGAGTATCTCCTCTTGAGTTTCATTGGCGATCTCAGCAAAGTCACACAATGGGCTCAGATCTTCCAAGTACAGTCTTCACATTTTTTTTTTTTTTTTGCAGTTTGAAAGTATTTGCTTTGTGTGGTCAATAATATACAGTGAAATTTATGAATAGTAGTAATAAAACATTTTACCCCAATTATAAAACTGTAACCCAGCCAAAGGGGATGCACAAACCAGTGTGTTTCTTTGTGCTGGTCCCAAGTCTGGATAAACGGGGAGGATTACAACAAGAAGGGCATCTGGTGTAAAATTTTGCCAGATCAATATACGGACAACAATAAAGATTTTCTTACCAGACTGGTTTTGGCCCAGGTTAACAACAATCACCACTAGTACTGTTAGCCAACAGGGTGCTGGCAGAAATTGGGCTACTGTTGGCCAAAGAAGGAGAATAACAAGGAGAAGACATGTTCGGAGGCAGGGGTAGAAAAGTAGGGTAAAGAAAGTGGAACTGAGGGTAGGAACCTTAAATATTGGCAGTATTATTGGTAAAGAGAGACAGTTAGCTGATATGATGGAGAGAAGGAAGGTTGCTATATTGTGCGTGCAAGAGACCAGATGGAAGGGGAGTAACCCCAGGTGTATCGGAGGTGGGTTCAAATTGTACTACCATGGTGTGGATGGGAGGAGAAATGGGGTAGGGGTTATCCTAAATGAACAGTATATCAAGAGTGTTTTGGAGGTGAAAAGTGTGTCAGACAGAGTGATGTTTATGAAGCTGGAAACTGAAGGTGTGATGATGAATGTTGTTAGTGCATATGCCCCGTAAGTTGGGTGTGCTATGGATGAGAAAGAAGATTTCTGGAGTGAGTTGGATGAAGTGGCATAGAGTGTACCCAGGGAAGAGAGTGGTGATTAGAGAGGAGATTTCAATGGAAATGTTGGTGAGGGGAACAGAGGAGATGAGGAGGTGATGGGTAGTATGATGTCAAGGACAGGAATGCAGAAGGTCAGATGGTAGTGGATTTTGAGAAAAGGATGGACATGACTGTGGAGAATACGTATTTTAAGAAGGGGGGGGGGGGGGCACAGGGTGATGTACAAGAGTGGAGAAAGATGCACACAGGTAGATTATATCCAATGCAGGTGGGTCAGTCTGAAGGAGATGGGTGACTGCAAAATAGTGGCAGGGGAAATTGGCATAGGAAGGTGGTCTGTAGGATGATGTTTGATATCAAGAAGAAAAGGAGAGTGATGGCAGAGCCAAGACTGTAAGATTGAGATCAGGGAGAGGTAAGACAGCCACTGGGTGGCAGTAAAGAGTTACAACATAGCAGGGCAACTATAGCAGAGGTGGTAAGGGAGATGGCTAGAAGGTGACTTGGTGTGACATCTTGACAGAGGAAGGAGGACAAAGAAACCTGGTGGTGGAATGGGCAAGTTCAGCAGAGTATACAGAGGAAGAGTTTGGCAAAGAAGAAGGGAGATAATCAGAGAGATGCAGAAAGTAGACAAGAGTACAAGGAGATAAGGCACAAGGTAAAGAGAGAGGTGGTGAAGACTAAAGAAAAGACGTATGATGAGTTGTATAAGAGGTTGAACACTATGGTGGGAGAAAAGGACCTGTACTGATTAGCTAGATAGAGGGACCAAGGTGGGAAAAATGTGGAGCAGGTTAGAGGGATAAAGAATAATGATGGAAACATGCTCACAAATGAGGAGAGTGTGTTGAGCAAATGGAAAGAGTACTTTGAGAGACTGATGAATGAGAGAGAGAAGGTTGGATGATGGGGAGATAGTGAACCAGGGAGTGCAATGGATTAGTAAGGAGGAAGTAAGGACAGCTATGAAGAGGATGAAGAATGGGAAGGCTGTTGGTCCAGATGACATACCTGTGGAAGCATGGATGTGTTTAGGAGTGAAAGCAGTGGAGGTTTTAACCAGATTGTTTAATGCAATCTAGGAAAGTTAGAGGATGCCTAAGGAGTGGAGAAGAAGTGTACTGGTACCGATTTTTAAGAATAAGTGGGATGTGCCGAACTGTAACTACTGAAGAATAAAATTGATGAGCCACAACATGAAGTTATGGGAAAGAGTAATGGCAGCTAGGTTGAGAAGGGAGATGATGATTAGTGAGCAGCAGTACGGTTTCATGCTAGGAAAGAGCACTGCAGATGCAATGTTTGCTTGAGGACATTGCTGGAGAAGCAGTGAGAAGGCCAAAAGGAGTTTCGATTTGTCTTTGTTGCTCTAAAGAACGCATATGACAGGGTGCCTAGAGAAGAGTTGTGGCATTGTATGAGGAAGTCGGGAGTGGCAGAGAAGTATGTGAGAATGGTACAGGATATGTACGAGGGAAGTGTGACTGTGTTGAGGTCTGTGGTAGCAGTGATGGATGCATTCAAGGTAGACGTGGGATTACATCAGCGATCAGCTCTAAGCTCTTTCTTATTTAAAATGGTGATGGACAGGTTGACAGACGAGATTACACAGGAGTATCTATGGACTATGATATTTTGTGGATGACGATGTGATCTTTAGCAAGAGTAGGGAGCAGGTCAAGGAGACCTTAGAGACGTTGAGATATGCTCTAGAGAGGAGAGGAATGAAGGTCAGTAGGAACAAGGCAGAATACATGTGTGTAAATGAGAGGGAGGTCAGAGGAATGGTGAGGATACAGGGAGAAGAGTTGGCGAAGGTGAATGAGTTTAAATACTTGGGATCAACAGTTCAGAGTAATGTGGAGTGTGGAAGAGAGGTGAAAAAGAGGGTACAGGCAGGATGGAGCAGTTGGAGAAGAGTGTCAGGAGTGATTTGTGGCAGATGGATACAAGCAAGAGTGAAAGGGAAGATCTACAAGACAGTAGTGAAATCAGCTATGTTATATTGGTTGGAGACACACAGTGCCAAACACTAACCAAAAACAGGAGAGAGAGCCGGAGGTAGCAGAGTTAAAGGTTTAAGTTTTGCATTGCATATGACAAGGATGGACAGGATTAGGAATGAGTACATCAAAGGGCCAGCTCAGGTTGGACAGTTGGGAGACAAAGTCAGAGAAGCGAGATTGCATTGGTTTGGACATGCGCAGAGGAGAGATGGGAAAAGGATGTTAAGGATGGAATTGCCAAGTAAGAAGAAAAGAGGAAGGCCTAATAGAAGGTTTATGGATGTGGTGAGGGAGGACATGTAGGTTGTGGGTGTAATGGAGCAAGATGCAGAGGACAGGAAGATATGGAAAAAGATGATGAGCTGTTGCGCCCACTATTGGGAGTAGCCAAAAGTAATAGAAGAAGAAGACTGATTATAAAACTGTAGTCCTTCCTTCTGTATAATACTGTTAGTTTCTGTGCTCTAGTTAGACAAGGCAGGTAATGAAGTATAAGGGTTAAAACTTTGGCCTTCAAATCTTGGTGTTGTGTGTTCAGATCCCACTACTGACACCACTGCATGACCACAAGCAAGTAACTTAACCTGCCTATGTTCCAATTATCAAAACAAATGTAACCAATCTTATCTCAATAGTTGTATGTCACTTGGATAAAAGCATCAGTCCAATAAAAAGTAAAAATATGAAGTCTTGAAAGAGATTACAGTAAAAGAAGACTAGAAAGAGTTCTCACAAAATAACAAATGCTTTTCATACCAAATTCTCAATTTTTAATTCTTTTTACCTCAGTTGTATCTCATATCTTATTTATCTAAAGGTGTTTCTCCTAAGGAATTTTAGGAGAAACATCTGTGACAAAGTTTATTCTTAAATGAAACAAAGGAGAATCTCTTTTAGGTTTTGTGAGCCATCAAAGATCAGTCTTTGAGAAGTAAAATTTTCCTCTGGGTAAACTGGTTATGAAGATGGATGGATTCATAGAAACATGTAAGTTAGGTTTGTTTTTCAGATCTAAGTTGGTCCTGGGTTAGTGGGGATGTATACATGATAAATGGGCCCTGTGATGAAGCAGTGTGCTGTTGAGTGCTGACAGGGTAGACTCAGAATGCCCATGACCATGAATTTCATTAAAGCAGGCTTGAGAATGCTATTCAGAAAGCATTGAACCCTTCACTTTTTGCACATTTTATAGTGTTGTAGATATATTTTAAATGGATGAATTTGGCATTTTTTCCCATCAATCGACATGTTAATAACCCTTGCTTACTTGTCTGCAAATCCCTGATAATGGACATATGCAAAAGTAGGTACTGAAATAAACACCCCTGCTATTCTGACTTGAATCATTTCTTGCAGGGGTTTTGAGCAGTTTTTGATGGGCCTGAATGTGAAGCAACAGTTATGAATCATCTCTTTAAAGCAAGGGAATAAAACCATATGGGATTTCATTGTGAGGTTTAAGATGTGAATATCAGGCCCTAATTGGGATGAAGCTGCACTTATCGTAACATTTAGAAATGCATTGAACGACTAAATTAAAGATGAGATGGTAACATCATTTTTAGACAGTATTATGGCATTAAAACTGTCAACTCTGGTTTTTGAAAAGAATCAAGAAAAGAGATTTTTACATGAGAATAACAAATTGGAAAGAGCAGGATATGAGTAAATAGACCTAGAGAACTCCTTACTCTAGGAATGTGTTTGTACTGTGGAACTGAGGGGCATTTGAATATGGACTGTACAGAGCTAAAACAAAGGATTGAAAACACTAGGTAAAAAAAACTTAACTTTTTTCACATGAATAAGTAATCTTACAGTATTCTTTGTGTTCTAATCAGACTTTCTCTGTCACACAAGGATTCTAAGTGACACCCAATTAAAAATTACAATAAATATTGTTGTCATGGAAAGCACTACAAGTTCCACAAAAAAATGCTGGGACGCCAATTGGGTTGCCCACATTTAATTCTACCAACAAAAAGTAGCGAAAAGGCAGTCACTTAGTAATGGTCCATGAGAAAGGAGCTCAGTCCTGTGGTGCATTCTACTCTTGACTGAACAGTTCTTTCCAGCAGCTGCTGATTTTACAGGTGGAGGACCAGAAGGGGTGGAGTCAGTTGCCATTACTGGGTGTCTTCTCTTTACTGCGGACGGAACAAAAGAGGAGAAGGTCAGCACGAGGGCCCCCTCTCAACCCAGGGTGGTAATACCTACTTCAGATGAGCCCGGAGAGTGACCCACAGGCACATATGTGTGAAATCATATATTTTACACTATATATATATATATATATATATATATATATATATATATATATATATATATATGCTAGTGTCTCACATAAAAGTTAGTAGTGTACAATTTTCTGCTGTAACTATCCATAGGAATATCCCTCTTAAAGGTGATACAGCAGTCCATAAGCATTCTGGGACTCCATTTGCCTTGGTATTACTTTTCCATTTAAGAAATGCCATGATGAAATGATTTAACATGTCTGTCACTGACAGTAAGGATTACCAGGAAAAAGGTCCAGATGAGAATCTAAGAAGTGAATTTTTAAAGATGCAAATGCATAACTGTTTACACTTTGATATCTGATTACCAACTGTCATGGCAGGCTGCTCAAATCCAAATGTGCTACACCCTACGAACTCTGGCACAAGAGACATATTTTATGCCCTTCTGGAAAGTTATGAAATGTTAGCAAAAAACAATAAAAACATTTTAATTCCTGAATTTAACTTTATAAAAACCATTGTGGTGGACAGCCAGGATGCATCTGAAATAGAAAGACCAAGGAGAGACTGTGCTCAGGGGATTATCTCCCCTGGATCACTAGGTACGGCTTGCCTAGGTTGCTACAGCACCTTGGATTCCTACAGTGCATACTGGGAATTGGAGTTTTGTGGCTCAGCCCATTTGGGGTTATGTGGGTGCTGCCACAGTCTCCTGAACCCTTTTTCATCGGGCTCCCATCTTACCTGGAAGTGTATTTAGATCAATTCTATGGACACCGGAAATATTCCAGGGGATTACATAAAATTAGACAGCTGCCACTGCTCTGAAGCCAGATTTGAGAGTATGAAGACAGCATTTGCTGGAGGAAGAGTGGAGGTGTAAAGAGAGAGAGAAGAAAAAGTGCATTGTTATGTGCTGTGAGCTGTGTACTGTGCTTTGGTGGTAGGAAATGCTTCGGGAAGAGTTTCCCACAGCAAAATCATAACTGTGTGTTGTGCTGAACTTGTGTCTCCATTGTCTGTGTTGGGTTTGGAGAGATGGTGTGTGCCCTGCAGGCCACACCATACACTTTAATAAGGGCTTATATACTAAATATACAGTCTAAAAAATACTTAACTCAAAAAACAATCGGTGAAAGAAAAAAAAAATTTCTAAAATTTGCATGAAAAAGTACTTTTAAAACACCTTTAAGTAGTTCTGTGACAAAATCTTGGTTGACCAGTGAAGTTACTCATAGATGATTACAGTTGTTAAGCATGTGAAAAGAAGATGGAGGGAAGACTCTGTCCGATGGTTGAGCCAAAGATACAGGGGGAACAATGTGGACTCTGTCCTGGCCATAGAACAGTAGACCAGCTCTAATATATGGGCACAATGGGCACTGGCTGGTGGTCCTAGGAGCATAGGGGCCCACAATGTTTTGAATGTTTATGTATGTGTTGTTTTGCTATTGAAACAGGGGCCCTAGTGTACTACTTTGCCCAGCGGCATATGATGCTGTTGGAGGGTGAATGGGAGTAAGATAAACCAGATGTACATGTATTTTGTAGATCTGGAAAAAGCATATGGTCATATCCCTCAGCATGCGTTGTGTCAGGTGCTGCAAAAATATGGAGTAACATGGCCGCAATTTTTTGCTATTCACTCATTATATGAAAGGAGTGATAGCTGTGCCCGAATACTTGGCATTAAGTTAAATTAATTCACCATGAGTGCGGAACTCCATCAAGGCTGTGTTTTGTCATTACTCCTGTTTGTAGTTTTCATGGACAAAATATCATGACACAGCCGAGGATGTGTTTGTGCCTAGTTGGGAAGGCTAGAGGCAGCATTGTTGCTTTATGCAGATGATGTTGTTGTTTTTGCCTAATCGGACTGTAGCCTGCAGCACATACTCAAGTGATTTTTCTGCTGAGTGTGAAGCAGCTGGGATGAAGATCAGCACCTTTAAATCTGAGGTCAGCGTTCTCTCTCAGAAAATAGTGGATTGCTGTCTTCAGGTGAGGAGAAACCACTGCCTTAGTGGAGGAGATCAAACATCTTGTTCAGAAGTGACAAAAAAAGGGTACATGTGATCGACAAGCAGATTTCAATAGCGGCTGCTGTACTGCTACTTGATGGTGAAGCAGGAGCTGAGTTTAAATACGATGCACTCGGTTTACCACTCAATCTACATCCCTGTCCTCATCTATGGTCATGAGCTGTGACGGAATGACGGAAAGAATGAAATTATGAATGCAAGCAGCAGAAATTAGGTTTCCTTGCAGGGCTAGTGAACTAATACTCCATGACAGGGTGACAACCTCAGTGATTCAGAAGAGCCTTAGAGTAGTTTTACTGCTTCTGCCAACTGAAAAGAGTCAGTTGAGGTGGTTTTAGCATGTTGTAAGGGGCTTCCACTAGAGCTGCTCAGGGCATGTCCAAATGTGAGGAGACCCTGCAGCAGACCCAGGACACGCTGGAGGGATCATATCTCTCAGCTGGCTTGGAAACACCTGGGAATTCCCTGGGAAAAGCTGGGATCTGTGGTTTGGCCTGCTGCCACTGCAACCATCACACCTCTCCAGGAAAAGTGGTTTCAGAAAATGAGATGACATTTAGCAGTTGTAGTGCATCTTGGGATTTATACAGTTTTTAAATAGCAGTCATTCTGAACACTGCTTTTAATATTGAGACACTTATAGATTCAGGTGCTGCCAGAAATGTTATTAGTTCTGCTTTAGTGCAGCAATTAAAATTAAATGAAATTAAAATAATATTAAATCAAATCCAGATGTAGACAGGGGTCCCCTTGGTAGTGGTTTCCAAGAGTATGCCACACCACTAATTGAGTATGTGCTAGGGCTTCTCATCTTTGATTTACACATTCCTAAACTCATAATTGGGTAGCCCTCAGTGGTATAACAAGTCATCCAAAGCTTTGTAATCTGGAACACAAACCAATGCAACATACGTCCAGCAAGACCTGATGTACAATATTCTAAAAGAGTCAATGACATTATTAAGATTAGATTAGATAAACTTTATTAATCGCATGGGGAAATTCAAAAGCATGCAGCATTAGAACCATAAAAAGCAAGAATACAGACTCACAGGACAGGTAACATATCCTATTGATCAATTGATAAATGAATAAAAATAAACTAACAAGTACATTTGGTGGAATTAATGAGTTGCCTGATAGAAGTAGGTAGAAAAGACCCCCAGAAGCGCTTCTTAGTGCATCGTGGTGGAATGAACTGGGGCTAAAAGTGCTCCAAAAGAGCACCACCTGGAGAGGATGGAGAGGATTTATCATGATAGCATCCAATTTTGCTACCATCCTCTTTTCCACAACAGCTTCCAGTGTGTGCAGAGGTCACCCTGTAATGGAGCAGGCTTTCCTGATATGTTTGTTCAGGCAATTTAATTGAATTTAGTTTAAGTTAATTTAATGTTAGAAAACATAAAAAAGTTTGATACCACTGCTTGTCAACTCGTTGATGGATCACGCCAGAAACACCAAGAGGGGACCTGTCCTTCTAATATTCTATACATTTACCATTGTACTTGTTACACCAAGGGGACACCCCATGTTCTTCAGTATTATATAATTTTATCACCGTGTGGAGCAGCATGGTGGTACAGTGGTAGTGATGCTGCTTCACAGTAAGGAGACCAGGGTCTCCCTGTGTCCTCATGGGTTTCTTCCAAGTATTCCATTTTCCTCACATAGTCAACAGACATGCAGATTCAGTGGATTCGCAGCACTACATTGGCCTTAGTGTGTGTGTGTGTGAGTGTGTGTGTGTGTGTGTGTGTGTGTGTGGTGTGTGTGAGTGTGTTGACCCTGCTTAGAATTAAGTGGGCTTTGAAAATAATATGACTGTGCTCATAACATGAACGGGGACCCCATCCCACTCTTATATAATTCTGTGTCCACCATAAGCATAAAAACGTGCTCAAAACTCTGAGGGTGACCACTCACCACTCCTTCAATTGTATATCGACACAAGAAGCCAACAAAAGCACATAGCACCATATTTCTTCAAAGTTAACTGTCTTTGAATGTTACAAGGGGAAAATGTTGCCTATGGTCGGTACCACCTAACAATATAAATAAATGTGGTTTAGAGGCCTAAAAGGTTGAGAACTACTGCTCTATACAGTTTAGCTACACAACATTAGAGCATTAGGACATCAGAAAGTTTTAGACAATAACAAACCATTCAATCCAACAAAGCTTGCCAGTTCTATCTACTTAATTTTTCCAAAATAACATCAGGTTGAGTTTTGAAAGTTGGCTTGTACTTCAGCTAGTAAAGTCCTGCTGTCTACCACATTACTTGGTCGCTTATCGCTTATTATTTAATATTGTTTTTTGTATCAGTATACTTCTGCTGGATTATGTGAATTTCCCCTTGGGATTAATAAAGTATCTATCTATCTATCTATCTATCTATCTATCTATCTATCTATCTAT
>JANRMT010062806.1:93010466-93024970 GCA_026402145.1 Polypterus bichir lapradei
TATCTATCTATCTATCTATCTATCTATCTATCTATCTATCTATCTATTCCATGTGTCTGAAGAAAAGCTTTCCAATGCTTGTATGAAATTTACCCTGAACAAGTCACCGTCTCAATCCACTGCACTAATACCCTTTATAATTTTAAACACTTCAATAATGTCTCTTGTTAATCTTCTATCCATCCATCCATTATCGAACCCGCTATATCCTAACTACAGGGTCACGGGGGTCTGCTGGAGCCAATCCCAGCCAACACAGGGCGCAAGGCAGGAAACAAACCCTGGGCAGGGTGCCTTTTAATCTTCTTTTGTTTAAACTGAAAAGGCTCAGCTGTCTTGATCTTTCCTCATAACTAATCTCATGCAGTCCTGGAATCAGCCTTGTTGCTCTTCTCTAGATTTTTTCTAGTGCTTCTAAGTCCTTGTTGTAGCCTGAGGACCAAAACTGTACACAGTACTCCAGATGAGTTTGAACAGAACCTCCATGGCCTTATATTCCACACATCAGGATGCTATTTAACCCAACATTCTGTTAGCCTTTTTAATGACTTCCGAACATTTTTACGTCCATCCTGTAATTCTTTACATTTACTGACATTAAATTTCATCTGCCACAAATCTGCCCAGACCTGTATGTTGTCCAAGTCCCTCTGCAATGATTCAATGAATTCCAGACATCTACCAATCCTCCAAGCTTGGTATCATCTGCAAAATTAACCAGCTTATTACTTATATTCCTATCCATATTATTTATATATATTAAAAATAACCGTCTGCTTCCTGTGTTTAAGCCAAATCTGCACCCACCTATATGCAACACCTAGAACTCCCGCTTCTTTTAGTCTGATGCCTGACCTCTCATATGGGACTTTATCACACACGTTCTGAAAGTCAAGATAAATAATATCAAAAGCTCCCCTTTGATCATATCCTTTTGTTGCTTCTTTGTAGAATTCCAGCATGCTAGTAAAACATGACCTCCCTCTTCTGAACCCATGCTGACTGTTCAGGAAAAATCCTGTTCTTGCATATGTTGCTCAATCTTTTCCTTAATAATTCCCTCTATTAATTTAACTATGATGGACGTTAAGCTTACTGCCTATAGTTGCTGGGGATCTGACCGATTACTCCTTTTATACAGTATAACAGGATAATATTAACAATTTTCCAGTCATATGGAATTTCCCCAGTGAGCAGTGACTTCCTAAAACACGTGTCAAGGGTTTACAGTATATATGTACTCACTAACCACCTTAAGCACTCAAGGATAAATATTATCTGGTCCTGGTGATTTGTTTGATTTCAGCCTATTTAATCTAAGCAGCATTTCTCCTCTACAATTTCCAAATCACTCAGCATCTCCTTAGCAGTCCCAGTTACTACTGGGAAGTTGTCCACTTTCTTGTATGTGAAGTCTTCAGAAAGATGGAAGTTTAGTGTATTAGCTATTTCACTGTCTATATTTTTTAATTACCCTTTACTATTGCTGATGAACTTCACATCCTCCTTGGCAGTTCGTTTACTATTAAAATGCTAAGACAGAATCTCTTTGGGTTGCTTTTTCCATTATCTGCCATATTCCTCTCTAATTGCCTTTTAACCTCCCACATATCCTTCTTGATGGTTGCCCTCCAGCTCTCATACACCCCGTCATTCGCATGGCATTAGCGAATGGGTGTTTATATATTAATGTCCTCAGATGAAGATTCAGTTTCTTTAAAGTACTACAGGAGCACACTCACAGCCCATACAACCTTACCAGCATCCCATCTACCAGGCAGGTTAGACTGTTTTTCAACCCCTGTGATATGTCTGGGTTTTTGACATCCTGGGATGGAGTCTTTCTCAGTTTTGGATTGTTTACATTTGTTTTTCTGGTAATGCCATTTTATGTTCTGTTTATTGTAGGATTGTTTTCTCTCTCTGTTTGTGCAGCCATACCCATATTGTTTACAGTCGCTATGCCTGTTGATGGCAATGTGACACAGAGATCCCATGAGACCTTGTGTCATCCCATGTTACATACATGCACAGCATCTACAATCCAAATGTTTTGGATTTGCAAATACAAACAAAGGCATAGTGTTATTTAGGGGCAATTTATTTAATTCAATGCATAGACCTTTGTGGCATTTTTTTTCTGACTCCAGCATCTGGCTTTGATAATGGGTTCATTGTGTCTCTTTTGGCATTTGGACTGCTGCTTGCTCTAAGCAGGTCTGGATTAAAATGAGACTGGCGGCCATTGTCTATGACATCTCTGTGTCCCCTACCTGCCCCCATTTGGTAAAGCAACCCAAATGTAATTGGATGAAAAAAAAAAAACAAGTAACTCACTGTGATATCAGATATGAAACCAAAACAAAGAAATGGTTGACCCCTTAAACAAAACAAAACATATTCTACATTTTAAGCTACAGTAGATTCAGAAAATATTCATGCCCCTTCACTTTTTACACGTTACAGGTTGTGCTAAAATCATTTAAATTATTCTTTTTCCTCATCAAACAACACTCAACTCCCCAAAATAACAAAGTTAAAAAACAGAATTTTAGGTATTTTTTCTAATTTATTGATAAATAAAAAACTGAAATATCACAATGACACAAGTATTCAGACCCTTTACTATGACTCAGGTGTATCCAATTTGATTTATCATCGTTGAGACTTTTCCACACCTTGTTTGGAGTCCAATTGTGGTTAATTCACCTGCTTGGGCATGACAAGTAAAGGCACACGCCTGTCTCTAGAAGGTCCACAGATGACAATGTGGATCAGAGCAAAGACCAAGGCATGAGGTTGAAGGAGTCACCCGCAGAGCTTAGAGACAGGATTGTGTTGAGGCACAGAGCTGGGGAAGGCTTCAAAAAATGAAATAAATGTCTGCAGCTTTGCAGGTGGCCTTCATAATTCTCAAATAGAAGAAGTTTGGAACAACCATAAGTCTTCCTAGAGCTGGCCACCCAGCCAAATTGAAGGTGAAGGGCCTTGGTTAGGGAGATGACCAAGAACCCAATGGCCACTTTGGGTGAGCTTCAGAGAACCTGGAAACGTAAAGAAGAGCAATCACTGATCTGGGCTTTATGACAAAGTGGTCAGAAAGAAGCCTCTCTCCTGTAATAATATGGAGACCTGCAGCAGTGTCTGTGAACCCCAGTCCCCCTCAGCTCCCATTGCAGTAGATACTTTCCATGGTCCAAGGATTCAGCTGTTCAAAAAGCCATCCAATCTCTTAATGTCTGATTAAACATCTATTCATGAGACCATTCTAAACCAAGAAATACAAAGAAATAATGTTCATGGCTCTAACCCAGAAAGGAGCAGCCACAATTATGATATCTAATCATACACAAAAGACCAAATTCTTGACTCCGAAGACAGGAGAAATTAATAGAGAGGTTGAGTAGCTGACAGATGGGACACTAGTGTTTTACCAGCAATGACAAAAATGATCAGAAATTTAAAAAACGCACAAAACATTTTCTTTCTTACCTTAACCAGTAATACAAATATACCCAGCAACACCAGATACTTCGGTTAGCACAAAATAATCTACTCTCTACAAATAAAAAGATTAGTGAAATCGTGTAACGTTTTCATGTGACTTTTTTCTTGAAAACCATATGTCATATAGTATATACATCTATATATCACTTTTTTGTCTTCATTAGAAGAATACCACAATGATTCTATCATGTCGATACAACCAATTTAACGTGCATTCGTCAAACAAAATGCCTTATATACATCCGCTCCTTTAAGAACAGTAGTAGTTCAGTTATGTGTCAGCAGTCAACAAATAAAGCCTATGTAATGGCACAAGCTTACAAATTGTAAAACTGCATAAACATTCAATTGTCAGGAAAATCGTGACTGGTGATCATGCAGGAGAAGTCATACTCCTTCCACGTATTAAGTTAGATACTGGCAATACTTCAGCAAGTAGATTACTAGTCATCTTGCATAGATGACAAGTTCCAGTAGTTTTACTATTTGCTGTAACTATAAATAAATCTCAGGGCCAGAGTTTTAACCATATTGGAATATACCCATAGGCTGGTCTTTAGGGGGTGTAACAGGGGATTGCTCTTTACTATACGGATTTCTTTGGTATATTTTCTTTTTTTAAAAAACATTTTCTTGTTTAAAAACATTTATTAAAATCAAATAACATTCCACATAAGCAACTCAAATTTTATAAAACTAGGTTCAAATATACTTTCTATAAAATATTTTCTAGCATATTCATTGATGTAAAGATATTGTAAATCACATGCCTTGTTGATACTATCACACAGGCTGTGGATTACACTGACATATTAGTTCATGCAATTTATAACTGTCTGAATCTGCACTGAACTCTCAGAACAGTGCAGAATAAGGATTTTTTAATATAAAAAAATTCACACTTATAATACACATACAGGACCAAAACTAAACAATGTAATTACTGTAGACTTCAACTCACCACTTTCAAGGTTTCACAAGTTTTTAATTATGTTAGAAAAAAATGTTGATTGGGATATTTAGCCAGTGGGGTTAAGTGTTGGGGTTAGGGATAGGGTAGTCAGGTAGTCTATGATGGACTTGCCCAGAGTTATTTCCTTCCTTTTGTCTAGTGCTGTGGGGGACAACTCAAGTAATCCATGCCCCTGAACCTGAGGGTTTGTGATAGGTTTGAAAATGGTATGGTGTCCCAGAGTAAAACGTATTATATTCTGAATGAGTAAATGTTAGAGTTCAAATGCTGGATGGCTAGGTGAAATAAGGCTTAAAGGTAGTGTGGTGTTCTTCTTCTTCCTCTTCTACTACTACTTCTTCTCCTACTTCTTCTCTTCTTGTGATTATTGTTATCATCATTAATCAGACAGTATGTCTCTTGCTCTGCTGATTAATACTTTTTTTTTGTGCTGGTGGAGTTCCTTAACACCGTGCAAATTTCTCTCCCATGATTCCAGGAGTCAAACCATTCTAATTGCCATTGAGAGCTGATTTTTAGAACATTTTGTTATGAGCTGCATTTGTCACAAAAGTAATAGTGTCACAATCAAATAGTATGGATGTAAAGTCAATATGATGCAGAGAATATGTTTCAACTGCTTCTGGGTGTGCTGGGCTGTGGAGTCACCAAACCTCTGAGCACACTTATCAGCCACACTGCAGGAGTACAGTGACTGTCTATCTCTTATGAGCAGCCCAACGAAGCCATGCTGAAGAACTCTTTCATTTTTGTTGTATTTATTTAGGCCCAAGAAGGATTTTATAAAAGAAAGTGAAAAATTATTTTTTTTCCTTCACTCTTCTCTTTTTGAGCTGCTCAACACAGGAAAATATTTCTTCTAAAGATTGTGTAAATTAGCTAACCGTGTAGGATTCACACTGTGTGAATGCTTGATTAGATAAAGATCTAGAGTGAGAGTTTCACTTAAGAAACATAGCTAAAGTTAGACCTCTTATATCACTGAAGGATGCTGAGAAATTAGTTCACACGTTTGTTTTCAGTCGACTAGATTACTGTAACGCACTCCTCTCAGGACTACCCAAAAAAGACATAAATCATTTGCAACCAGTGCAGAATGCAGCTGCTAGAATCTTAACTAAGAAAAGAAGATCCAAGTACTGTATATCTGTCCAGTTTTGATGTCACTACACTGGTTACTTGTGTCATTCAGGATTGGCTTTAAAATTCTGCTTATGGTTTATAAAGCCTTAAATAATCTCACTCCATCTTATATATTGGAATGTCTGACACCTTATATTCTAAATCGTAACCTCAGGTCCTCAAATGAGTATCTCCTTAGAATTCCAAGAACAAAACTTAAAAGTGGTGAGGCGGCCTTCTGCTGTTATGCACCTAAAATCTGGAATAGCCTGCCAATAGGAATTCACTGGGCTGATATGGTGGAGCACTTTAAAAAACTGCTGAAAACACATTATTTTAACATAGCTTTCTCATATTTTCACTGTAATCAAAATCCTGATACTCTATATCTCCAACTCATTATAATAACTACTAGCCAACCAGCGGCGTACCATACGCTGCATAATCAGGCCAGTTTTTTAATGATTTTTAAGCACAGGGAGAAAATTAACATTTGAAAAATTGGTAATGTAATAAATTAGCAAGGAAAGCTACATTGTAACAATGCATGGAACGAACCAACACACAATCGTCCGTGACTGAAAACTGGTGGACCACCATCGCGCCTTCTCATGCCAGACGGAGGGATGGGGGTGCACGGCGCTCAGGCGCGGAGTGTGGAACGGGAGGAGAGGAGAAGGACGTCCATTCAGCTCCCTCCGTCATGCTAGTCTGCTGATTTCTCGTTCAGTATGCACTGCCCGCTCATGTGCCCACCTCCAACTCGTCACTTGAGCCGTTGTCGTCTTTGCACAGTCCAGATGCACCTGTGACTCAGAGGGGACTGGGCGGTCTCATGGTCTGGAATCCCTACAGATTTTATTTTTTTTTCTCCAGCCGTCTGGAGTTTTTATTTTGTTTTTTCTGTCCCCCCTGGCCATTGGACCTTACTCTTATTCGATGTTAATTAATGCTGATTTATTTTGTTTTCATATTGTGTTTTTTATTTTTCTATTCTTTATTATGTAAAGCACTTTGAGCTACTGTTTGTATGAATATGTGCTATATAAATAAATGTTGTTGTTGTTGTTGTTGTAGACTTTTCATTGGTCTGTGCGGTTTTGGCTGCTTTTCTATATATAATCCACCAAAACACCTGACCACGGTAGTAGCGAGGTGGGAGGGGTGTGTGTACAAAGGGTAGGAATGTAACCAGTGGGAGTGTATGAGACGCACTTAGTGGAAATTCCACGGTTTGCAGCCCGAATGAGGTTCAACGGCTTACCCACGCCTCTCTGCGCCGGGTAGACACACTCAATCTCATGCATAATTATTTATTGAATGCTAAACACTTCTGGAAAGACACGGTTGTCTAAAACGGGTTGGTGTGAGAATACAACAGTAAGTGAATGAAAAGATGGAACTCTGGAGAGAGCAAAATAGAACACAATAGTGAACCAGCGGCATAACAAATGCCACATAATTATTTATTGATGGTTGAACACTTCTGGAAAGACACAGTTGTCTAAAAAGGGAGGGTTTGAGGATACAACAGAAAGTGAATGAAAAGATGGAACTCTGGAGAGAGCAACATATAATTGTCCGTGAGTGAAGAAGACGCATGTTTGTCGCGGATGCGAATTGCTGTATGTAGCGTGTAAAACAGTTTGCTATGGTGCACGCGGTTGTGCGTCGTAACCGAAAACTCGGTTTTTAAAGACTGCTTACTTCATTGTGTTTTAACCTCAGTTGTAAAGGATTGTTTTAAGGATCCCATGGGATACCCCTCGCAAACCGTTTTACACGCTGCATAAGGCGACTCACCTCCACGAGAAACATGCCTCTATGAACAGTCAAGGTGGCTCGGAGGTACATGTAGCTTCTACGACAGACGAATATAAATGACGCCGTTCTTTCTGTGTCGTCGCGTCCGAGGTGGTGGGCGTGGCTCTGCGAGTTGTTGTCGTATCCAATGGTCTTGGAGTTGGTGGGCATGTCTCCTCCCTGCGTGCGCCATAGGTGTCTTCCTTGTCGGCGGCTTAGTGAATCCACGCCCCTTCCGGCGTGCTTTCCATGGGTGTCTTGCCTTTCCATGGGTGTCTTGCCTTAGTGAATTATATATATAGATTCATGGTGGCTCTAAAATCTGTACTAACCCCTACCCTCTCTTCTGTTTCCTTTTCCGGTATCCTTTTGGTGGTGGCGCAAGCTATACTATAATGACCATAAATTTATTGAATTGTTATTGTGCCATAAAGGTTATTCAGTTATGCAAGGTACGACAACATATATAAAGTATACTCAGTGTATATATATATATATATATATATATATATATATATATAGCATTTTTAATATAGGTAGATCATTTCAACCTGGTCATTTTAAAAGTAGCTCGCAAGCCGAAAAAGTGTGGACACCCCTGCCCTAGAATGTTATTGCCTGCTACAGATGGGGATCATACTGACTAGTCTGCCATGGAATCTTGGAATGGGGATTAAAAATGCTCAGAAATTAAAATAGACAAAAAGGAAATGAGCTGATATAAGGATGGCACAAAGTGCCCTTGTTTTCTAATACTCTTCTGTCGTTGTGTATTTAGAATATCTACAGGGTTGGCCATTTATATGGATACACCTTAATAAAATGGGAATGGTTGGTGATATTAACTTCCTGTTTGTGGCACATTAGTATATGTGAGGGGGGAAACTTTTCAAGATGGGTGGTGACCATGGTGGCCATTTTGAAGTCGGCCATTTTGGATCCAACTTTTGTTTTTTCAATAGAAAGAGGGTCATGTGACACATCAAACTTATTGGGAATTTCACAAGAAAAACAATGGCGTGCTTGGTTTTAACGTAACTTTATTCTTTCATGAGTTATTTACAAGTTTCTGACCACTTATAAAATGTGTTCAATGTGCTGCCCATTGTGTTTGTGTTAACAAACAAAACCACCGCTATTGGTCTGACACTAACCCACATTGGATAGATCCCTCCAAGACTGTTGGAACAAAAAAATTGATGGTATGGTGTGGCATATGGGGTACAAAGATAGTGGGGCCATTCTTCATCAATGGAAACCTCAAGGCCACTGGATATGCGAAATTGCTACATGATGATGTGTTTCCCTCTTTATGCACTGAAGCTGGCACGTTCCCTGAGTTTTTCCAGCAAGATGGTGCACTACCACATTATGGGTGTCAGGTCCGAGCATTCCTAGATGAACAGTTTCCTGGAAAGTGGATTGGTCGTCGTGGGCCAGTTGAATGGCCCCCAAGATCTCCTGATCTGACCCCCTTAGACTTTTATCTTTGGGGTCATCTGAAGGCAATTGTCTATGCTGTGAAGATACGAGATGTGCAGCACCTGAAACTACGGATACTGGAAGCCTGTGCTAGCATTTCTCCTGCGGTGTTGCTATCAGTGTGTGAAGAGTGGGAGAAGAGGGTTGCATTGACAATCCAACACAATGGGCAGCACATTGAACACATTTTATAAGTGGTCAGAAACTTGTAAATAACTCATGAAAGAATAAAGTTACGTTAAAACCAAGCACACCATTGTTTTTCTTGTGAAATTCCCAATAAGTTTGATGTGTCACATGACCCTCTTCCTATTGAAAAAACAAAAGTTGGATCCAAAATGGCCGACTTCAAAATGGCCACCATGGTCACCACCCATCTTGAAAAGTTTCCCCCCTCACATATACTAATGTGCCACAAATAGGAAGTTAATATCACCAACCATTCCCATTTTATTAAGGTGTATCCATATAAATGGCCCACCCTGTAGTTTGGCTGTAATTGTATGTTATGTCTTGTGAACGGAACCCGGGCACAGACAGGCAGACATGTTTTTTTACCACCACCACACGTTTATTTACAATATATACAAAGTCAAAAATCAGTGCACACACAAACCCCACAAAGTCCTGGCCACACAATGCCTTCTTCTTTGGGCCGCCTCCACACTCTCTTCTGCTTCGTCCTGCTTCCACCCGACTCCAGCCTCGAATGAAGGGATACGGCCCCTTTTATCCACACCCAGATGTGCTCCAGGTGCTCCCCGGCAATCACCCGCCGACACGCCCCAGTGTGGCGGAAGTGCCGGCTGTCCTCCCAGAAGCACTCTGGGTGTCCCTGCTTCTCTTCCCCCCAGCACTTCCTGGTGTGGCGGAAGTGCTGAGGTCCAGGGCTCCCAAGGCATTGGGGCGCCCCCTGGCGGTGACCACAGGCCACTACAGGGTTGGGCTTCCAAGCCCTCAACCTGTGGCCCCAAAAGCAACCAGGGTGGTGGCCCCCACGTGATCCCAGGTGGGCGCACGCCCTCTTCCGGTCCTTCATGGCATCCCTGACAGTCTTTTAAAGATAAGTTTGAAATTAATATTTAAAAGAAAGAAACATTTTTGTGACAAGTGAACATATATTCTAAGTGAAAAAAGTGTAAAAAGTAAGGCATGTTTTACTGTACTTTACTGATAAGAACAGCTGTGCTTTAATGCTTACCCTAACCCACCATATCCCCAATGGTTCTCTAAGAACTCTGAGGGAGTTACAAATTACAGTGGGTGAGTGCTTCAATGGACATGATAACTGTAAATTTGCCAGAAGGCATGTATGAAGGATACCCAGACACAGACAGACACTGAGACAGCCAGTTGTCCAAACACACGCTTTTATTCTTTTTCAGCACAATACACACAGTCCACCAACCCACAATAATGGCTCAGTCCTTCCTTTCTCTTTTCCCAAGTCTTCTGCTGCCTCTACTCCTTCACTCCCAAGCTCCGTTCTCTGCCTCCCAACTCCGGCTCCCTGAATGGAGTGAGGCGGCCCCTTTTATGGTATACCCGGATGTGCTCCAGGTGCTCCCTTATGATCTTCTTGCAGCACTTCCTGGTGTGGTGGAAGTGCTGCTGGACACCCAGAAGCACTCTAGGTATCGCCGTTTCCTCTTCTGGCACCACTTCCTGGTGTGGCAGAAGTGCTGTCATCCAGGGCTCTGAGATGGTCCAGGGTTGAGCTTCCAAGCTGTGCATCCGTGACCCTGATGTAATCCAGGGGTCTGCCCTCTTGCATCCTGGGGAAGATATTGCCCCTCTCCTGATCCTTCCCTTCTCCAGTTGTCCCGGTGGGGCAAAGTCCCTGGTCGTCTGCCACACATGTCAAGTCAGCTGGAAGAAGTTTAAAGGATCTGATGAGTTTTTTGGTCAACAGACTAAAGGCTGTGCTTGAACACGTCATGTTATCATAAATAAGTAAGTAAAATTTATTTATAAAGTGCTTTTCTCTGACATGCATCACAAAGTGCTACACCATAAAAGAACAAAGAAGTTATAATATAAATGAAAATAACTAAAAATATAATAACAAACTACCCAAAAGTTTGTCTAAAAAGGTGAATCTTAAACAGTGCAGGAGGAAGAATGGTCCACAGAGTGGGAGTAACAGATTGAAAAGCGAGATCCCCACGTGTCTTCAGCCTGGAGTGATGGACACAATGAAGGCCCTGCTGGTTGGATCTCAAGGCTCGACTAGACTAAAAACACACCATCTCCACCATGAAACGTGGTGGTGGCAGCAGCAGGATGTTGGGATGCTTCTCTGTAACAGGCCTTGGGAGGCTTGTGAGGGTAGAAGGTAAAAATAAATGCAGCAAAATATAGGGAAATCCTGATGAAGTTTGCAAGAAACCGGCACCTTGGGAGAGCATTTATTTTCCAGGAAAACAATGACCCCCAATGATAAAGCAAAAGCTATACAGGCATGGTTTCAAAACAGCAATGCTAATGTTCTGGATTGGCCGAGTCATAGTCCTCATCTCAATCCAAATGAGAATTTGGGTCTGGACTTGAAATAACACTTCATCTGCAGTTGACATCACACCTGACAGAGCTTAAGCAGTTAAGAAAAGAAGATTTGGGAAAAATGGCAGAGTGGAGATGTGTAAAGCTGATAGAGGCCTGTGCTCAACAGACTCAAGGCTGTCATGGCTGCCAAAGGTGCATCTACTAAACACTGACCTGAAGGTGGTAAACGCTTATGAGATCAGCTATTCAGGGTTGTATATTTGTAATTAATTTAGACCACTTTGCAGAGATCTGTTGTCACTTTGTCTTTTTCTGCTGATCATTGTCAAAAAACCCAAATTCAATCCAGTGTGATTCAGTGTTGTATAACAATAAAATGTGAAAATATCTAAGGGGTGAATACTTTTTCAGGCACTGTATGTGTAAAGCTGCTTGGGATTTCAGTCTGTTATTGAAAGATTAAAGTTCACTTGACATTGTAAGTGCTGTACAGTATGCTTAGGAAGTTTGGTATGGAAAACCAAATGAACGCTTAGAAATATCAAAAAATAGATTTCAGATATCCTAAAGTGCTCTTTAGCTTTACAAGTATGTGAAACATATTCAAAGATATCATGAAATAACTTTCCCTAACTCCTACTGAGATATCTTACACTGAATCCATCCATCCATCCATCCATAATAAACCCCACTCTATCCTAACTACAGGGTCACAGGGGTCTGCTGGAGCCAATCCCAGCCAACACAGGGCGCAAAGCAGGGAACAAACCCCGGGCAGGGCGCCAGCCCACCGCAGCACTGAATCCCTATGGCTAAAATATTTTAAATGAATTTTCAGATATTTCAAAATTGCATTTCTTATTTTTACAAGAATGCCACTATAAACAAGATAGCTCGGATGATGGCGCCCTGGGGTTGAAATGCCATAATGACGAGATCACAACAGAATTAGCCCCTTCCCGGTAGTATGAGATCTTTGTCTGTAATGCCATGAGACTCTTTGCTAAGCAACAGGTCCAAAGACAAAGATTAGCAAAGTCCCTGTCATTAACGTCTGCCGGGGACGCGTCCCTCGTCAGCACTGGGCTGCCGTCCAAAGATATTTGTTCATCATGGAGGGCCTTTAATGTCTTTGGCGGAGTGAGGATGTTTCTCTGATTCCAGTTACAGAAAAGGACATGAAATAATGTATACAAATTTAGGGTAAAAAAAAGAAAAAAGTGTTGTCTTTTTATATTGAGCTTCTAAGTGATTTTTCCAGCTAAGGCCTAAACATTTGCTCCATTTCTCTTCTGTTTACTCTTCTGCACATTTGTCTGGGTGGAAGGTCGTTCAAGCAGAGCTAAAGGCCATGGTGCTGATGAGCCTCAAATGCCCTCTAGTGGCAGACAATTGGAAGTGCCGCAGTGCCTGGGCCTGGAGGCCCGTCTCCTGCAGTTCTCTGGCCTGCGCCTTCACAGCCTTCATATTCAGTTATTTTCATTTTGGTGGAGGTTTCTGTTTGCAGATGAGCTTCTTTAATCAGATGATTTGGCACTTCTCACAGGTCATCAAGACAGAATTACCAATTGGTTATTCACTTCATAAAATAAATGCAATGTACAGTATGTTGCTGTATTTTATGGAGTCAGCTAGCTGTAAACATTTTGATTTTGTGGTTTCTAATTTTATCAGTTGTGTTATAGCAGGAAGGATGAGTTGCTTGTCTGTAGGCAGCCATCTCTGCCGCTCATCACTGCTAGCAGGGACAATATTGGAGACACTAGACATACTGTATCAACCTCTAAAACCTGTATGAACTAAAACCAGTAGGTTGGGGGACTAAAGATTGTCAAAAGAATTCATAGGACAACCTATTTTCCAAATTAATTTTTCTATCCACAGAAACTTGAAAACATCACAACATGGTGGTGCAGTTCTGTGTAGAGTCCTGGACGAAAATCTCAGATTATATACTGTATGTAGAGTTTGCACATTCCCCTCCTGTTTGTTCCAAAAACATCCAGGTTGGGTCAATAAGCATTTCTAAATTTAGGTTTATTATTTTTGTTTAGTCACAAAAAAATGACATTTTTCTGCTTAATTACGAAATTAGAGAAAAGGAAAGCTTTAGTTTATTTGTGGAAAACCACTTCTAACAGATTCAAAGGTTTCACCAACACTTATGGACAAAGTTACGAAACCGTTGCATTCACTCTCAATAAAGCTTTGCCATATTGTTTATAAGCGTCAGGGTGACTGCCTAACACAAATTATGGTCTAAAAACTACCTGCACCCTTCATCTCCCTTCTCCCAGAGGCAAGAGCTGTCACCCACCTGTCTTCCCATATATCGTGCTCAATAATCTTGGTCAAGTGGAGGCCAAGTGTACCCTTAGTCAGGAGCCACTTCTTGTATGGAGCCGACTTAGGAAGTCCTGGAGCCACCAGCTCAGTTGATCTGCCCAGAGGCTCCACTCTTCTCGGGGACTCTGCTTTGAGGATCCTCTGATAAAGGGGCACATCATTCAAGTCACTTTCTCCTGTTTCTTCTCTATCTACATTACATCCTTAAACTTATGACCTTATTGTGGTTTCCCATACCTACACCACACCAAATAAAGGGGGTTGGCTTACATAGTATGAAGATATTTGATTTTTGTGAATCTCATGGGGCTCATGACTGTCAAATGCAGAGAATTGTTTTGTAAGATGAATTTCGGTTTCATTTGTCTTTCTCTTTCTGCCTGTGAGCATTTAATTTCATTGGTTTAACTGTTCTTGCCATTTTACTATATGAATTCAGATTTGACTATAGACATATTTATTTATGTTTATCTCACTGTTTCTTATTGAGTGTGTTGTGTGAAGTTTTTGTGTATTGGCTACTGTACTTTCACATTTAAATCCACCAGCTATAATCTCTGTCTGTTATAGCATGCATTCCTATCATCTATCTATCTATCTATCTATCTATCTATCTATCTATCTATCTATCTATCTATCTATCTATCTATCTTTTATATAGTGACCTTCATATCTATCTATCTATCTATCTATCTATCTATCTATCTATCTATCTATCTATCTATCTTTTATATAGTGACCTTCATATCTATCTATCTATCTATCT
>JANRMT010062806.1:93029970-93044481 GCA_026402145.1 Polypterus bichir lapradei
ATAGTTGTCCTTTAGTGCTTGTCCTACAAACACCATAAATAAAATAAAAGAAGTACACAGGGATCAATACAAAACAGTATAGCATGTGACAGATATTTGAATTAAAACACTGAAATCCATGATTAATAAGGAACATAGTGCAGTATGATGTCTACTGTGAAGGTCTGAAGGTATATTGTTCTAGGAAATCTTGGTGCCATAAAACAAAGAGTACAGTATAAGAGAGTCTGTCACAATGGTGTCAGGCCAACAGTCTTCTCCTGAATGTCAGCAAGTCAAAGTAGCTGATTGTAGGCTTTGGGAGAAAGTGGCATTGGTACTACCATCCCCTCAGTATTAACAGCGCTCAGGTGGAGAGGGTGGGCAGTTTTAGATACCTCAGACTTGACCGGTCCAAACTCACACACACTTTGGTAAAGAAAGCACATCAACGTCTTCATCACCTCAGACGCCTCAGGGATTTTAGGATGCCCTTACAGGTACTACAGAACTTCTACATATCCACCATTGAAAGTGTTCTCATAGGAAGGATTACCACCTGATTTTGAAGAGCATGCAAATAGCGATGAGGGCAACTGAACATGTCACTGGGTGTGCACTCTCTAACTTCCAGGACATTTTTATTAAGTAATGGCAGACCAGGGCCAAGACATTTATTAGTGATCATCAGATTAGATTATCACTATTATTCATGATGGCTCCAAAATCTGTACTGACTCCTACTCTTTCTTCTGTTCTTTTTCCGGTTTTCTGTGGTGGCAACCTGCACCATCGCCACCTAATCAAAGCACCGTGATGTCCCTACATTTATGGATTAAAGGCCAGAAGTCCATGTGACCGTCATCATCAAGTTCTTCCATGAGAACCCTGAATACAATGAGGACTGATTGAGGTCATTTATGTTAGGTAGAATGCCCAGAGGGGGCTGGGTGGTCTCATGGCCTGGAACCCCTGCAGATTTTATTTCTTCTCCAGCCATCTGGAGTTTTTTTGTTTTTTCTGTCTTCCCTGGCCATCGACCTTACTTTTATTCTACGTATATTAATTAGTGTTCTCTGATTTTAATTCTTACTTTGTCTTTTTTCTCTTCTTCATCGTGTAAAGCACATTGAGCTACATTATTTGTATGATAATGTGCTATATAAATAAAGGTTGTTGTTGTTGTTGATACCAGTAATCCCAGCAATGGCCATTCCTCTGTGCTGCAATCAGGGAAACATTACTGCTGCCTGAAGACTGGTCAGACAGATAAAGGAGGAGCTTCAGGATCTTGTAGGGCACAGTCATTTTTAGCAGGTACTTGCCCAGTCGATCCTCTATGAATGCTCCTTTTGCCTGGAAAGGCCACTGGTGACTGTCAGCTTAGTTTTGCAATTTGCTGTGCAATATTTAATTGCTAAAATCACAGCCTTATCTTTAAAAAAATCAAATGCCAGTGTTTCACCCTTTCAAAGTAACCCTGCTCTCCCTTTTGTTATTCTTTTTTTATTTTGCTGACTCTCCTGTACTCTCCATATTGAATTTCTGTCATCAGCTCCTGAGCGCATTTAGCTCATTGTTTAACATTCTGGCTTTATGCCAGGACATTTGCTGGCCTTTTCCAGTGTTCTTTTTCTTTCATTGTCATTTGGATTTCTTTGCAGTTGACCTCATTATCATGTGCTGCTTTGCACAGTATTCTTGGATACCCTTTATAGTACTGTGCAATGGCGGTTACTGTGAAAGAGGCTATATTACATAAATACTGTCAGTAACACTAGACAATGACCATTCTGATTCCTGAACACTGCAGGGTGAGTCTTATAGATTTCTTATTATATACTAGTTTTTTGAAAATCAGCAGTTTTAGTGATTTCTTCTCATATTATAAGTACACATATACAATATAGAAACTACAACTGGAACATCCCTGTGCTTTATCTGAAAGTAGTGGCTCTGCTACAAGAAGTTCAGCTCAGGTACACCAAGTACAGCAAAAGGGACAGCCATACTAAAGAGGCACATAAACCACTTGTCCACCCTACAGAGATATTTTTGACCCCTCTTCATATGAAACTTCAACTGATGAAAAATTTGATGAAAATAGGTTTCGATACTTGATACAGATATTTCCACAAATAAATGATGCCAAGGTGAAGAAAAGAACTTTTGTTGGTCCACAAACCAGACATGTCATCAATGGCGTGTCTTGTGTCAATAACCTGTAACTCAATACTAATAAGATAATGGAAATGATAATTGATTGTCACAAACAGCTGTTAAAACGTCAGAACATTTGAACAAATCAGGTGAGAACAGGCCATTAGCCTAACAAAGCTTGCTAGTCCTCTCCACTTAATTCTACTAAAATAACATCAAGTTGAGTTTTGAAAGTCCCTAAAGTCTTACTGTCTACCACACTACTTGGTCTCTTATTCCATGTGTCTATCGTTCTTTGTGTAAAGAAAAACTTCCTAATGTTTGTGCGAAATTTACTCTTAACAAGTTTCCAACTGTGTCCCCGTGTTCTTGATGAACTCATTTTAAAATACAAGTCTCGATCCACTGTACTAATTCCCTTCATAATTTTAAACACTTCAATCATGTCACCTCTTAATCTTCTTTTGCTTAAACTGTAAAGGCTCAGCTCTTTTAATCTTTCCTCATAATTCAACCCCTGTAGCCCTGGAATCAGCCGGGTCGCTCTTCTCTGGACCTTTTCTAGCGCTGCTATGTCCTTTTTGTAGCCTGGAGACCAAAACTGCACCCAGTACTCAAGATGAGGCCTCACCAGTGCATTATAAAGGTTGAGCAGAACCACCTTGGACTTGTACTCCACACATCAAGGTGCTATATAACCTGACATTCTGTTAGCCTTCTTAATGGCTTCTGAACACTGTTGGGAAGTCAAAAGCTTAGAGTCCACTTTGACTCCTAAATCCTTCTCATAAGGTGTACTCTTGATTTTCCGACCGCCCATTGTGTATATTTTTACTTCCTATGTGTAATACTTTACATTTACTTACATTAAATTTCATCTGCCACAAATCTGCCCAAGCCTGTATGCTATCCAAGTCCTTCTGTAATGATATAACGGATTCCAAATTATCTGCGAATCCACCTATCTTGGTATCATCTGCAAACTTAGCCAGCTTGTTACTTATATTCCTATCTAAATCATTTATATATATTAAAAATAGCAGCGGCCCTAGCACTGACCCCTGTGGAGCACCACTCTTAACATCGGCCAGTTCTGATGAGGTCACCCTCTGCTTCCTGTGTCTGAGCCAATTCTGCACCCATCTAAAAACATCACCCTGAACTCCCACTTCTTTTAACTTGATGCCCAACCTCTCATGTGGCACCTTATCAAATGCTTTCTGAAAGTCCAGATAGATAATATCATAAGCTCCACTTTGATCGTATGCTTTTGTTGCAACTTCATAGAATTCTAACATGTTAGTAAAACACGACCTCCCTCTTCTGAACCCATGCTGACTGTTCAGAATAAGTTGTGTCCTTGCCATGTGTTGCTCAATCTTATCCTTAATAATTCCTTCCATTAATTGTCCTGTGATGCATGTTAAGCTTACTGGCCTATAGTTGCTTGGATCTGCCCTGTCACCCTTTTTATATAATGGGATGATATTTGCCATTTTCCAGTCCTTCAGAATCTCTCCAGTGCTCAGTGACTTCCTAAAAATATGTGTCAAGCGTTTATATATGTACTCACTAGCCTCCTTAAGAACATGAGGATAAATATTATCTGGGCCTGGTGATTTGTTTGATTTCATCTTATTTAATCTGAGCGGCACTTCTCCCTCTTCAATTTCCAAATCCCTCAGTACCTCCTTAGTAGTCCTGTTTACCTCTGGGAGGTTGTCCACTTGCTCACTTGTGAACACCTCAGAAAAATGTAAGTTTAGGGCATCCAGTATTTCATTGACTGTATCTTTTAATTCCCCTTTACTTTTTCTGATGCACTTGACCTCCTCCTTAACTGTTCTTTTACTACTAAAATACTGAAAGAATCTCTTGGGGTCTTCTTTCGCCTTATCTGCTATATTCCTCTCCAACTGTCTTTTAGCCTCCCTGATATCCTTCTTAATGGTTTTTTCCTTTGCAACTTCTTTTTAAAACCTTTATTAATCCACCGTGGAGTTTTTTTTAGTATCCTATTAATTCCAAATTTAGGTATGTATCTGTCTTGCATTACATGTAAAACATTTTTAAACCTGTTCCACTGCTCCTCGACTGTCTCCACATTGAAAAGCTTATCCCAGTCTATCCGACTTAGACTTTGTTGCATCTGCTCAAAATTAGCCCTACCAAGGTTCAACTTAACAATTTTAGTCTTTGCATCTGTACTCTTACAAAATACTGAGAACTGTATTACATTATGGTCACTTGACCCTAGTGGTCCAATCACCTCTACACCCTCAATTCTATCCTGATTATTACAGAATACTAAATCCAGACAGACTTCACCCCGTGTTGGTGCTCTAACATGCTGTGTTAAAAAACAGTTGCTGATTACTTCTAAAAACTCCTGCTCTTGTGCTCCTCCATCTGCAAGGTTATCCCAGTTAATATTTGGATAATTAAAGTCCCCCATGACTATAATATACCCCTGTAAACTTGGCTTTTTGTTATTACTAAAAAGATGTGTGTTGAAATTACTGTCTGAATTGGGTGGTCTATAACACACTCCTAAAATAAGACCTCTTTCCCTAATATTTTCCAGGCGAAGCCACATGTCCTCACTAAGATGGGGCTCATCATCCAACTGAAGATGACTTACATTTAAACCCTGTTTGGCATAAACAGCAACCCCACCTCCTTTTCTGTTCTGTCTATCCTTCCTAAAAAATGTGTATCCCTCTATGTTACACTCATCCCCATCTTTATTTAGCCAGATTTCCGTTATTGCTATAATATCATAATTATGCTCTGCTACATACAACTCCAACTCACTTACCTTATTTTTGATACTTCTAGCATTAAGGCAAGCCATTTTTAATGTGTTAATCCTTCTACATTTACGTGTTTGCTTAGAATTTACATTACTATGCATTTTTATTTCTACACCATTGTTTGTTCTTCCATGTATAGATCTAAATCTGGCCTGTCCTAAACTCCCTGCCCCCCCATTCCCTAGTTTAAACAATCCTTGACTAGCCTACACATACGCCTCCCCAATACATTGGTGCCCCTCCGGTTCAGATATGTCTTGTCATTGTCACAACAGCCGTGATACATTCTGCTGTATCTGTGGCAAATATACATTTGCGCTTCAGAGATGTTGGAAGACTACTCTTGTGAAGAAAGCTTATCGTCTGTATTTCAGCTGCAAAATTGGTGATCAAGACAAGAAATGGCGCCTCACATTTGCTGTGCGACATGTGCTGTCAGTCTGAGAGCCTGACTCAGAGGCATTCGAAAGACAATGCCGTTTGCTGTTCCGATGATATGGTGAGAACAGAAAGACCATGTGACGGACTGTTACTTCTATTTGACTAATGCGTCTGGTTTCTCTGCCAAAAACAAGACATCAATTGAAAATTCTAATCTGCCTTCAGCAATGAGACCCGTGCCACATGACGACAGTCTTCAAATTCCGAAACCACCAGAGGATTGGACCTTAGACGAACCAGATGAAGAAACCGCAATGCAGGGTACTGACAGTGACATTGACCCGGATTTTGAACCGTGCTCATCAGGCGATCCACATCTGATAACACAGTCTGAATTGAATGATTTGGTCAGAGATTTAAGCCTGACAAAAGCAAAAGCCGAGCTGCTGGTTTCTAGACTGCAGGAATGGTGTTTGCTGTCACCAGGTACGAAAATTTCTGTGTTTCGAGGCTGACATCATGATATAACCAAATGTTTTGCACAAGTCGACAGTCTCTGTTTCTGTTGTGACATTGAAAGATTGTTCTCGGGCTTGGGTTGTGATCACAACCCGGAAGAGTGGCGTCTCTTCATTGATTCGTCAATGTTAAGCCTGAAAGCTGTTCTGCTACAAAATGGCAACGTTTACTCTTCAGTGCCTGTTGGCTATGCAGCACACATGAAAGAAACTTATGAGAATATGAAACTGTTGCTGAAGCACGTCTAGTATAGCAGGTACAACTGGAATATCTGTGGAGATCTTAAAGTCGTTGCTCTGTTACTAGGACTGCAGCTCGGCTATATAAAGTACTGTTGTTTCATATGTGAATGGGACAGCCGTGCCAAAGAGTCGCACTATTCTCAACAGAACTGGCCACTCCGTAAAAAGATAATTCCAGGACAGAAAAATGTGGCACGAGTCGGTTGTCGACTTGGCAAAGATATTTTTGCCTCCTCCTCACATAAAATTGAGACTCATGAAGAATTTCATGAAAGCACTGAACAAGGAAGGCAAAGGTTTTCGTTATTTAAGACAGATGTTCCCAAGGACAACTGACACCAAGATAAAAGAGGGCATTTTTGTTGGCCCCTAGATCAGACATGTTATGAGTGACAAGCAGTTTGAAGATCTGTTAGTTGGGCTGGAAAAAATTGCCTGGAAAACCTTTAAAGATGTTGTTGACAATTTTCTGGGCAATTAAAGTTCAAACTTCATCCAGCTGGTAGACAAACTTCTCACATCATACAAGACAATGAAGTGCAACATGTCACTCAAGATTTGTTTCCTCCACTCACATTTGGACTTCTTTCCCGCAAATGTTGGTGCTGTCAGTGATGAACAAGGTGAAAGGTTTCACCAGGACATTGCTACGATGGAGAAACGATACCAGGGCAACTGGAATCCATCAATGCTTGCTGACTACTGTTGGACCCTGCAACGTGATGCACCATTGAATACAAAAGAAAATCAGGATCAAAGCACTTTTAATTCT
Organism: Polypterus bichir lapradei; assembly: GCA_026402145.1. Taxonomy (NCBI): domain Eukaryota; kingdom Metazoa; phylum Chordata; class Cladistia; order Polypteriformes; family Polypteridae; genus Polypterus; species Polypterus bichir. The sequence goes on from JANRMT010062806.1 coordinate 93,036,837, forward strand.
GTTGAATTTAATAGCTTATGCGAACCATAAACATGACTAAATACATTATTGTCAGTAAACATATACAGTAAATGTCTATTCCTCAGAGTTTCTACGTGATGCAGTAAAACCAAAACTATATTTGTGCATACCCAGTAGGTACCTGTCACAATCAGCAAGACTTTTAAAAAAAAAATTGTTGTGCAGTTTAATTGTCTGTCTCTTCCATCTGTCACAGACCTGTAAGTATTCAGTGTCACTAACATTGTCAAAAGGATCACCATGGACTCATCCCACCCTGGTCATCACTTGTTCCAAAAACTCACGGTAAATGCTTTAGGGCAATTAAAACTAATAGACACCATTCCTATAGCCGTGGCCCTCGCAAACCAGTAACTTAGCCTGTCTCCCTCACCTGTTTGGGTGTTCTCTCATATACTGTATGAAGGTGTGTGTATGTACAGTATATGTGTGCATGTACATACACACTATACACTCATATCCTCCCTTACACATTATAATTTGCACATCTCCTGTGGAATTGCATTATTCTGCAAATGTTTATAATGTATGTGACGTTTGTTATTAACATTATTTGTATGTGACGTTGTGTTATGTTATATGAAGATCCAAAGCTACCAAGTTAAACTTCTGTCCATTAAGTACTGGCAAATAAAAGTGATTTCGATTCTGACAAATGGATAATGGGGCTGGAGGAAATTGCATTGAAGACATCCAAGGATGTTTTCGTGGCAACTACAGAGCACCAAACTACTTGCCTGTCCTACACCAGTTGCTTCAGGCTTACAAAACTATGAAGTGCAACATGTCACTGAAGTTCCATTTTCTGCATTCACAGTAGAACCTTCTACCTGCTAATCTTGCTCTGGTCTCTCCACTGGTCAAATCATATGTATAACTTGGGAGACAACTACAGGGCCCCTCAGAAGGTAGTACCATTCTGAATCGAGAGCTGGCACTGTTGTTTAATGCTTCTCCTACTTTCTCTTCACCAGATTTGATGACCAGCACTGGGATGACAACTGACTAGTCCCCTGAACCTGCTCCTTCCACCTTGGCTTCCTCCACTTTGGTTCCACTGGCACTCTACACTGGCACTCACATTTGGAAAGATACATCAATAACCCTTAAACTCATTTTTGTTAGTTTTGATCAAATATAGAGGGTTTTCCTCAAGGTGCCCCAAACCTTTATTATTTTACCTTATCTTTATTTGTACAATGTATATACTGTGGCAGACGACCAGGGACCTTGCCCCACCGGGACACCTGGATCAGGGAAGGACCGGGAAAAAGGCAATATTTTCCCTGGATGAAAGAGGGCAGCCCCCCTGATTTCCATCAAGGGCCACAGATACGGTTCCTGAGTCCTGGAGGACAGCACTTCCACCACACCAGGAAGTGCTGCTGGAAGACCATCACGAGACCCTGGAGCACATCCGGGGCATGATAAAAGGGGCTGCCTCACTCCCTTCGATGAGCTGGAGTCGGGTGGAAGTGGACAGAGCTTGCGAGAGAGGAGTGGAGGCGGCCGAAGGACCAAGGACTGCAATAGTGTGTAAATATTATTTTAAACAGTATAATAAATGTGTGTGTGGTGGACATTGTGGTGTCGTGTCTGTTTGTGGGAGGGGTAGCTGTATATATAGTCAGAAAAAGATTTTGGGCACCAGCTGATGATCCACGTACATATTTGTTGAATAAGAATTGTTTTTTCAGCAAATAAGAAAGAAGATGTCTTCTCAGACATTAGTCCATATGCTAATTGACTTCATGATTAAGAGTTTATTTGGCTTCTTGACTGGATGAGGAAAGACTAAGAAGCAAGAAGTAACATCATATATTCTTGACATTCAGAGTGTGTGGTCTGTGGAAGAAGAAGAAGAAGAGAATTTGAATAAGAGTGCCCCCTCCTGACTTGGGCTGGAATTATTAACATTACGCAAACCCTTTGAATTCCTCCTACTCGCACGTGCGTGACAACATGTACACATATACACACATCTATCTATCTATCTATCTTTTATATAGTGCCCATCATATCAATCTTTCTATCTATCTGGTATATAGTGCCTTTCTATCTATCTATCTATCTATCTATTATATAGTGCCTTCCTATCTATCTGTCTATCTATTATAGAGTGTTTTTTATTTCAGTATATACACACACGCCTACACATGCACACACACACACACGCACACACACATATATATATATATATACATATATATACACAAATATACACACATATACATTGTGGTCTATGGCCGGCTTGTCATCCGGCCAATACCCCCAGGCCACCAGATGGAGCTCTCCCTGCAGCATGGAGGTGTCCTGGACACCAGCAGGGAATCATGGACTATGGAGTTTTCCCCAACAAATCTGCTGGATACCCCAGGGGCCAACAGAGGATGCTGCAGGGAGGCCCAGAGAGTCATATGTGCCCTATAACCCGTAAGTGCGTCATAGGCAAAGCGACAGCAGAAGTGACGTACTTCCGGGATGAAGAAAAGGACTTTTTATCTGACCCGGAAGTGATAAGAAATCATGGACCAAAGGATTGGAAACACTTCCGGGTCAGGGACTATAAAGGACTATGGGAAATCCCCAGACGTTGAGCTGAGCTGGGTGGAAGGGTGGCAACGCATCTGGGAGTGTGGAGGATTGGTTTATTGTGTATTTGTAGTGATTAATGAGTATTGTGGAGAGGAGGGTGCTTTGTGCACTGTTGTTAATAAATAAAGTCAATTATTGGACTTTTATCTGGTGTCTGGCGTATTGGACAAGGGTTTAAGGGAGCGATAGCGCCCCCATCTGTCACAATATATATATATATATATATATATATATATATATAAGCTATTTCTGTTTTGTACAAGTCATATTTACCCATCACTGCTCCCACAGTGTGAAATAAAGGGCATTAATGACAGATTCCTGCAAGTAGTCAAAATAAAGTCCCAAACCACGCCCAAGATTAAAAGAAGGGATTTCAAAATGATTTAAAAAAACATGAGAAACAAGCAACAGGTTACTTGCTCTCATGACTTAAACTCAATGCGTCCAAAACAGAGCAATGGCCTTTGTAGCTTCCTTGGAGCAAGGTCAGAGATAACACATTTTGTTGAGAGCCACTCACTGCTCTCCATGGCACTGTGGTTACCGCTGGTCTGTTCTCTGCCTATACTTTGCAGATCCTTGCGAGGATGTGGACAGAAATGTATTTTTGGTGTGCATTTAACAAGGAATGGAGGATTTTATTTGCTTAAGGGATTTCAGCAAAAGGCTTACAAAGAGTGCTATGATCATCATAGACTACCTTCTCGTATTTAACATGGCTGACTGGCTGTTGGCAGCGTCTGATCACAGTGCAGGTGGGCTGCAGAATGGAGGCAATGGACTGTGGAAACATAGCTCATCATTTCAACATTAATGAAATATACTGATGAAAATATAATTTATTAGGGAACAGATCAAAAACTGACAGAATGAAGGTTTCTCTGCATCTCTGTGGCAGCATTTAATAGAAACACCTCCATAGTTTTATTACCTGGGTTTGCAATTTTTAGCTGCATTTGCTTTAACTGTGAAAAGCACTTGTTATAATTGTTATGTCTGTCTGTCCATTTAAAAGAATGTGTCTTTTGTTGAAATTTGTTATACTTATTGTTCAAGGAAATTTGTCTTGAAAGTTTAGTTCTCATTGAAATATCTTGTATAAAGTGTTTCCGTACACATTTTTGAATTGTGGCAAAACAGAGAAGCATTCTATGGGTCCTCAATTACTGATTCATTTTAATTCTTTTCCAAATTTACCTTGAGAAAGGTTATTTTAAACTGTATATTTTCCTCATTGACACATCCAATAGTCACAGCAAAACAGAACCCATGTACAAGTTACTGAAAAGACAGCAGAGTTGCATGAATGACTAGAAATTGGTCATCACATGAGTGGTGTAAACAACCCTCTATCCTTGTGCTATCTGCCCTGCCTCCTGTATGTGTAGCCTAAGGTGGAGGGGCCACCTGAATAGCCTTCTGGGTTGTTGGTTCAGCAGTAGTTACGCCAGGGTCATCAGGGTGAGTACTGCTTCTTCACTTTGCTTTCCTGCTCTTCGATTTTCTAGTTCAAAATGGATTTTTCAGCTTTAGCCTTGGTTCCGTATAAACATCCTGTTTTCTGGTCTGTGAAACTTTAGGGATATATTTGCTTTATTATGTTTTGCTCTTTTTTAACTGCTTTCATTCTGTTTGTTCTTCATTTTAAAGACACCTTTAAAAAATTTTCAATATTAAAAGCTCTTTGTTTTATTCTTTGTGTAGAGTCATTTTTTTGCTCTCTTCAAAAGTCTTTTCCCCATTTTATACTTAAGCAGGTCTAAAACCTGCCTTCTGAGTTATGTTTAGGCTGCCTTGGGGTGAAGCCGATACGGTAGGTCCAGGTCTTTTAAAAGGGCAGGTCTGGCCTTATTGTTTTTGGAGGTCTGCTCATTGTTTTCAGCTTGTTGTGGCAGTAATTACAAGAAAATGAGGGTCCTAACGTTTTTATACTACTTAGGACTCTAAAAAAGCTAAAAGCAGCTCTGTGTCTTAGGTAAGTTAAATGATTTTTGTTATCCTGAAAGTAACAAATGCATACAAGGAAGGCAAAAGGTCACTTAACTTGTCTAGAAACAAATGGAAGAGGATAGAAGCTCCCTAAAGATGTCCCTAGTAAGTCAATTAAAGTCAAGTCAAGTGGCTTTGTTGTCATACCATCCGTACATCACATTGCAGCATACAGTGTCATGAAATAACGCAAGGCAGGTAAAGAACTATACTACACTGTAAATAGATAAATAAATAGTTAAGTCAATAGATTGTAATAATTTGCAACAGACAGTAATACAAATAAATAATAACAACAACAAATGATAAAAATACATGAGTAGTAACAAGTGTAGCAAATATACTGCATATAAATAAGTAACTAGGAGCTCCCAAAGGCATTGCCATTGCTACATAGGCCCCTGGTGGGCGTGTGTGTGTGGGTGTGTAAGCGTGTGTGTGTGAGTGTGTGCGTGGGTATGTTCACGCTCTGATGGGCTGGTGTCTTGTCCAGGTTGTTGTTCCTGCCATGCACCCACTGTTTGAAAATGGACGTCACGTTTAACATATTCAAGCTTTAATTATCCTTAGACCCTGCACAACCAACAGTTAACAATAACAGAAAAATTTCAGCCACCACAAGCCTGTTTGATTTTTAACTTCATGATGTTTTAAAAACTTGCTTTATGTTCCTGACTAATGCAAGTCACTACATACTATTATTACCATTATTCTTGAATTGTTACATTGACACTTAAAGAAGTCCTCCACCCAAAAAGAATATTTTTTTTAATGTTGCTTACTCCATGTGTTTCATAGCAATGACAAGACAGAATATTTTTCTCCTGTTTTCACAGAGAATGGAGATAAAAACATTTTTGATAGAATGGTGGTCTGACCAACACCACATCAAAGAATAGACAAAAAAAGTCCATGAAAAAAATAAACTTGTGTTACTCGTATCACAAGTTGCTAGAGACAGGACTTTTGACCAATGAATGAAGGGGAGGGGCGGATCTCCAACTCCATGCAAATTTCATTTTCTGTTTACGTCCAATAATTTTTCCAGAAGCATTTATTTAACAATGTGTTAACAAAAAAAGTCTGTATTTTACATGTGGTGATCATACAACTGGATGGCTGATATTTTGATTATGTGACATGAATAATGTGGTATATTTTTTACGTCGCCATTTCTGGTAGTGTTTACTGTGGCCCAGAATTGGTGACCATTAAGCCACCATTGTATCATAAACTTATGATCTTCGTGAAAAAATAAGACTAAAAGTTTGTCTCGTTGATCACTATAAAACACATGGGCTAGGTAAGATATTAAAAAAAAAAAATTTTTGGGAGGAGTATTAACAAAAATTATAATATTTGTATTACTGATTGTTGTGTTTGGAGATTTTGCATTTAACTTGATAAATATTTTGTATGTCTTTATTTGTAACTAGCAAAATACCCAAGTACTGACTTAAAATTTTTATTAAGAAGAAATTAAAACCTTTTTAAACTGAGGGAAAATATACCAATAATTATTTGTTAAGGATCTCTTTGTATACCACATTTTGAGTTCGGCCCTCCGGTTGTAATATGACCAAGCTGTGCGCTGAGCTTACTCTTGAGCATGCAACGTACAGTTGGCCATGTGAACAGCAATCTTGTTTCAAATCTCACAGCTTGGATTGCTGCTGTCATAATCGGTTTGAGTTTCATGGTTTGTTTCAATTACGACAGTATTTGCAGGACTTGTTGTGTTGAAATGACATTCGGCATCTGTCAAGCGTTATAAGCATACAACCGGTTTCATCGATAACTTCACATCCAGCATTTGAGAGTTTAAACATTCATAAACATCAAAGTGTCCACTACTGAAATCGTCACCTATGAGTCTAAGATGTTTAAGAGGCACTGGCAGTTGTCGAAAGGTGTAAAATACTTGGCCATTTCGGTACACTTGAAAGCGACAACCGAACAATTCAGCGGTAGCCATCAACTCACATGCAGAACCATAGGTCAAGGGCTTAAGCATTTCACTCTTCTAGTGCTCCTGTGTAGTATAATTATCTCCTGTACCGTCATCAGTCCACACCTTGAACCTGTCCCAGTCATTCAATACATAAGACACAATGTTCCTCCGGATATCAAGAGTGAGCCTGATATGGCCGTGCAATATGTAACACAGAGAATGGAAAAGGTAGGTGCCATCTCCGGGCATGGAAACCACTCGGTAAGTGACAGTTCTTTGATCCATGGTGATCACCTCGATAGACATGTTAATGTGGGTACGGTTGGAATGATAAAGGAAATGGGTACCTGAACAATGTAAAGTAAGTCTAAAATACCTAAACAATAACTATAATTGTAATAAATGAACAATAAAACAGCGGAGAAGCCGTGGATTAAATAAAAAGGCTGTAGTTATCAGCAGGGAGACGTGAATCCCGTGGCGAAGCAAGGAAGGGAATGTAGAGACCGGAGCAACGGACGGCCTTATATAGGCAGGCAGCCAACAACGTGGGAGGTGTTGGGATGGGGGGCCCAATGCCACCTCACAGGTGACCGAGCTGCAGGCTATGGACGTATATATGTACGTAAGTAGGATTCAGTTAGCGTTGGGAACCCGTGTACCAAATTTCTTGAAGATGGGTCCATAAGTAACAAAGACCGCTGAAAAGTTCAATATGGCGGCTGACAGTGGCATCATACCACCGAAATAAGTACGTACATTGGTTTTGGTTAGTACAGGGAAGCCACCTACCAAATTTCGAGAAGATGAGGCCATAAATAAGAAAGTTCAACATGGTGGACGTTGTTGACCATTATGACCATTACACGTATAATTTCGAAATGAAACCTGCTTAACTTTTGTAAGTAATCTGTAATGAATGAGCCTGCCAAATTTCAGCCTTTTACCTACATGGGAAGTTGGAGAATTAGTGATGTTGGAAAGTTCAATATGGCGGCTGACAGTGGCGTCATACCACCGAAATAAGTACGTACATTGGTTTTGGTTAGCTCAGGGAAGCCACCTACCAAATTTCGTGAAGATGGG
>JANRMT010062806.1:93049481-93072312 GCA_026402145.1 Polypterus bichir lapradei
CTCTTTCTAACATCTGAAAGAAGCATCTCTTGCTAACCTGTGATAATGAAGACAACACAATGGAGAGCACAGCTCAGCAGCCATATTGAACAGACATGTGGCTGAAGCTGAGCACGAATGATGCCTTAACTAGAGACATTTTAAGTAACTACAAGTCTGTGTGCGACCTGAGTTACACATCACCATTTTATCAGGTTGTATGGTTGCCAATATTCAAATATACTTTGCATTTTGTTATTATTTATGAATATTATCAATAATACATTATTTTATGTGTAACTTAACTCCTGCTTGTCTTTTTACTACATCTAATTGCCTGAGGTTGTAGATATAGAAGGGAAGGTGGGGATAAGTTATATACAATATTACCTTATAAACAGTGGTAAGTCTGTGAGATTAGGCATTCTAAGGCTACATATTAATAATGCAATAGGGCAAAGTAGAGCAAAATATATTACTCTACCAAGATAAAACACTGATGAAGTGAAAGAAGACTAAAATTCTCCAGTTTTCAAAAATAGATAACATTAAAACAAGTCTGTATTTTTGAACTTGTTAAATTTACGCTGTCAATATGCCTTTTGCAAGTCTTCCGTATTTCAAGCCTGACCACAATTGGAGAGCCTGAAAAACCAAGACACTGCCATTGGTTTTCATGGAGGTGTACAGCCATAGAAGGAGGTCAGTGCAATGTCTCGTCTTGATGTAGGGGTCTGAGGGACTACGTTGCAGGTCTCCCTCCAATTATCAGTTTAATGAGATTGACAGCATAACTTGTGTCACTCCCAGGTCTCCCAGTTTACAATTTTCAAAGAAAGCACCAGTCTTGTGTATTAGCTGGATGTTCTACAATTCTACAAAGAACACTCTACAAAGCTAGGAGCATAAAAGTGATTTATTATGGTCATAGCTGTGCATTATGACCTTGGTGACCGTATGTCAGTTTTACACCTAAGGTGTTATGAAACCTGTTTTTCCCTCTGTACACCCAGCCATCATGACCTCACCTCCTTCTCCCTGCCCCAAGGCAAACACCGGACAGCCATTTATGTCATACTTGTAGAGCAGGCTTTACTAGCATTTGCACCAGTGAGCTTCCTGACCATTCAAAAGATGGTAGGCCAAAAGAATTGATTTGAAGAGTATGTAAGCTGGAAGATGATGTTCCATCTTTGCTGTGAAACAGCCCTGTCATAGTTGGCAGTATCATCCAGTGCTTAATAAAGCTTGTAGCCATATCTGAATTAAAATGCAAACACAATACTCAAGGAGTAGATGGGTTCATCTGTCACCAACCACTTAAAGTTAGTTAGGGTTAAGATTTTCAAGGTTTTGAACAGTCCTGTCAATGCTTTTATTACATCCCACATTGACTACTGTATCTCCCTACCAGTCTTTATTTACAGATCCACTTGTTTTAAAACTCTGCTGCCAAGAGTCTTCACACAGACCTGCAAAAGTGAGCACACAACTCATATTCTGCTCCACCATCACTGGCCACTTGAGTTTTTATGACATTAGAACAGTCTAGACGAGAACAGGCCATTCTGCCCAACAAAGCTCACCAGTCCTATCCACTCATTTTGAAATACTTTGTGTTAATCTCCGAGGGGAAATCGTCTTTTTGCATGAGCGTTGGGGTTTAGAGAGCAGGGTCAGCCATTGTACAGCGCCCCTGGATCAATTTTCAGGTGGAAAACCTTCCTCAAGGGTCCAACAGAGTAGAATCCCTTCTGGCAGTAACAGGATTTGAGCTGGCAGCCTTCCAGATACCAGAACAGATCCTTTGGCCATAGCATGTTGAAGGTCACTAAAGTCCTCCTGTCTACCACGCTACCCGGTCACTTATTCTATGTGTCTGTGGTTCTCTGTGTGAAGAAAAATTTCCTAATGTTTGTGCAAACTTATTAAACTCCCAGCTGTGTCCCCGTGTTCTTGATGAACTCATTTTAAAATCACCGTCTCGATCCACTGCACTAATTCCCTTCATAATTTTAAACACTTCAGTCAGGTCTCCTCTTAATCTCCTTTTGCTTAAACTGAAAAGGCTGAGCTGTCTTAATCTTTCCTCATAACTCATCTCCTGCAGTCCTGGAATCAGCCTGGTCGCTCTTCTCAGGACTTTTTCTAGTGCCTCTAAGTCCTTGTTATAGCCTGAAGACCAAAACTGCACACAGTACTCCAGATGAGTTTGAGCAGAACCTCCTTGGACTTGTACTCCACACATCAGGGTGCTATGATGTACACGCTCTGTTAGCCTTTTTAATGACGTTTGAACATTTTTACTTCCAACATTTACTGACATTACGTTTCATCTGCCACAAATCTGCTCAAGCCTGTATGCTGTTTAAGTTTCTTAATCTTTCCTCATAACTCATTCCCTGTAGCCCTAGAATCAGCCTAACTGCTCTTCTCTGGACATTTTCTAGCGCCAGTAGACCAAAACTGCACCCAGCACACCCACTTTGTGCCTTCCAGGATGGACTATGGCAGGCAGTGTGGTGTAGTGGTTAAGGCTTTGGACTGCAAACCCTGAGGTTGTGGATTCAAGTCCTGCTACTGACACTGTGTGACCCTACACAAGTCACTTGACCTTCCTGTAATGTTGCAAGTGGGCGGCACAGTGGGTAGTGCTGCCGCCTCGCAGTTTGGAGACCTGGGTTCACTTCATGGGTCCTCCCTGCATGTTCTCCCCATGTCTGCATGGGTTTCCTCCGGGTGCTCCGGTTTCCTCCCACAGTCCAAAGACATGCAGGTTAGGTGCATTGTCCCTAGTGTGTGCTTGGTGTGTGAATGTGTGTGTGCTCTGCAGTGGGCTGGTGCCCTGCCCAGGGATTGTTTCCTGCCTTGCACACTATGTTGGCTGGGACTGGCTCCAGCAGACCCCCGTGACCCTGTAGTTAGGATATAGCGGGTTGGATAATGGATGGATGGATGTTACAAGTCGTCTTAGATGAAAGGGTGAGCCTAATAAGTAAATGTGTAGTGTAATGAATATAACATTCTATTCCTAACCCCTAAAGCTGTAAAAGGCTCTACACAGGAGCTCTTCTGTCACTAGGCTTCCATTAGCCCACTAAGGTCCACCAATTCTGGCCACCTCATTGAGCCTCAGGCTAACCTGTGCTCTATGGATGACAGAGACTTTAAAACAACCTCCTTAAATTAAGCAACTAACTCAATTCATTTTTTTAAAAAGAAACTTAGAGCTCATTTGTTCAGGAAGGCATTTAGCTAACCCTCAAGTTTTTATTTGTCATTCCTGTCATATCTAAAATACTGTGGAATGAAATTGCATTACTCAAGACCAGAAAATGTGCAGAAAGGGAAATGGAAAAAAGAAACACCAAAAAGTAAACCAAATTAATGCCACCATAAGTCTCATAACAGCATGAGGCCCAGGCCTTGATCCTAAGAAGAGGAGCACAGACAGGCTTAGAGTTAAACTCATCCTTGCCATGTCACTCTTCATCTAACATCACAGTGTCGTCCATCAGAGCTCAGAGCTTCAAATATGTTTGATAGTCAACTAAAACTGACAGGGTGGAGCGAGGACATTTCAGTAGACATGATACAAGACCTCTGTGTCACTCTGAACAGCTCACTGCAAAAGATGCCAACTGTCCAGTCGTCCCTTTCTGATGCCAAATCCATCCAATCTGGGTGGGCCTGAATTCTTCAAAGTTCTGATAGTGCCCCAGGGTTAAACGCCTGAAGGGTGAAGCTCTAACGCCTGTGCTGACGCCAGTCCAGCAAGAAGGTGCCAGGGACTGTGTGTCCGTTACCTTGGCAGCATTCCCAAGCCACGCACTTACAGAAGGTGTTACAAATTTACTTTCGTTTTCATTAAGCTTTTTGTTTTCAGGGTTTCTAGGAAACCAGTATGTTAGAAAGGGCAGGCGACGAGGCAGAAACATCTGGTCCTGTTGCCTGTGCATGTTACGTCTTTTTCTTGTCTGTGCTCTTCCTGTTTCTGGTGCAGGCTTGTGCTGTTTAGCATACAGTAGAACTGTAGAACAACTGTGACCAAAGCAAAAATGAGATCTGCTTCAAATATCAGATCAGAACAGGATTAGGAGGTCCCCACTGATTACCACATAATAAGAGCCAAAGGGCTTCAATAAGAAAGTTCTGCCTTATTCCCTATGCTTGCTGGGATGGGTGACCCTGCTCAGGATAAAACAGCATTGATGGTGTGGCCATCGTTTTAGTGCAGATTGTTAGATCTTTATATTAATTACATAACATCTTTACATTTATGTTCATTAACACTGGAAACACATACAGAGTTTCAAAAATGTCGTAAAGTGTCGATCTCGTCGTTCACCTTAACCCGTGTAGATGCCGTATCTGTATCTCACTTCATCAGAGTGAAAGCAGAGCACATTCAGGATTTTTGGGCTCCAACCTTAGGTGAAATCTACAGCAGGGGTTCTCAGCCTTTTTTTTTGGGTGTACCACCCCCAAGAACTCAAATGTTTTAAAGAGACACCATCTATTTTTTGATCCTAAAGTTTTAAGTGCCGAATTCTTACTAAGTAAAACTAAAGTTAGTATTCTGTGCCTCCCAAACAAGGTATTACAAGGTATTATAGTTTTTACTCATTTGTGTCTTTTAATTTTTTTGAATTTTAAAAAAATATATGAACAAAAGTGTGGTTTGATTTTAAAATTTCTATACATTTAATTATAAAATTGAAAGTTCAGAGCTTTAATTTCATGTGTGATACAGAAGAGGATTCCCCTCATCCACTTCAGGGTAACAATAAATGTGGTAGGGCCTGGGATTTAATTGGCTTTGGGAGATTTCAGCATGGGGTTTATTTAAAACTAGCTGAAGTACCCGGTCTTGCCTTGGTATATTTGATGAATGGATTAAGGAAAGAAAGCAAAGGTTTACTAAATGGTTTTTTAAATGGTGAGGCTAATGTTCCTGCTAGCTGTCCCATGCGTCATCCGCACTGCCTCTCCATCATTGTCTCTGCTCTCGTGAATCGAGAATTTGCTCTTTTTGGGTCTGACTGGATTCCAGATATGAGGTAACTCCTAGTTGGGGTGTAACCATGAATGCTGCCATGTCTCACTTGTCCTCCTAGTTCAAGAGGAACAGTTCATAGTGCTTAAATTATAAATAACAATTGACAAAAGCAAGACACCCATTCGATTCTCCTTTATATTACGCTGCTCTTCCACTCTTAATTACGCCTCACCCAACAACCCCCTCTGAAAATGCACGATTCTCTTTTTATATTACAGTATTTAGAAGCTGCACTTGATGTTGTCTGGGTAAGTAATGTTAAGCTCTGGTCATTTTACCTGCTAGCCTTGCTTTAGTCTGTTTCACTTGCTCTGAGCCAGCAGGTGGCACTGGTGTGTAAAGTGTAGAGCATAAGAAACAAAACACCCACTGGGACCCCCAGGGTCAAAAATTTGTGTTCCAAAATAGTCTGTCTTGCCAGTATGGTCCTAGAGAGCAACTATGAAAAATTTGGTCCAGATGGCTCAAAGGGTATAGAACTGTATAGGTGTTGTGTATTATGAGTCCCAAGTCCCAAAGAGATCCAAAGCATGTAGTCCCAAACATTCCTTATAATGGCCATTTAGAAGGGGATATCACCATCAAACCCTGGATAGTAATAAGGGCAAACACCGAATCCTATAAAATAAAAGATTTATTCTACTCAAAAAAGTATTCCCATCACAATGAAACTCCATGGAGCACAAAAGCAAAATGGAATTGCCTGTAAGAAGAAGGTGAACAGAGTCTCAATACAGAATGCAAAACCAAGGTCAAAACACAAAGCAGAAGGTCCAAAAAAATCAAGAAAAGGCATAAAGAATTTATAAAAACATAAGGACTCGCCCCTCCAGAGCACATTCACAATGAACTGCCAAGAACTGTGGAAGACCCTGCAGATTTATACAGAGGAGGGCATTTCCTGGCATCGCTAGGCAGGTGGCCCCACCTCTTAGGGGACCACCTACCAAAAAAAAGCACATGGAACATAACAAAAGCAACTTGTATACATAGACAAAAACAAAAATAAAGATACACACAAATATAAATAAGGGAATAAAAATGAACAAAAGAACCCAGGCTGAGACATGACAATAGGTAACATACAGATTGACAGACGGACATAATGTTTTATATGTATGAATGATATGATCATCAAGGACTACCCAATTTAGCTTACCTTCTGCACATTCTACATTTACTCACTTTATGTCCATTAATCAAAAATAAACACTGCTTATAACCAATACTAAAAATTCAAGCACTATTAAGTCATTGCCATATAAACTAGTGAATACCAAGAAAATTTCCATTTATGCAATCTCTTTCAAGCTGCTTTTATAACAGCCCACTTTTCAAATCAGGATTTTCAGGTTTGACATCAAATTCAAATTGAAGTGATGTAGATGTTCTTATGGTTGATGGGCTGTTGTCAGTTGTTGGTTGTGCTAGGACTATGGGTAATTGCAGTTCATATTTCTTAAATAAAAGTAAAAATGTTGAAGTTCACCTGTGTGCAAGCCACTTGTGTGACGGTAACATCCTGGCCTTGTGCTCGTCCTGGGGATCTGTTTGCCGTCAAGAATGGTCATTGGATTTATAAAAGAGGAAAACATACCAGTTGAAATAAGCTTTGTCAAGGCAACATTTGAAGGAGCGAATGAATCAGTAATTGAGGTCACACAGAATGTTTTAATGCAGAAGAATTCTGAAAGTCCATTAATCCTATTAAAATAGGAATTTTCAGAAAATTGTACAGCATGTGCTATTTGAGATCTCCCAACAAAAACCTGCCTAAAACGTTCCTTGAAGTATCAATGTGCTAAACTTCTATAAAATCAGTGCACTAAGAGCTGAGTGGTTTTGTGCGGACAGATAGACACAGCAACGACAATAGGTGCTTTTGTGCTTTATGTAAATGCACCTACTACTAATTAATAAAATATTCACCCATCAATCCACCCACCCATCCATCCATCTTCTGAACCTTAACTTTCTACTTCATTGTTGCAGGATGTCAGGCCTTATCACAGCACCTTTCTACATGAGGCAGATCCAACTACAACTGGGGCACTCGTTAAGTGGTGGGCACACATCTGATCCCCGTCACTCAAGGCCAATTCAATTCAACAAGTGATTTTCTAAACTCCCAGGTACTTTTTTGTACACAAGCTTTGGCCTTTTAGCGTGCTGTATGACAAATTGTTTCTTCTGTCAGCTCCTATAATATTCCATTTATTCCTTAGGTTTTCCTTTTTCTGGATCTTTCTGGTCTTTCTCTTTCCAGTGGGTACAATCACTGCAAAATGATGTCTAGTTTTAATTTGGAAAACTCTTGACTGTCTATCGTAATACTTCTGGAAATCCTCTTTTTAGATCCTCATTCCTCTTGAGCTATCTGCTGCTGAAATTAATGGTGCTACTGGCTCAAATATGTCCAAGTGACAACCAAATATACAACTTGTTTGCACTTACCTTTACCTTTACTTTAGCTTTACTTAATGACCACTTCGTTTTTCCTGTGAGCAGCTGTGCCTTCTGTCCTCCATGATAAACATGTGCTTTTGGGGTCCATGAGGTAGGAGTTTTATTTTGTATTTGACATTTGAATGATTATTTTCGGTGGCAAACCTACATTTTTGGGGCTATAAATCTTAAACTGTTAGGCCCCTTCATAACCAGCAATGAAGTCTGGGTAACTACTGCTGTCTTCTTCAATGGGTTTGTTCCACAGCAGATGACCACAAAGTTTTAAAAAATGTAACCACTGCACCCCAGATTTTGATTAAAATTGCTGTACGTATCAAAGTCACTGGTGTGAATAAAAATGTCCAATTTTTATAGTTTTCAAGTTATAGGGGGATGAAAATTAGGGAAATGTTATAAACATGCATCCTGCTTCACCGAATGGTGAAATAAAACATAGAGAAGACCACAGTCAATGTGATCTTTTAATTAAAATGTTAGTTCGTTTACAATTCGCCTACATGATATTTTGATAACTGTTAAGTTTTTACTTGAACTTTTATTTTCTATTGAATTACACTATATTATTAATATTATTTTTGAAGCCCCTTCTCATACAGTAGATACCCAAAATATTCAATCAATGTGGACTGACATTGCTTCTGGGGTCCCTCTGGAATTAGGGGCCCAGAAGCTTAAGCTTTATTAGTTTCCTAGTAGACCTGCCCCTGGTTATGTTTGATTTCCTGTAACTTGAATTTTCTATTTACTAGAGAAAAATTTGTTAACAAAAAAAAAAAAAATCAATTCAATTTTTATCCTAGCTGGCTCATATCGGAGAGCTCTAGGACGCAGGCAGCGTCCAAATAAATAGTGTAGTGCAGTCCTCAGCAAATAAATAAATAAATCAAAGATAAAAACTGTGGCATTTTGGAGGTTAAAATCCATAAATAAATAAGGCCAATAAATAAAGTAGATTAAAATCAAGAAGTGAGGACTGGCTATTTCTTCCTTCCTTCAGAACCTGAGCCCCCACTGCGCCCTTCTCTTAAGCGGGAATGACCCCACTCTTGGAGCTCCATTGCTCCCCATGAGATCTCCCCAGTCCCTTTCCTGTGCTCTGGCTCTGACTCATTCCTGTCATTCACTTTGTCTTTCTCTTTGTCTTTAGCTTGATTTTTACCACCATCTCTGTCTCTTACTTTCTTGATGCTCATCGCGTGCTCCCAGGCTCCTTTCATATCCGGTGAGTTCAAGTGCACCAAATGACGCGCGGAGCCTCAATGAGGAACAGCAGCGCCAAACGCCTTTGTGCACGTTACAAACAATTTAGCACATTTCCTCATTAAGCTGTCTACGGCCACATGTTGTTGTTGTTGTGGTTGATACTTCAGAAGACTGATCTTCATGGCATCACGAGGTGAGAACTTGAATGATACGGGTAGTAGAGGATCAAAGTCATGATTTGTAGAATAATACTCCATTAGCACATTTCCACAAAGGTTCTCTGCGGCCACATGGCTTTCCCCTCACACACCTACATCTACATCTACACCTATGGGGTCTGCGCTAACTCACTATTTTTTCCTAAAAACCCTGTGCTGCCATGGACCCCAAATATACTTCACCACAGTGGCCCTGAGACCACTGAAAGTAAATGCAGTAGTAAACAGGGTGGTGATATACTGTATAAGGTATTTTAGTGGTGCTCGTCCATTAGTGTAAACACACCAGTTGATGTCATTGCAATCCAAGGCACTGCATGTGACTTCCACAGGGTCAGCCAAGCCATGCACATCACTGAGAGCTGCTTGAACAATTCTGTAGTACAGTACAGGTAGGAGGGTGGCACGGTGGCGCTGCCTGGCAGTAAGGAGACCTGGGTTCGCTTCCCGGGTCCAACCTGCATAAAGTTTACATGTTCTCCCCGTATCTGCGTGGGTTTCCTCCGGGTACTCCAGTTTCCTCCCACAGTCCAAAGACATGCAGGTTAGGTGCATTGGCGATTCTAAATTGTCCCTAGTGTGTGCTTGGTCTGTGTGTGTGTGTGCCCTGTGGTGGGCTGGCGCCCTGCCCAGGGTTTGTTTCCTGCCTTGTGCCCTGTGTTGGCTGGGATTGGCTCCAGCAGACCCCCGTGACCCTGTAGTTAGGATATAGCGGGTTGGATAATGGATGGATGGAGTACAGGTAGGTTGCAACCCATTGCCCATCCCTGTCTTCAACAGAAATCTGAAGACTTGAATGCACCCAAAATAACATCCTTGAGACCCATTTCAACTCAAGGTACTATAAACACTTGGGGTGTACCTGGAAAACACTCCCTTTAATCAGCAATGGCAATAAGAAATCAATAACATTATTAAAAGAAAAACTGTCCAGGGGGACTCCTGCCTTGTGTCCCAAAATAACAAGCCCTCACCGCCACACTTCACTAATGGATTAAGTGAGTTGTGGACCACCAGGGGCATACAGCCCCCCAAACCTTGGACACAACAGACACAGAGCCCAGCCTTATCAATCAGCATGTCTTTTATTTTAAGTGGGGAAGCACTTTTGTTTTGCTCCCCACTGTACAAAGCACCAAAATTATAAACACAATCCTTTTCTGTCTGTCTCCCTTCTTTCTTTCTTTCTTTCTTTCTTTCTTTCTTTCTTTCTTTTTCTTTCACCTCCACTCCTCCCTCAAGCTTTGCCTGCTTCCTCCCGACTCTGACTCCCCGAATGGAGTGAGGCAGCTCCTTTTAAACAGACCCTGGGAGTGTTCCTGGTGCCTCATTAATCAGACCTGAAATCACCCACAGGTGTGGTGAGCCCCATGTAGGGCTCTGCAGTTTCCCTGGTGGCTCCCATGGAACCCAACAGGGCTGTGCCACACCAACTCCCAGCATGTCCTGTGG
Source organism: Polypterus bichir lapradei (assembly GCA_026402145.1). NCBI lineage: Eukaryota > Metazoa > Chordata > Cladistia > Polypteriformes > Polypteridae > Polypterus > Polypterus bichir. The sequence goes on from JANRMT010062806.1 coordinate 93,059,862, forward strand.
GAATCCATGGTGCAACAGATGCCTTGGGGTGGTAGTGTCTTGTAGATGCTTTCTATCCCCCCGGTCATTTGATCCAGCTGGCATCCAGGCCGGGTCATGGCCGTGGCTGCCCATCACAGAGTTCAATAATAGCAGAATAATCGGATGGACTAAAAACATATAATGGAAACCCTGGGGAGACAAGACCTGTTTGAAATTAAACAGGATATTATGGGTGCCAAAAAGAATTTACACCCCCCCAGATACAATAGATCGTGACCAAAGACAGGTCAAGTAACCACAAGAACTCCATCCAGGCTGTCCAGACAAGTGAAAAATGGCCAAGATAGTGGGACACACTTCCTGCCATCTTACCGAAAACACTAGCTATTGGGAGAGATGGACTTTCTGAACTCCACAGAGGACTGACAGCCATCACAGCTGCCTGGCATGTCCCAGCCTGTCACAATGTGGGGAGCGGTCAGCTTCACGATAAAAGATTAGAACCATGGGGACTGGTGTGCATGTGTGTTAATATTTGCTCCACATCTTCCTTTTCATGTAAAGTTTTATGTTAAATATTAACTCCCTTGCCATGCTAGTCATTAGTGTGCCTTATTTGAACACGTCATGCTTAGGAACTGCCTATGGCTTCACCACCCTACTCCTTTATGGCGATCCTGCTCTAACCTTTATTGTCCACCTAATGTTTTTATTTTTTCAGTAGGTTGCCTGGGTCTTATCAGCCGGCTGGTATTTTATATATACCAAGTACCATCAGGGGGTGTTTACCTAAAAACCCACTCTAAATCCAACGTCCAGCTGTGCTCCCATGGAATACTTGATGGACATACATTTAGGACAAAGCATTTCAGAGCTGACCCTAAGAAGTCAAGATGCACCATTATGGGCTAGTATTAACTTTGGATTCAGAATGGACCTTTACAAGTGTAAAATATGTCCAAAAAGCTGGGATATTTCATTATGGACCAGATATGGGAAAGATATGAAAAGGAACCACATATGACCCTTTTAGGCCTAAGTAGTGTCACAGATTTTGACATTAACCATTATTTACCTGCTGTGAAAGTCAAGGGGACGTACAGCTCCCCAAACCTGGACACAGCTGCAGAGACACACAAGTGCAAAACGTCACACAGTTTATTCTCTCTGGGGCAGATCTATTTTCCTCTCCCCACTTCAGAGAACAGTACGTAATTATCCATCACAACACTGCTCAGTTCCTTCTCTTTTTCTTCTTTCTCTTTCTTCCTCTTCTCTGCCACCTCCATTCCTCTCCCTGTGAGTGAGGCAGCCTCCTTTATAGTTCACCCAGAAATGCTCCTGGTGCACTCTGATTCTCTTCGGGCAGAACTTTCGGGTGTGGTGGAAGTGCTACAATCCAGGGTCCCAGAACTGTCCAGGCACCCCCTGGTGGTGGCCACAGGCCTCAGCAGTGTTGAACTTCCATATTCATAGCCCATGGCCCCGATACCATCCAGGGGGGTTGCCCTCTCGTGTTCTGGGGAGGTATTGCCATTCACCTGTCCTCACCCAGTCCTTCCATCACAGGGATGTCCTGGCTGGGCAGGGGTCCAAGACGTCAGCCAAACTGCATATTAACTAAGAAACTAGTATGGGATATTATAGATCTCAGTTGTGTATAAGAGGTCATCATGAATCAATATGGACTGCAAGAGTGTCTAAGAAGTCACCATGAACTACACTGGACCTAATACATATAAAATATCAGGTGTAGGATAAGAAGAGCCATCCTGGCTGGGGAGAAGCATGGTTTATTACCCAGACGGGAAGCTAGAGCGTAAAGACAAATGGAGTGGCCGGCAGGGAGAGAAAATAACTTTCTACCAGCTGGTATAAAATAATGCAGAAACCAGGAGTTGGAAGCAGTTCAATCCCCTATACGTTAGGTGGCAGAGGTCCTCGCATGGAAACCTAGTTGGGACATCCACAGGAATGCTTGGGATATGGAGTCTGGAGGTGCGCCCTACATTCCAATAGATGGTACTGTTGGGGGAGGACCTCCCTACTTTCATTATCGCCTGAAAGTGCTTACCAGAAGATGTGGAATGGCCACAGAAGCATTCCCGGCATAAGAGGCTTCTTGAGGAACCAGAGGAAAAAGTCAAGCGACTGTTATTAAATGCCATCATTGATAAGGTTGGATGACTTCTTTAGCATCTGAACATCAGCAGAAGCTTCTAGAAGAACAGTATGTGTGGTTGTCCCACACCCCTCAGGCCTCCTCCCATGGTCCAGCTTAGTGACAGGCCTACAATACAATAGCCATTAAAAGCAAGAAGGAGTTGGTTCCGGCTATGATATCCAGCTCCATAAGCAGGTATGGTGGGGTGAGGTGGGGTAGGAGGGCATAAAAGTAAGCCTGCTGCCACACATGGTCGAGTCAGACAAAGGAGAGAGACAACTTGTGTTTTGTGCTCGTGTAAACAAGGTATTTGTGTCATAAAACACTCTTTGTTTAAACTTGGAAATGTCTTTTGTGCTTGTGTTTGGGGCTCATTGGTGCTCCCTAGCTTTCACACAGGATCAAGCACATATGACCCTGTTCAGTGTTTGTTTCAAATCTATAGGTCATCATGAGATTAACTCTGTCCAGTTATTTAGAATATGGGCCTGACCAGTGATCGAAAATTCATCATGGGTATCATTATGGTAAGAGCTTGGAACAAACAGGTGGAATCTCTGTGGTTATAGAACCGAGTTGTGTAACAGTAGTTAACATGGACCATTACTAGCCTGACCGAAGCCTGAGAAATCAGTATGGACCACTATGGGATACAGTAGTTTCTGTGAAGTTAGCAAGGACCATTTTGGGTCTGATCAATGTAAAAAGTTGATTGTAAGCTCTAATGGGTTTAATTATATTATACCACCTAATTTAAGTACACCTATGATTCAGGTTGGATCCTTGTGGTTATGTGTCACAGTAGATAGTATGGACCTTTATTGGCCTGACCAATGCCTGAGAAATTAGTATGGACCACTGTGGGCTAGAACGATATCTAAGAAGTCAGCATGGGCCAATTTGGGTCTGATCACGGTGTAAAAACTTGAATGTAATTTCTAATGGGTTTAATTAAACCTATGATTTAGGCTAAATCCCTGGGATTATGGGCCTACGAATGGTCACAGTAGTTAGCATAGACCATAATTGGCATGACCAATGCCTGAGAAATCAGCATGGACATCTGTGGGCTACAACAGTGTCTCTGAAGTCAGCATGGATACCAGTATGGGCGTCTCCTCTGGATAGGAACTTGGAATGGAAGTCTTAAAGGGTTTTATTATACTCATGATTCAGGTTGGATCCTTGTGGTTATAGGCCTAAACAGTGTTACAGTAGATTGCCCTTAATTGGCGTGACCAATGCCTGAGAAATTAGTATGGACCACTGTGGCCTAGAGTGGTATCTAAGAAGTCAGTATGGGCCATTATTGGTCTGACCCCAGTGTAATAACTTGGTTTGTAAGTTCTAATTGGTTTAATTACACCTATGATTCAAGTTGGATATTTGTGGTGATGGGCATAAGCATTGTCACATTACTTAGAGTGAACCTTTATTGGTTTCACCAATGCCTTAGAAATTAGCATGGACCACTGTGGGCTATAGTGGTGTCTATGATGTCAGCATGGGTCATTATGTGTCATACCACAGTATAATTACTTGGAATGTAAGTTCTTATGGGTTTAATTATACCCACGACTGAGGTGGGATACTTGTGTTTATTGGCCTGACAAGAGTCACAGTACTTAGCATTTTACCATTATTGGCCTGAACATCCATCCATCCATCCATTATCCAACCTGCTATATCCTAACTATAGGGTCACGGGGGTCTGCTGGAGCCAATCCCAGCCAACACAGGGTGCAAGGCAGGAAACAAACCCCGGGCAGGGTGCCAGCCCACCGCAGGGCACACCCACACACCAAGCACACACTAGGGACAATTTAGGATCGCCAATGCACCTAACCTGCATGTCTTTGGACTGTGGGAGGAAACCCACGCAGACACGGGGAGAACATGCAAACTCCATGCAGGGAGGACCTGTGAAGTGAACCTGGGTCTCCTAACTGTGAGGCAGCAGCCCTACCCACTGTACCATCATGCCGCCCTTGGCCTGAACAATGCCTAAGAAATCAGCACTGTATTTGCCTTAGGTACTTGTGCCAATCACCCTGCTTCCCCTTTCCAGGTGCTGGTAAAACAGGAGCAGTAAATTGTGTTGAAAGACCTTTGCTCCTGAAGCTTCTGGGCAGCACTGTTGTCACTGTTGCCAGGCGTCCATCATATCACAAAACCCTCTAACTGTGTGGCATCTTCTGATAGAATCTCCAAAGGAACCTCTACCTATAAACAATGTGCAGGCTGGCTCCTTTTGCCATTAGATGAAGCTATTTGACTTAAGGTCTCACATTCTACAGAAGAAGAGCAATCACTCAAGGATGCAGGGGTGAGGGGGTTAGTGGCCACTTGGTTCAGCATGAAGCTACTCTGGGGTTAGGATGTGAAGCCTGCTTTGCCATGACGACTATCTCCCTCACAAACACACCCTGTTTACTGGTTACTGAGCTCCTGGGCCTGTGAAGTTAAAATTAAACTGCAGATTCCTTCAGGCCAGTGGGAGGAGTGGCCAGCAGTTGGGACATGGGTCTGGCTCACCAGTGCCCAGCTGGTTGTCATGGCTACCTTGGGCCCTCCTCAGTAAACAGCTCAAAAGTGGAGTTATTTAGCAAGTCCAGGAAACACTTAGAGGACTGAGCTGAGACGTCGGCATGGGTTGCAACTCCAGTAAGAGCACCTCTGCGGTGGACCCCTCTAAGAAGCCAACTGAGGACCCCCCGGGTGAAAGTGTGACCGAGGAGCAGGAGATGGATCAGAGTCCCAAATCTTCAGCTGAACAGGGGGACACGTCTGTGACGACGGAGGTGGAAGTCAGCTGAAGGCAGAAAGTAAGTGACAGAAGGAGTTAAGTTCTTTTCTTGATGTTTTTGGTGAGCACCTTCTCACAATGTGTGCTCTGGGAGGCGCTATATAATATAAAGATTGCAAAGTGCTGCTCCATTTTTGTTTTCATCTTTTACAGTTGGCTTGTTCTTCCTGACAGTTTGCTTTTCCTCTTTTTCAGCCTCCTTGCCAGCCCCCCCTACCCCACCTCACCCCACCGTACCTGCTTATGGAGCTGAATGGCATAGCTGGAACCAACTCCTTCTTGCTATTCATGGCTACTTTATTGTGGGCTTGTCACTAAACTGGACCATGGGAGGAGGCCTGAGGGGTGCGGGACCACCACATATGCTGTGCTTCTAGAAGCTTCTGCTGATGTTCAAGTGCTAAATACAGAAGTCGTCCACCTTATCAATGATGGCATTTAATGGCATTAGCCTGATTTTTTTCCTCTGGTTCCTCAAGAAGCCTCTTCTACCAACCATTTGGCTCACTTCAGCTCTAGTTGATATAATTTGCTTCATAATCTCAAAGAATGAAGATCTTTAAAACCTGGCCATGTCATTTGTTAAGAAATTTGGTGCGTTTTTACAGCTGCTGTGTGGTGGCCCCCACTACAGAATCACTGCATTTCTCCATCTGCCATGCTGCAGCAGAACGGGATGAGCCCACAGATCCCAATGACTGCTGACATTCCTCACTGTGGTGGGCATGGAGACTCTTCCTGTGCAGCCTGATCCAATGCTTATCATGGAAGTCATCACATCAGCCAAGGATTGGACTAGGGGGCACCACAGCTGGTGTGAAACTGATGGGGGGGATTGTATTTATGTTGTATTTCTTAAATACTTGTGGTAATTCTTCAATTTGTGAATACACACAAACACACACATAAATGTTCAACGTACACAAACGAATCTGACGTGTAACTTTTCTCCAAATAAATGCAACCTGTGATTGTCGGTCTGTCAACTCTTTGTTTTGAGGCTCTCTCATGGCGACTTAACAGGGTGACCACAAACATGATTAGCATTTCATCCACACATTGTGCAGTATGTGAGAAATTGGGAAATCATTCATTAAAGTTTGGGGTGAATTATTCCCAGCTCTAACTTGGGGGCTCCCCCTCAGAGGGGATTCAATGTGATCTATTTGGCGTCACTGCCTGGAGGCTAATGGTCATGTCACCTCTACCTTCTTGCTGCTGCCTGTCATTTGTCTGCAAGTCTTCCGGGCCAGGAAGTGCTCCTCAGGTGTTGCTGGCCTTATCCTGCTGTCTCCAGGTAAGAGGGGCTTTCAGGTGACATGAGCAATGAAGGAGAAATCTCTCCAAACAAAGTATTATGTCAGGTGGGAGATTTTTCAAAAGATGAAATTGAGATGGAGAGTTCATTAGACAGATGTAAGAGTGTGAATGTAGTGTGTGACACTCCAGGAGGTGTGAGGTGTGTGCTCAGTGGGTTTGATCTGGGGTGCTCGGTTTAGAGTGTTACCTCATCTAGAGGGATGTTGGTCAGTGTGTATTGTGGATGGTGGAATGGAGTACAGCTGAGCACGTCTGGTATTGTGGCTTTTGGGGTGCGTGAGAGCGTGTGATCGTGTGTGTGTGTGTCAGGCTGTCTTGTCTGTGGGTGTTAGGTGTGTAAGTGACAAATACAAAATGTGTGTGCATGTCAGGGATGGGACCTGGTTCACTTCCTGGGTCCTCCCTGCGTGGAGTTTGCATGTTCTCCCTGTGTCTGTGTGGGTTTCCTCCCACAGTCCAAAGACATGTAGGTTAGGTGCATTGGCAATTCTAAATTGTCCCTAGTGTGTGTGTGTGTGTGTGTATGTGTGCACGCCCTGCGGTGGGCTGGCACCCTGCCCGGTGTTGGCTGGTATTGGCTTCAGCAGACCCCCGTGACCTTGTAGTTAGGATATAGCAGGTTGGATAATGGATGGATGGATGGATGTCAGGGATGGGCTCCATCAGTGTGTGTCTTAGCAGGTGGACCGGATCTGCACTGCTTGTGTTTCCTAATGGGCAGAGCTTCATACGTTGTTCTGACGGTGGTGTACGTTATTAGAGCATTTATTTGTGTATATCAGGACATGAGCTCTTGTGTGTGAATATACAGATGCAGACAAATGTGTTGATACCCCTCCATCAGTGCTGGATTAACCATATAAGCAAAGTAAGCACATGCTTAGGGCATCAAGGGTAAAGGGGCCACCACAAAAATTTTTCATGGCCGAATCACATAAATTATTAAATTAATTACATTTATAGCCATTTTCAAAATGTAATGAAAAATGAATAATGCCTCCCTATACCTCCCTATGCCATCACTGTTCATAGATGGCACCTTACACAGTGCGTTCTGCATACTGGTGCCATCTACGATGGGGAATTCCCATTTCATGGTGATTCCCTTAAACGCCATGTTATGTCAAAATATTGTAAAAGTAATTCGATTCAAAACTATATGTTTTTATATTTTTAAATAATAGTTAATAGTTGATTAAAAATTATTATCACATAATTGTTGTGTTTCGTAAATTATCTGTTATTTAACTTAAAATAAATTTCTAGTGCGTAGAAGCGTTATTTTCTGTTTTAAGCAAAAACAAAAAATCGTCCCAGTTTGAGGAAAAAATATTCTGGTAAGTCTATTTAATTCTATTCTTGGATATTTTTAAATTTATTTACATTATGTAAAAGTGCAAATCGTACAGCTGATTACTATTGGATAAAATTGTTTTTAACTTTTTTACTAATAAAGATTTATTAACAAAATTTTCACAAAATATTCTTCAAATCTTGTACTAAGAATATGTGTAAATTGATTTGCTAAACTGACACAAAAGCCATAAATAAATTAAATAATCAAAATGGTAAATCTACGGTTTTCATGTCAAAATGAAAACCGTACATTTCAAAAAAACCTTTAAAATCGACCCCAAATGTTAAAATTTGTAAAATTTCGGATGCCATTTTCTCTTCAAGTAATGATAAAAATGCGATCAGATCTTTATCGAAAAGCAGTGCCGCACAAAATAAATTTTTAAATCAATTTTGGGGTTAAAGTCAATTTCTACAGGTTTTGGCAGGAGATTGGGTAATTTGTAGTCCTTAGAATAATGGCAGATAAAATGAATATATGTAGCCATTTAAGCCACTTTGTAGTCACTTTGAGACCTAAAACATCCTTAAATATGAGATGTAAAAAATTTCAAAAAAGCTGAAACAAAATATGCTCTAATTCATATTTTGGAATTTGGTTTGCTTCATTAAAAGCTAAAAATTTTCACGAAAATTTTGGTCCTAGTCTCATTTTGATATGACAATTTTCACGACCCCTAGGTACTATAACAATTAAAGTCATTCGGTTTACGACATGGAGGCGGCAGTTTTGCAGTTTTTAATGCGTATAACCGCTCTAAGCATTACATTGGCGCACGACTTTAACTGTCATGAATTTTTACCATTTCTATTATTTAGTTTATTTATGGCTTTTGCGTTCATTATTTAGCAAATCTTTTACACACATTCTTAATATAAGGTTTAAAGAATATTCTATGAAATTTTGTAACTAAATCTTTCTTAGTAAAAAAGTTATCAATAATTTTATCCAATAGTAATCAGCTGTACGATTTTCACTTTTACATAATGTAGTTTACGGATAATTCTTTTTTCTACTTCCTGCCTGGAATTCATACAGTCCTTCATATGGCACTTGACAGTTCCTCCTCCCCCCCCCTCCCCCACCTTAAAAGCACATGATTCAGCATCAGCAGTAAGCTGGGAATTAAAATGTCTGTATTATTCAGTTCAATTATTAAGATAAAAATAAAATGAAGCATACAAAAATAAATATTATTTTCCTTCTTACTAGTATGTTTTGTTTAATTTCGAATTTTCGATAATAAAATAAAATTTTATTTTCTAGTTTGTTATTGTGTTAATATTTTGAATTACTAGTGTAAGGGGGCACCAAAATTACTTAGTGCTTATGGCATCTAAGGATCCTAATCCTGCCCTGCCCTCCACGTAAAACAGAAGAACCCACAATTATTTCTGAAGTAACTTGAAACTGACAAAAGCAATTGATTGTTCCATACTTAAGAAAAATTCTACTTTGTTTTAGAGATTTGATTCAAAAGAATATCTCCAGTAATAATGCAAATGAGAACGGCATGGACAAAACTGATGGGCCCTTTAACCTAATATTTGGTTGCACAACCTTTAGAGGTAATCATTGCAAACAAGTGATTCCTGCAGCTCTCCATGACACTTCTGCACCTCTCGACTGGTCGTTTGGCCCACTCTTTCTGAGCAAACTGCTCCAGGTGTGTCAGGTCTGAAGGGGGTCTTCTCCAGACTGCATGTGTTAGTTTTTTTTCGTAGATGTTCAATAAGATTCAAATCAGGGTCACTTTAGAATAGTCCAATGCTTTCTTCTTAGCCATTCTTGGTTGCTTTAAGCTGGGTGTTTTGATCATTGTCATGTTGGAGGATCCATGGCCTGCGAATGTGACAGAGCTTTCTAACACTGGCTAATATAATTCACCCAGAATGACTTGATAGTCTTCACAGGCTCAAGGCACTCCATGCCAGATGCATGCAAATATGACTGGGCCTTCTCCATGTCTCACGGTGGCTGTGGTGTTCTTTTCTTAGAAAGCTTCATTTTTTTCGTCTGTGGACATAGAGCTGATATGACTCCGTCTCATCTTTCCAAAGAACATTCCCCTAGAAGCATTTTGGCTTGTCAATAGCCATTTTAATAAATTCCAGTTTGGCCTTTTCATGTTTTTATTTCAATGGTGGAGCCCTCCTTGGTCTTCTTCCATTGAGCCCACTATCACTCACAAAGCGATGGATGGTGTGATCAGACACTGCTGGATCTTGACCTTGGACTTCAGATTGTATCTCTTTAGAAGTTACCATTCTCACTATCCTTCTGCCCATTCTGGGGTTGATTCTCCTCTTGTGGCAGCATCCAGGGAGGTTGGCTACAGTCCCATAGCCCTCAACCCTCTTAATAATATTTGCAACCGTTGTCACAGGAACATTAAGCTGCTTGGAGGCGGTCGTATAGCCTTTGCCTTTAACATGCTTGTCTAGAATTTTCTTTCTGATCTCCTCAGAAACTCTCTCCCCTGCTTCCTCTGGTCCGTGTTTAGTGTGAGACACACGATGATACCAAAAGGCAGAGCGAATATACTTTTCTCCAATTATACTGTATAGGCTGAATGGCTGATTGCATGATTGGAGATGTGTGTGATATTAATTAAAGAAAACAGCTAGTTGGAAAAATCACTCAGCAAGTTATTTAGAAGCTCTTCTTAGGGGTACCAACAAATGCTTCTTGGTCATTTTAAAATATCTTTGCAGATTAAGCAATACTTGATCTCTTTTCGCACTTGCTTTGCTTTATTCGATCACAAATCAAGGGCATGCAGGCATAAACGGGACAATCGATTTTCAGGACACATACAGCACTTTGTCAATGTGCCATAAAAGCAGTGGTTCTCAACCTGTGGGACCGGCCCCCCATAACAAAAAGGGGGGCGCGAAGATCTGAAAAAATGAAAACAAGAATCAAAAATATGAAAAAAACATCTGTTGAAACCAAAACAAATTAACTTAAACTACATTCTGATACTAGAACGATAAATATAGAGTTAGATAAATGTCGATAAAAGTTAAGTAGGTATAATAAAATATGCATCTACATTTCAAAAAAATGTTAGGGGGTCGCGATTAAAACTGTTATGAAAACTCGGGTCGCAAATACTTAAAGGTTGAGAAACGCTGCCATAAAGGAACCACCAATTTTGTCCACCTTTCAAACCTGCTTATTTCAGTTTAGGGTCTTCTGGCTGCAATAGGCACAAGATGAGGACCAGCTTTGGACTCAGAGAGGGCCACTTTGGAATAACCAATTAACCTGACTGGTATATCGTTTGGAATTTGGGAACAAAAACACATGGACACAAGGAGAACATGCAAATTCCTCAAGGACAACACTTCGGGAGGAGAACTGAACCCAGGATGCTGGACCCATAGTTGGTTGCACTGTGCAGCCCTCTGTGTGCCAATTTCTGTGCCAGTGTGTCAGGATATGGCACTACTTCAATGGGGTATGTTGTGCTGCTGGATCTCAAGTAGATGGTTTGTTGGTGGTGAGTGTTAATCAGTGGATTTGTTTAAGTAATTTGTATGATGGTCGAGAAGTGTAAAGAGGCTGCATGCTTTTTAACAGAACATAACTGTTTAATATTGTGTAAGTAATGCTAATATTTGATGAAAAATGCCACATGCGCTCTCTTCTAAGTGCTGCTCAACTAGGCTTATTAAAAAATGCTCTGCCCCTTTATAAAAAGGTCACACCCACTTTTGAATTTTAAACACACCCCTTCTCTTCTCTTGGGTTTGCCACGCCCCTGTCTGTGAATTGTTGCCACCCACTTCCACACTCCATAGACTGCATGAATGTTCTGTTATAAGCGTGCAGTGCCTTTGCACTTCTTGGCCACCATACCTGTACTCTTGAAGGTTATGATGTGTGTGTAGAGCATGGATGAGTCCTGTCTGTGCTGGACAGGTGTGTGTGTGTGTGTCTTAAGGAGTTCATAAGACTTGCACTGGCTTGTAGCCACTGGTTAGTATGAAGTTTTGTTTGTGCTACAGCATATGTTGAGTGTAAGGATGTATGAGGGATGGGGGGGGTTAGGGATATATGAATGTAACAATTTGTGTGAGGGTCTCAGAAAGTGTAGTAGCTGTTGACCATACCTGATTCAAATCTCTACTTAGTCATTTTCTGTCTGGAGTTTGTGAGCTGTCCCAGTGTCAGCGCAGGCTTTCCTCACACATTCCAGTGACAAGCACAGTTAAAGGATAAGTCACATTAGATGACTTTTCAGTCGTAGCCTTCATTTACATAATCTTAGCCAGTCAGAGGCAGCGGGGGGTGCGTTCTCATGAAACCGATCATTTAATGTGACATACCCAACAAGTCAAACCAACTAGTCTACGACTGGCTAGGATAAAATCAAACACATTTGATTTTCTCGTTAGTCAGAGGATCAGGCTGTATAAGCAGAAACAGCTGAGAACCAAATGAACCAATGAATGCTCATCTGGAAGTACAATGCATGGAATGTAGCAATGAGGAATAAGGAGCATGCAGGAATGGAACCTCACAAACAGAAGAGACACTTGTCTGCCTGATGTCTCCTGTTTTATAGAGCATTCATATGCTGATATCAGCTCTGTCTTGGAAGCAAAAAAAGGCTTTTCTGAAAAAGTGACTGACAACTTCACCGGTCAGTTAAGAGAACAGAAAGACTCTCGCCGTAAAACTACCCTTGGAGATAACAAGGTTTTACAGGCATACAATTTAATAAATCATACAGTGTGTGTGTGTGTGTGTGTGTGTGTGAATTTATGTACACTCACCTAAAGGATTATTAGGAACACCATACTAATACGGTGTT